>VXAX01003642.1:50577-113728 GCA_013399835.1 Leptocoma aspasia
ATTAAATTGCAATGGTTCTAATGAGAAAACAAAAAAAGAAAGCATTTAATAAGGGAAGATATTTCCTTTGGATGAACTGGAAGGCTCAATTGTTATTTTGGTTTTGAATACCCAGGGTATCACCAAAGTAACTAGAATTAAGAAATGCTGTGGTAATGATTTTGATGAATACAGACTGTTGAAAAAATCTTTACACTTTAAAAATATAATGAAAAGACATGTTTTCTGAAAACAGCAGTTTTAATTAGTGACTTCATGATTCCAGTTCTACTACAATGAATACTGTGCATAGCTCCAATGGAGCTGAACTGCTCTAAAATACGACTAGAAACTCAGAATTCACAGAAGGAGTGCTTAGTAAGGACTAAATGAAAACTCAGCAGAAAATAGCAAGAACATCATGTTTTGGCCAATATTTGTTTATGCTGTACTTTCAAGTGGGCAAAATTCTGTACAGACGAAGTTGCAGCAAGCTTTATAAATAATGAACATAAAATCTACTCAGCTCTTGTCCTGATGCAGAAAACTCTTATTAAAGTGTCAAGAGATACTGAGAATGAAAAGAGAAGACCACCAGCAGATTATACACTTGTTTGCAAGGCCCTGTTGTAGACAGCAGAAGCAGTTATCTAATTATCCTGTCATTACCTGATCTTCTAATTAACAATACAAACAAAACACTTCCTAGTTACTGTGGAATGGCATTAATACAACAGTGCTTCCACGCTCTTTGCAGTACAAAGATCTCTTAAGAAATAGAAAATCTAACAATATTCAAGTTATGCATAGAGATTTGAAAGTATAAAATATATAATACACTTCCAGCAATATCTTCAACTTTCTTTTTTTTTTTTTTCCTACAAAATTGTCTACAATATTGCCACTTCTTCCTCATACATTGCATGGTGTTTTGGTTGCTTAAATGTATTCCTGTCCTTCATACTAGGATTAATATGACTCAACTGTAGCAGGTATACCTTCAGGAATTGGTTATTTATTCAAAAGAAAAGAGCCTTTAAAAAAAAAAAAGAGCTGTTAGAATCTAGGAGAATAAATAATTCAAGATAGTTCTTTTTGTATCAATACTCAGGAGTACAAGTCTCATCCACAAGAAATTCCATATGGTTCTTCAATCAACTTCAGATTCACATTGTGATATTTAACCCTTTCATTTTTATTCTGTGAGGTAAACCAGGGAGATTCTTCGAATCAAACAGAAGAAACATTTCTAAGACTGCTAACATACTTGAGAAAGAAGAAAGGAGGCATTCTCACTGAGGAGAGAAACTTGAAAGTCTAAGAATAATAAAGAAGCAAACATGAACCAAAAGGTTTATGCTGATGTTACTAGAAAGTAATTTTTAAATATTTATTTCATGCATTTTATGCAAATATCAAAAGCATAATTTTCTGTAGCATGGTTTGAAAAACTTAAAAACATAGGTTTTTTCTCTATTAAATTATGTAGAAAGAGAAGGAAAGCTTTTTGGTATTTTTAACCTAAAAAGACAGTCATTTTCAACTGCAGAAATTCTGTAACAAGAGCAAATCAATGTACAAGAACATAATCTTTGGTCTTGAGGTTATGGTGAATACACTGAGGAATAGATAATAATGAGTATTAAGGAAAGCCCTTTGGTACACTTCAATTGTCATATATCTGTACATTGCAACACCTCCCTGAGAAGCACAGTGTCACATATAATTATACAGTGCCCAGAGATAACACAAAAGACCATCTGTAAGCTTTGAACAGATGTTTGAATACTTGAGCTTATCATGGTCTTAACATTTTCAAACCTCAAAACAAGTGCAGCTTCAAAAACAATACTGGAGTAGGAACAAATTCAAAATTAGGATATTCAAATTCCTGTGAAGTTGATATTTTGTTCACTGTTATTTAAAAGCACGTATCTGTTCAATACCTTGTGTTTTAAGGGAAAAGGTTTTGGTATACATAATTAAATACTTGCCAATTTTATTTTTCAGATTAATCTCCCTACAAACACACAGACTAAGAACAGAACAGAACAGACCAGAACAGACTATTTCAGTTGGAATAAACATAGAGCAATCATCTAGCCCAAGTGCCTGAGCGTGTCAGGACTGACCAAGTTGTCAAGTTCAAATACTTCTTAAACACTGACAGTCACGAGACATCAACCACCTCTCCAGAGGCCTGTTCCAGCATTTAACTACCCTCCTGGTAAAGGAATGATTTCTAACGTCTACTCCAAACCTCTTCTGGTGCGTTTGTGAACCATTCCCATCCCATCCTATCATTGAACAGCAGGGAGAAGAAATCAGGACCTTCCCTTCCATTTCCCCTCCTCAGGAGGTGTAGAGAGCTATGAAGTCTTCCCTCAGCCTTTTTCTCTCCAAACTAGACAAGCATAAAGTCCTCAGCTGCTTTTCACAGGACATTCCTTCCACCTCTTTCACCAACTTTGTTGTCCTCCTCTGGACACATTGAGGGACCTTCACATTCTTCTTTAACAGTGAGGCCCAGAATTGCACACAATACTTAGGACGGGGCCACAGCAATGCTGAATACAGCGGGATAATCACCTCTTTTGACTGGCTGGTGATGCCATGTTTGATGCACCCCAGGATGTTGATATGAGTGAATAAACCAGTTACTTACCAGTTCCAATAGTTAATAGTTGTAACGATTCCTGTTTCCGTTCCTAGTTGAAGTACATGTTGTTGTCTAACTGTTTAATTGTTCTGTCCAGTTCTCCCCCCGTTCCCCTTGTAAGTCTGTCCCCTACCCTCACATCCCGTTGTGGAATCCCGCCGCTGCTCCCCGACGCTGTACCTCACAAGATTTCACTGCTCCCATGAGGACTTGCACGCAAGTGCACACTACCGAGTATGCCCAGACCATGGACTTCACCACCCCTGGACACTGAGCCATCGTGAGAACCAAACAAAGAGTGACCACCCCAGGACAGCAAAGTCCCGAGGACCCAGACAACACCATCAGGAGCTGGGCCTGTTGCCATGACTGTAACAGTACTCAAGTAAGGTAACACCCCTAGACCTCGGAGCCAACATCGCCTTCCTGAGCCTACGCTCGTGAGGACGGAAACCCCAGCTCCGTCTGTGCAGACGGATCTGACCTCCTCCTCCTCCTCGCCCACGACCGTTGGGAGCAGTGGCAGCATGCGCGGCCCCTCGAGCCCCCACCCCAAGGCTGATTCTTAAATAAAGTCATTTTTAACAGGAGAAGAAGTCTTCTGGCCCATTTATTTCAATGTGGTTTGCCCTCTGGACTGCCAGGGCACACACTGCTGGCTCTCACTGAGCTGCTGCTGACCAGCAGTCCAGATCCCTTCCTGCAGGACTGCTCTCCAGCCTCTCTTCACTTATACTTTTCCCCATTATAACTCCATCCTAGGTGCAGAATATGGCTGTCTTGGAGTGATTTATGATGCTAGTCCATTCCATGATCCTCTGCTTTATGCCCAAAAAATGGCAGCACTACCTTTAAGGCCTGAGACAGGGTGTGTGTGGGGCCAGAGGAGCTCTGGGCTCTTTGGCAGGCATTTTTCAAAACCTCACAGCCCAGGCATTCTGTGGCACTGGGTGGTTCGGTTTTGCTTGGTTTTCTTGACCCAGGCAAAAAGCTTTTCCCTCCCCTGGCTGGGAGAAGCTGCAGCAGCAATCTTTCAGGTGTCTCAAGGTGAATGGAATAGCTACTAGTCCGAGACTGGAGGAGTGGGAGTGGGGCTGTTCCATTCCAGCCCTAAGCCTTGGGGAGCTGATCCAGGGAGAAAGTACCTCAAGAGCCTCCAGCTCAGCTCTTTTGCCTACCATGAGTGCTGTGGTGAGGTCAACACCAGACAGCCACCAGGTTTTTACCTACTGCTGAAACTCTTCCATGGAAGCTCTACTTTCCTCAGTGTGAAAGCCAGTGCCAGGGGTATTGTCAGGGGTAAAACCATATGTCAGGTGTATTTAACTTTTTCCCCATTCTCTGGGCATATTTGGGGCTTTGTTCCTGTGACTGTGCAGGGCAGGGGGTGAGTTCTGTGAGCATTCTGTTGTTAATAAACCATTGGGGTGTTTTTTTCACTTTCCTTAGCATTTATTTTTCTGTTGGTGGAGGGGGATTACTGAAACTTTTAGAGGAGACTACTCATGCAGAGTGTCTTCTCTTAAATTTGTCTCAAAACTGAGACAATGGTATTAGAATTTTTGAAATTTCACCCCAATAATCATAGCCCAAAGCACTAACCCATCTAGATACCTCTGCAAGGCCTCCTGTCCCTCAAGAGAGTCAACACCACCCACCAGTCTCCAAATTTGGGATCATCAGCAAGCTCATCATAGGTTCACCTCTTGCATCGATAAACAGATTGAACAGGACTCTCCCTGGAACTGCACCCCGAGAAAAACTGCTGGTAACCGGTCACCAGCCAGAGATAGCTTTATTCTCCACAGCCCTCTGAGCTCTGCCCTTCAGCCCCTTCTTCACCCAGAGCGCTGTGAACCCACACATCCCACAGCTGGATAACTTGTTCAGAAGTCTGCTTTGAGGGTCAGTATCAAAAGCTTTACTAAAATCCAAGATAACCACATCCACCACTTTCCATTAATCCACTAGGGGAATGACCTTGTCCTAGAATGATATCAAATTAGTGAAACAGGACTTTCCCTCTGTGAACCCATGTTGACTGTGTTTGATGACTGTACTATTCTTTAAATAACTTCCACTAGTATCCAGCATGATCATCTAGATAATTTTTCAAGGAGCTACAGTTAGACCAACAGATCTACAGTTCCCTGGGCCTTCCCTCACACCATTTTTGCAGATTGAAATAACGTTGGTTAGCAGGTTAATTTTATTTCATTCAGGGAGCAGGAAATGGTGAGAGGTTCAGCGTAGGATGTGGTTTGTTTTTGGGGTCAAAGAGAATGGAAAAGAAAACGGGATGTGCCAAAGAAGGCTGCAAGAAATGAGGAAGGAAGACTGAAAGAGGAAGGCATAAAGAAGATAAAATCCTATCAAACCATGCACTGTAGAGGTAGATCTTCACACACCTTGAACTAGCTTGGTCCCAAAGGTATCATACACCTAAGTGGAGCTGGAGTTTCACTAAATAGGACTATCAAAAGCATAGATTTAATGATCCTGTACTTACACCCAGCTAAGCAACTGATAGCATTCTAGAGTGCTGCCAGCTCGGAGAGCTCTGTGAGAAACAAAATTATAACCAAGCTATTAATAAAAACTGATTTTCATTTCTTCCATTCAATAATCACTTGCTATGAACAGCAAATACCTAGGTGGAAAGTAAAATGCAAATTTCTCATATGGTTTCTTGCACACCCATAAATCTCCCAAACCAAAAGTCTATGAAAGATAAAAGCCAAGGTTAGAAGTTACTTTGTAAAAAGGCGATAACAGACTTATATGTGAACAAAGTTATCACTACAGACTAATGGAAACTATAGAAAAACACTATTTCAAAGACAAAACTTTAAAGTTTCTACCCATTTACAGGTTCCTTATCTTACGGTATTGAAGAGAAAAAAAGAAAGGAAGTTCAACGGCAATACATTTGCACAGTCATAAGAGCAAAGTAAACTTTTCCAAATAAGAGAAAGGTTTGTTCACATGGGATGAGATATTAAAAATACTAGTTTAACTTGTAAAGGTGTGTACTGAAAACAAAAACACTTTTTATAAGGCAGGAATAATTATAGGTTTTACAGTGTACCTGAAATTTCTGAAGACAACAAACCAACCTCTTTCACTTCTAAATAAATCTCCTTTTCATAACTGCAGGCATAATTCTAAGCTTCTGTTTGCTTGGTAAAACTTCCATTTATCTCTAGATAGTCAAATATTTACCCACAGTTTACCTATTCCTATATTAAAAAAAGGGTCCTGATATCTTTCATCTGGTGTTCCTCTTTCCCTTGTGAAGGGTAAATTAGTTCAGAAAAGGCCTGCTTGAGAACTGAGGGACCTTATATATACACCCAACAAAATATAAATAAAACAACAGAGTCTCTTTAGTCAATCTTGTAGAGGTTTGGTGGTGGCTTTATTTATTTATTTATTTCGCCCACCTACAAGTAATCACCAGTGTCTATGTTTAGCACAGACAATGGGGAAGTATCAACTCCTTGACATTGAATAGTCTGACACTCTTAAAAAAAATTAAATTAAATCTACCTTGAGTTCACCTTGCCCATCTTAGAAAGATGGAGAATAGAATTTTCCACCCTGTTCTTTTAAGTTTTAGTTTTCTCAGACAAAATCTTACTAGATTCTTGTCTGCACAATGAAAAGTTGTGCACACAGTAGAAACATTGGAAGAGAAGTATATACCCAGGGAGTATCAAAATGAATCTTACTTCTAGATACCATTACAGATGGAAAGCAGATACACTTTTGGACAGAAAAATTTAGGCATTAAAAAAATTGCATGCATTTTAGGTGTGGAAACTGTAATTGACCAATAACATGTAACCAATGAAAATCAGTGAATTTCACAGAGCACATGTGAGTTTGGTCAACTGACTAGTTCCCAAAGTTTATGGCTGCTTTAATAGGAGCTTTACTAAGTTGTCTAATTTTCTGCTGATGTCAGAAGCAAGTATATATGACATCACCAAGGGATTGATTTGGATAACAGAAGTTTAACACTTCAGTCTTTTAAGATTTTCAGTAAATCTGTGGAGAAATAAAATCTTAATATCTAGGGATATGTGTGTGTATTGGGAGGCAGGGTGGAGATACATATGTGAATTTTTAGAAACTAATTAATATTTTATAGAACAAAAAGTTGGGGGTTTTTTTATGAGTGTTACTTCCTTGTTATCACTAGCACAAGTGCATTGCTCATCTGTCAAAATATTATCAAAAACTTTTTATGTATTAATACTGAAATTCATTACAGATCATCTTAATACTCAGATATTAGGGAAAACCACAAACAAATAAATGGATTTAAGTGAAAATATTTTGCCTTAGAACACAAATATAAGTTTAAACAAACTAGTAATATTTCTGTAGTCTATAAATAAAATCAATGCATAACTGTGAGTGTTCTTTGTTTTCTTTCAAGTGATTTCATGTATATTTGATAGAAATAGTGAAAAAATGTAATATAAAGGCATACTAAAATATGGAAAATAGTCCAATCCTTATTCTGTTAAAAAATTAGAGGAATACTAATTAAGTAATGCTTAAAACCACTCTTGGTATGTGCAAGGTGCACAATAATTTGTGTCTGTCCACATTTTTTCTGTGGTTTTAGATGTGCGTTTTTTTCATGAATACCAAGCACTTGTAATTTCTTTCTAGTTATGTTGGAGATATTGACTCAGGATAAAGTATGCCTGAGAGAAATATATTATTTTCCTTTTTAACTACTATTGTTATTATTTTAACTTTATACGGATGGGGAAGAAACAAGCAAATGAGTGACACTCTGGTACATTTCTTTATACTAGAATGATTTATTATAATGCCAAATTGACTGCATTTTCTTAGAGTCCAGCTTACTGTATAAGCTAACCAAAATTTGCAGATATATCTAAACTTTAACTGGAAATTTGAAAGAATGTTTACATGGTAATAGCCACCGTGTTGATTTGATTTTTAAGTTTCTGTTGTTTGGAAAACTGTTTTTTCGGGATACAACTCTAGGGCATGATGAGTTAAGATACAAGTACCAAATTCCATTGCATGTGTGTTCATCACTGAGTTCTTAATAACATTTACTAATTGTTAGTCTTCTCTAATGTCTAGCTACCTTGGCAGCCCAGCTATAATAAAACAACAGGATCTCACCAGAAATTGCCACCTTCCCTACAGTCAGAACAAGTACATTCCAGTCCTGACTGATTAAAAATTGGATTGCTAAGTCTTGCCAACAGAAAATATTTTACATTAAAAAAAAACCTGGTTCCTCAAAAGGTGTCACATAAACAGGTTCTTAAACTTCCATTCCACTAATAAAACTGTGCCCAACTAATTCAGACAGAAAAGTAAAAGGTCAGAAAGATTTAAAAGCCATAAAAATGTATTAATTGCCAGAGCATTAGGCCATCTGTCGTGAAGCAAGTCTTTGTCCTCTGTGGTGGACTCAGCTATATCAATAGTGTAACTGCTGTTCAATAGCTGTGTGTTAGTTTAGCTCCTCCTGGAGCAGACATTTAATTGAAACTCAGACTGGCAGAGTACATGGCTCCCTGTTGTTAATTGGTCTTTAGAGACTGTTAAGAAGTATGGCAATTATCTCTAGCCTCAGTCCCAAAACAACAAAAAAATTTAAAAGAAGAAAATAATAAGGTCACCTTGTCTTTTCATTAACAAGCACCAATAAAAAATTTGTCAGTTCTTTAAATAAATGTAAGCCTATGTGGCATTTTCTTTAGACACAGACTTGAATAGAAGTATGGCACAGCAGTTGATCATGCACCACTAAGGCAGGTGGCCTAGAGATTGTCTGATCAAAACCAAAAGTCTTTTTTTGTCCCTCTTCAGTGAAAAATACTCCTTCTAGGATCAGGAGGAGAGCTTCAATTCAAGGTGTGTAAAAAATAATGCATTATAAAATGTCAAGATGCCTGAAGAAGATGGATGGGAAAAATAAAGCAACAAGTGATCTGTAAGAGAGTCCTAACACCCTTCAGAGAAGAGGACTTTAAGAGCTTATTAGAAACATTTTTCAGTATAAGCAGCCAGCCGTATTTTCTGCCACAAATTATTTAAATTTATAAAGGGAAAATGAAAATATTCAGCAATCACTCTGAGACACAAGACAAAACAATAGAAAAACTCTGTAACATGCAGCAACTTACCTTTTAAAACACTACTTACAAACTAAAGACATCTCTTCATTAAGCACTAATCTTTCCTTAGAGCATGGAAAAAGACTTTAAACAACCCAGTCACTGTGACACAATTTTAGATTTTTAAAAAGTAGCAAAAAATGTCCTCTCTATATACAAGACAGTATTTACATAATAGTATAAGTCACAGTAGTATAAACACTTATTTCAAGAAAAAGGTAAAGGCAAAAGGTAAAAAATTCCATATATATAGTCAATAGGAATTCTTACTGACTTAAATGTGATCACTTACAAGAATTCATTTCCTGTCTCTCAAGAACAAAAGTACATTGAGAATACCGTTTCATATACAGATCCTCTTGTATTTACAATCAGAATACTTAATACTCATATCCAGAAATTTAAAATAACAATTGTCTTTGCTTTAAAATCCAAGCTGGTTTCAGAAATTTTTCATGCTACTATTGGAAAAAGGAGAGTCATTTTTCAGAGAATACTCTCTTCTGAACAACCTTCTCTTTATTCATTGAAGGAAGACTCTGGTGACTAGTAGGAGTGCAAGCTTGGAAAATGTTAAGCATTTAAACATGCAGAGTGCTGCTAGAGATAGCAGAGACACCTCACATTCAGCTGGCCAGGGAAATCACTTTATGTGTTTAATTAAATGGATGAGGACGACCAAAAGACAGACTACCAATGCAAATAGTGCTGCTCAGGGTAGTTTTCTTTCCCCTTCAAATAATTACACAACACAATGTTTGGGTATGTCATACAATCTGCAGAAAATCTGAAGGGTTAAACACAGAGCGATAAACAAAATAACCATGGTGACTACTGTGAGAGTTGTAGCCAATATGCTTTGGGCAGCCCCACACCAGTGCTGTGGTGGCACTTTGGGGACTTCCTGTGACGCCTTTGAAAAGCACTGCACTCATCAGCTACTCGAGGATTTGACTAGTTCCATGTTTAAACTTTAGTATGAATGACCAATGGCCTAAATTAGTATTTTAGATGGCCTTCAAGCAGGAGACTCTCAAAAGCTCATAATGATTAAGCTTCAATAATGATTAACGAGAACTAAAAAATACACACTTTTATTTCTGTGGACCTTGCTTCCCAAAGGAAAATTTGATTGTGAGACTTTGAATCTGCTTTGGGGTGTGAACTAATAGACCCCGTCACTTAGCTCAGACAAGAGCTTGTGAAAAGAGACCCTGAATTTTTACCAGATTACTATTTACGTCATTATACTTTTAAATATTCAGGAATAAATTGAAACTGCCTGAATCCAAAGTACAAGTATCTACCCTACAGATAAATATTATTAAAACACGAGAAATCAGAAAAACAGGTGTTACAAGCACAGGTCTGATATCAAAGAAGTGCAATTTGCTGAAGTAAACTTTAACAAAGGAAGCGGGGGGAAAGATATTACATATTGTAAATCATTGCTTTTACTCATTTCTAGGAGACACTTCCCTCAGACATAATTCTGGAAAAACATAATTCACATGCTCATGTCTTCGGTTGCTCATTACATGAAAAAAAGAGTTCAAGCTAATTAAATAAGACTGCTTTAAGGTAAATCTCAGTTCTCCTTCAATGAATACAGGCATGAAAATCTTCCAGGTATATACCCCTTGCTAGTATCACTGTGAAGTCTATCCCATGGAGCTGGAAGTCCAGCTTTTAAAATTCTATACTCTTTTAATGCTTCATATATTTTTATTTGGTGTTATAAAAGTGTATCTAAAAGTTAAGATAGCTTTTGTGGGTTTTCTTTTTCTCTTTTTGAGAAACTGTAATGGTTTTGAGAACACTAATGGTAAACTGCACTTCAGACCATTGCCCTTTACAATTCTGGGTACTGTCTGTCTTAAGAAAAAAAGCCATAGGAGTAAATTCTCAAAGACCACAAAGACCAATATAGGAAAATAAAATTATTCCGTTTTCAAATCTCTGAAAGAAGTATTTGTTTTTCATATTTCTTACAGGTCTTATTCCAAATAACCCAGATTGGTTACTATTAATGTCCTTTTGTCATTAATGGTTCTCTCAATACTTGCACTGCTTGAAGGCTTTGTTAACATACCAACATTAATATTAATAATTGATAATGTAAAGTTTGAAACAGTTACTGATAACTCAAGAATCTTTAACTCTCTACTTTGGCATGTTTTATGTGTGAGGGAGCAGAGCACAAACTGCCATGACTAGGGAAAGGATGTAAATAAAAGCACTGCGGAAGACTAAGCTTGAATTTTTCCTGTAACAAATCTCAAAGTCATTGTATCTACCACTTAACAACTTCTTATGTTAGAGTGCCAGGCTGTTATGACTATATATTCATGAAGAGGTGTTTAAGAAGTCAAACTTTGTTAGCTAAAATTAATAATAAGTTTCATTCTGGAATGCAGAGAGCTTAATGCAAATTTTTCTTGTTTTGTTGTTGTTGATGTTGTTGTTAAAGATAGCTGTTTAAAGTGAATTTATGGATTTTTGAACTAGTTTTCACAGGATGGAGATATGGTAAATTAAATATATTGTAAGGTTCCATACAGGACTAAGTAGGATTCACTATTCCCTTTAACACTTAAAGGGAACTCTCCTGTCTATCTTTAAATTTTATTGGATATTGCAAAGAACCACACAACCACAGAATGGTGTAGCTTGGANATTTAGCCAAGACTACAGCTTCAAAGTTGCTTTCTTCATCTTAGATGCTCCATTTCTAGAAAAAGGGGCTGTCATGATCATTGTACATGCTCATCTGAAGATCACTTTGAACAATCAAATGTCTCTGTTTCCCAGCAATTATTTCATATTACAGCAACTGAAAATTCCTTGCCAGAAATAAGGCAGGTTCAAAAAAGATTAATATGAACAAATCAGAGAAGTAAGGGCAGAAAGGAAAACCGAAGCATAGAGGGCAGAATTGATTTCTCCCAAGTCACTCACTAGGTTTGCATTCAGCTTCTAGGTCTGCTAGGAAATTAGCAAACTCCAGTATAGTTTCTCATACCTAAAACTCTCAGGACATCATTCTTTTCCTCTTTGTTTCCTAGCTTTTTCCTAACTGTCAGCAAAGATATACAGTACAGGTTTCTCAAAACTAATCTTATCAAGGTTTGTTGAAACACTGCTGCTGACCTGGGATCTATATAAATATCATACATTTAATAAGGGCATCTCAGTGGCATTTTCCTAAAAACAAAGAAATCTTAGTTCTCAGATGATGTAGGTTAGTGTAACTTTACTGATTTTAAATGGAGAATATTGGTTCATATAATCTAAAAGTTTGATTGAATTCTTGTAGTACTTTATTACTAGGTAGATAGTACAGCTTTCATTTTCTGATTTAATCCCTTCTATTTGAATAGTTTGCAGCTTCTTGTTAAGATAATTTAAAATACTCTTTTTTTTTTAAAACTGTTTTAACCTCACATCTACCTGCTGTAACTGAAAAGAGAAATAATAAAGGGACTACTCAGAAGCCTGGAAATTACCTTCACCTGAAAGCACTGTATTTTAGATACAAATAACACATAGTAACACTTACTCATTAACAGACATGCTGTGAGGCCTCTGTTCCTCATCCCTATTTAAACAATCAGATTGGCCCTGCTTAAAAAAAAATACTTTAAATCGTCAAGACAAAAATATTTTAAGCAAATAAAGAAGTTCAAGACAATCAATTTTCATAGGTGTGTGGTTTAAAGTTTTTTGCCATCCAAGTATTTACATCTGTTGAGTTCTAGCTGCATATCAATTTAGTTATTTGGGTAGAAGTTTCTTATAATTCTATCTTTCACTGGAAAATTGTTGATGAAAATAAAAATTGTCTCTTCTTACAGAAGAGAGTTGAATCTGAATAAAATGAGAAGCTTGGATTTGCATTATCTCAATACTTTCATTGTTTAAGTTTTTAGTAACTGGCCATTCTGTACAACCAGTCTACTACAAATGCAATGGTCTTTTGACTTCTTTTCAATTTTTCTATATGGCAAGAAGTATTTTTATCTTATGAGGTTTAATTCATTATTCCATTCAGTTTACTGTTCAAGATTTCTCATTGGATTTACCAGGCTATAGCAGGAATTGAGCTTTTTGTTTCAGACAACTTCACACAAGTATCTACATGACTGAGAGACTTTCAAAGCAGATGTTTTTAGTCTCAAAAAAGACTTCTAAAACCTTATTTTTCAATAAAGTTTATCAGCCTTAAGGAGATAGTGAATATACTTAAAATCATCAGAGATTGGCTGAGGTCAGTTAAAAAGTTGCACTGCAAATCAAGATAAATCCTAAGCACCCCAATTATTAATATTATTATTATCGGTAATATTTTCTTGTCTGACCCATAAATTTCACTGGGTTTTTTGGGTTAAAAGTTTTCTTAAGCACTTGTGATACATTTTATATAGCACCATTTATTTAAAAGTAGTAATAGAAAACTACTATGTCAAGGTACTAATTCAGGAGAAAGGAGTGGTTTGTCTGCACCTTAGTAATGCTTTTAACAGTTTCCCCTGTATGATCCTTATAAACAAACTGATTTGTAAGACCTACTTGGATGAAGCACAAACAAGATAAACAGAGAATGAAATGGACTAAAAGCCAGCTGAACTGCCAGGCTCAAAAGATGGTAATGAAAAAAGTACATCAGGCAAAAAACTCACCTTGGCATGTACTGGCTCTATTTGCATATTTAGCTTGCTATTTAGCTTCTTTCCACTTAATTTGTTACTGTGTCTGACTCTTATTCTTATAGCAGATTTCCTCTTTTGCTTTTTTTCCCAGCAGAATCTCCATAAAGGTGATGCAACATAAAGCAAATTCTGCTCGTGAATAGCCAATTAAAAAAGCATGTTTGTTAGACTTAGATATGGAAATGGAAATAATTCTTGAGGCATATTGGGCCTGATTCTTCCCTGGTTTTTATCCAGGCAGAGGACTATAAGGATTTAAGAAAATACAAAACAAGCAGTTGCTGTGTCAGTTTTCAACAATTGTGGGCACCTTAAATACATTTTTCAAACTTTGATTCAGTAAAGAGCTGCATGAAAGCAGTTTTTTGCTTAAAATACTCATGCAAATTCTCACAGTAAATAAAAATTATAATCCTTCTTCAAAGTTAGATCAAGATATTCTTTTCAAATTGCAACATCAACACCAGAAATCCAGGTAAATATTTGCAGTTAAAAAACTCCAGGAAAGCATTAAAAAAAAAANAAGATAGCTGTTTAAAGTGAATTTATGGATTTTTGAACTAGTTTTCACAGGATGGAGATATGGTAAATTAAATATATTGTAAGGTTCCATACAGGACTAAGTAGGATTCACTATTCCCTTTAACACTTAAAGGGAACTCTCCTGTCTATCTTTAAATTTTATTGGATATTGCAAAGAACCACACAACCACAGAATGGTGTAGCTTGGAAGGGACCTCTGGAAGTCATCTTGTCCAGAAGATGATTTATAAATACATGTGTAGCACCTTAATTTAATTGATGATATATGGGTTACATCCCAGATGTAATTCTAACCCCAATTAAAAGATATTCATAAGAAACTGTGATTAAGAGATCTCAGTATGGAACAATTGTTCACTGCTTCTTTGTGCCTTGTTTTTTATTTCTTTTCTTATTAACAAATATTAAGAAACAAACAAAATAAATGTTTGTTACTTGTTTTCCACTTTGACACCATTAGTCCAGAGAAGGAAAATCTGTTAAATCTGAAGGGAGGAATATGCCTGGAATGTCATTGGAAATTAGAAACATTAAGATTATATTTTCTTTTCTTGTTTGTCTCTAATACATGTGTGTGTATATATATATATATATATATATATACACACACATGTATTAGAGACAAACAAGAAAAGAAAATATAATCTTAATGTTTCTAATTTCCAATGACATTCCAGGCATATTCCTCCCTTCAGATTTAACAGATTTTCCTTCTCTGGACTAATGGTGTCAAAGTGGAAAACAAGTAACAAACATTTATTTTGTTTGTTTCTTAATATTTGTTAATAAGAAAAGAAATAAAAAACAAGGCACAAAGAAGCAGTGAACAATTGTTCCATACTGAGATCTCTTAATCACAGTTTCTTATGAATATCTTTTAATTGGGGTTAGAATTACATCTGGGATGTAACCCATATATCATCAATTAAATTAAGGTGCTACACATGTATTTATAAATCATCTTCTGGACAAGATGACTTCCAGAGGTCCCTTCCAAGCTACACCATTCTGTGGTTGTGTGGTTCTTTGCAATATCCAATAAAATTTAAAGATAGACAGGAGAGTTCCCTTTAAGTGTTAAAGGGAATAGTGAATCCTACTTAGTCCTGTATGGAACCTTACAATATATTTAATTTACCATATCTCCATCCTGTGAAAACTAGTTCAAAAATCCATAAATTCACTTTAAACAGCTATCTTTAACAACAACATCAACAACAACAAAACAAGAAAAATTTGCATTAAGCTCTCTGCATTCCAGAATGAAACTTATTATTAATTTTAGCTAACAAAGTTTGACTTCTTAAACACCTCTTCATGAATATATAGTCATAACAGCCTGGCACTCTAACATAAGAAGTTGTTAAGTGGTAGATACAATGACTTTGAGATTTGTTACAGGAAAAATTCAAGCTTAGTCTTCCGCAGTGCTTTTATTTACATCCTTTCCCTAGTCATGGCAGTTTGTGCTCTGCTCCCTCACACATAAAACATGCCAAAGTAGAGAGTTAAAGATTCTTGAGTTATCAGTAACTGTTTCAAACTTTACATTATCAATTATTAATATTAATGTTGGTATGTTAACAAAGCCTTCAAGCAGTGCAAGTATTGAGAGAACCATTAATGACAAAAGGACATTAATAGTAACCAATCTGGGTTATTTGGAATAAGACCTGTAAGAAATATGAAAAACAAATACTTCTTTCAGAGATTTGAAAACGGAATAATTTTATTTTCCTATATTGGTCTTTGTGGTCTTTGAGAATTTACTCCTATGGCTTTTTTTCTTAAGACAGACAGTACCCAGAATTGTAAAGGGCAATGGTCTGAAGTGCAGTTTACCATTAGTGTTCTCAAAACCATTACAGTTTCTCAAAAAGAGAAAAAGAAAACCCACAAAAGCTATCTTAACTTTTAGATACACTTTTATAACACCAAATAAAAATATATGAAGCATTAAAAGAGTATAGAATTTTAAAAGCTGGACTTCCAGCTCCATGGGATAGACTTCACAGTGATACNCAACATAAAGCAAATTCTGCTCGTGAATAGCCAATTAAAAAAGCATGTTTGTTAGACTTAGATATGGAAATGGAAATAATTCTTGAGGCATATTGGGCCTGATTCTTCCCTGGTTTTTATCCAGGCAGAGGACTATAAGGATTTAAGAAAATACAAAACAAGCAGTTGCTGTGTCAGTTTTCAACAATTGTGGGCACCTTAAATACATTTTTCAAACTTTGATTCAGTAAAGAGCTGCATGAAAGCAGTTTTTTGCTTAAAATACTCATGCAAATTCTCACAGTAAATAAAAATTATAATCCTTCTTCAAAGTTAGATCAAGATATTCTTTTCAAATTGCAACATCAACACCAGAAATCCAGGTAAATATTTGCAGTTAAAAAACTCCAGGAAAGCATTAAAAAAAAATCTACTAAATGTATCTAGTCTTTCTTGATAAGCCCCTCATTAATAAATAATTTTAGCACTTATTTTAAATACTTTTTTTTCCTTAACTATGAAAAAAATTGTTTAATATAAGGAGAAGCTTGGTTTTATAGTTTAAGTCTTCATCATATCTCTATCTAACCTTGCCAAATAATAAAAATTACTATTATACATGTAAAACACAGGTGGGAAAAAAATACTGCAAACCATATACTGAATCTAAAATATTTAGAGTTAAGGATTTTTCAAAGAAACAAGTTCTTGAAAATCCAGCTTGAAGCGACTTGATGTAAATACTTAAAGAACATGAATTCTTCCCACATATGCCCATTATTTGCCAGGAGGATAGGCAAATTTCTATAAAAGAAACAGCTGTCATTTTCTTCAAGGTTATTTATAAATGCTCAACTTTTTTGAGATTTTAAATATGAGAGGAATTCTACATAAATTTTAACTGGATAAAGGAGCTCAGGAATTCTTGAGCAGTATTCCTTGAAAATGAGCCTCATACACAGGAAATAAATTCACTGTTCATATTGGGATTTCTCTGTATATTGTTGGAGATTTTCATTCTTGCACACCTTCCACTGCCATTTTCTATCATATCTGCAACAAAGGTTTACAACCCTGTATCTTTGGACATACTAAAGCAAACTACGACCTCAACTGAAAAAATTCTGACCTTGAAATTTTTCTTTTTTAGTCGCCTTTTTGGTGAACCCAGAAAGTTGGGAAAAAAAGTTATTTTCTCTGGGTGGTACTCAAATGAAGTAAATTTTGATGTCTTCTAATCCTGGTCTGTCCTGTACTTATCACAGCAGACAAATCCATTCATTCACCATAATTAGTAGTCCAAGGTGAGGCAACTACCTGTTACATGTACTACTACAGTAGGAATTAGAGAGAGAAGGGGAAAGAAAACTCTCCCAGCAGAGCTCAACATGACAGACTGCAAAAATCAATTTTAATTAATTCTGCCTCTTTAAATTTGCCTGCTCTTTTGGAAAGATTGCTATCTGTGTCAGGCACTATGGCAATATAATTAACAAAAGCACTGCAGGGCACTGATAGCACTCACAGCCAATTTACTTGGCAGCATCTTGGCTTTATGAGAGTGCCAGGTGAGAAGGTCCATTGTATTAAGGGTGGGGTTTGTGTTCTATCTTCATGTAAAAGGTACTCATCTTTTACCAAGAAACACCTTGTGAGGTTTCAATTATAGGGCTTCAAGCAAGAATTAATGAGAGAGAACTTCTGAAAAACAACTTCAGGGTTATGAGACAGAGACTGTTTCAATGTAAGATTACCGGCAATGAAAACCCAGGGTGTCAGCTATAAAGTTCATAGTGGGAAGCACAGGCTTGTCAAGAGTTGTTTCGTTCTGGTTTGTTTTTCCATGCTACTTGGCACACACCATTTCAAGCCACCTACTGCAGAGGACCGACTTTTCCGAAGCAATATCTCTCTTACGTTACATTGCTTCATTTCATAAAGCACTTGACAGAGTGGTAAAACATAGTACACTGGTAATAAAATGTCAATTGACATTACTAACAGTAAACTCATCTACCTTTGAGTATTTTTTAATGAAAACATCTCAAAACAGTGCCCTTCTTTCAGAAATGGTGCAGCAATCAAATGCAATGTAATGAACAAGGACTTCAAAATATTGTCTAAATGTGTCATTAAAAATCAGATTACCAGTCTGGTGTGTGTCTATATATATATATAAAGTTTATATTTTGCAGTAGCATTCCATGATAATTGAGGAGTAAATTGGTATATAGCTTCCAGAAGAATCAGGTTAGTAGTTCAGTATGATTTAGGTTTAGTTTAAAATAAAAAATGTGGATTATATAATACAAAGCATTTATTTGGTAAAAGTTCAATTTTCTATTTAAAATTTTGGAAAAAAAAAACCCACATTGTCAAACCAGGTATCATCTGTTTTCTACAGCTGACATGAAAGGCTAAAATAAATAAAGATTGAAGGTAACACTCCTTCTTCACCCATACCTTCCACTGCTGCTTGGGGAGGGCTTGGGAGTGGAGAGGTGAAGTTAGGCATGACAAAGAGGTTAGGAAAGGTATTACTTTATTTTTGTCTTTTGTTGCTCACCACTTAAATCTAATTAAATTGACAAAAATTAATTTCCCCCATATAGAGACTTTTTTGCCGGTAGTACACTAACTGTAAGCAATCTCCCTATTTTTGCCTTAGTCTGTAAGATTTCTTACTTTATTCTGTCCTCTCACAGGGGGAGTGAGAAAGCAGCTCTGTGAGGATTTGACTGTTAGCCAAGACTTACCCACCACAATCCTACAAGAACTTGGATAAATCTCATATATATATATATATCTCCCAACATTTATCTTTACAGCTTTGTCTAACGGAAAAGCAATCTCCACTGTTTTCTTTTTCTTATACACTGGTGGGACAATAACATTTTAATTTGATGAATTGCAGTTTATTTTTCTTTAACAAACTACTGCATTGCTAGATCAATCATCTCTTTCATTTAAATTATTCACTCCAGTAGGTGAAATTATGAATTCAGAATCTTTTCTGTTCACTGAGACATTCTACAGTTCTGTTTACAAGGATGATGTACAAGAAAACCTGAAGACTGCCACAAGAAACTATTCCTGTATCAGCAATCACCTCAGTGAACCATGTATATCTCCATGAGAGAAGTAGTCGGCCAGAACACTCTGTCGTGAAACAATGCATACAAAACCTAATACTGAATGAAAATGGAGTACAATATTTGACTCATGCTATAGCAGAATGATCAGGCTTACAGCACATTTTGTTTACTTCTTTTGTCTGGGTTCCTTTTTCTACAATACTGGAATATTTAGAATTAATAAAACAGACCAAAAAAAACTTGCACAGGAAAATGATAAAATAAAATTTCAAAAAATCTTATCAGAAAATCTAATTGCCTTCTTTCGCTTTGAATAATTTCAGCATAATTCTGAGGCCAAACAACGCAACTCCTGTCTCTCATATATAACAATAAAATTCAAAAGCATGTAGGCTAAGACAAAATGTTTGTGTAAATTAGGATTAGTTAATTACAGTTAAGTAAAACCAAACAAAACCTGAAACGTGCAAATAAGAAAATCTCATAAAGAATAACAGAGATTAATGGCTCTGTTAACTGATGTTGGAGATTGCAAAAATTTAGCACAGTTGTAAGTCTCTCCTTGTCACTATAAAACACAACTTAGTTATGTTCTATCTCAATATTTGAAATATGCTGCTGTTGTTTTGGCTTTGTATCATATTAATCTTGAAAGAAGCAGTGAGACTTGGGGCTGCACCATTCTACCTCCTCATTTGAAACTGTAGGTATCAGTATTTTACCTTTCTCTCCAGACCTACAGAAGTCAATGAGAGTTTCCTATTGGTGTCCCTAACTGCTACAGCATGAACTAAAATTTTAAGTTACTCCTAACATTCCTCCTTGAAGTTAATTAAAATGGTCAATTGTGAAAGACTTTATGTAATTTTACAGCTCATCTACTCTATACAAAACTGTTAAATATTTCAAGGATGTAAGTCCTTTTCTTGTAAGTCTAGATTGTAAGTGCTTAATCATGAGAGAAAAAAGTTCTAAAGATAATTCATGAGGTCTTGAAGACTCTAGTGCTCTCTCCATCATTACAGCTGGTGTTCATTCTTCCGAATTTCAGGATATTATTAATGTGCAAGAAACACTCCCATGCAAAGTAAAAGTGCAGAGCTTATGAGCAGCATTACTTAAGCTTTGACTAAATGGAAATGTTCCAGATAGCTGTATTAATGAAAAATTTCTCTTTCTCTGACTGCTGTGGCATATTATTGGGGCTGCTTGGTATGAATCAGACCAGCTGCAGTTATGATAGTTTTACTGCTCCATGGAAACCAGCTGAAAAGAAAGTGGGTATTACGATTGACACAAAACTGAATATAATCCAGCAGTGTTCTCTCATCACAAATAAAGCAACCAGCATGTTAAATTACATCATGAGGACTATGACAACCAGACCATTTATTCCACTCTACTTCGTGGCAATGGACCCAAACGTGGATTACTGTGACCAGTTTTGGGCCCTAGAGCTGAAAAAGGTCATGACCTTCAAAGAGAGGCTGAGGGAGATGCGCTTATTTCATCTGGAGAAGCCAAGTTCAAAGGATGGTTTAAGAGAAAACCAGAGCACTTGAAGGAAAGTTACAAAGACAACTGAGCCTAATTCTTTCTAGAGGTGGCAGACAACAAAGTCAAAGGGGAAATGGCTAACATTACCTGCCTGAGAGATTCAAATTAGATATTTTGAGGCTATTGTAGCTGTAGAGCTGATCACCTAGCGAGGCAGCATAGCCTCCATCATTGGCAACTTTTAAGACATTAGAGTAAACCACAGCTGATGTGATATATTGGTGATAATCTTGCTGAGAGCAGGAGTTTGGGTGGCTTCCATACATGCTTCTAACCACCATTTCTATAACAAACTTCTAAATGTTATCCAGTTGTCCAGTAAAACACAAAAGTTAAACCAGATGACCAGTCATTGGATTTGGAGGTTTCTTTGGCAAAGGGTTGGTCCCTCCGGTAAATAAAATTGAATGCTAGTAAGAAAAATCACCATTTCGATATTTTCTCTCTTTCTTACCCATCCTTAAAAATCCTGTAAATTAGAGAGTTATAAGTCTCTAGTAGCTCTTCCCAACCACTGTTCAGCTTATTCTATCACAGAGAAACTAATCTGAAACTTTAATTTGTCTGCAGAAATATTGTTTAAAAGAAGGTTTTTCTCCCCACACACATGGAGCAGCTGTGTATCATATACAACTGAAGCCAACATCCAAAAAAGAAGAGAAACAATATTTCCCTTTGAAGTTCAGTTCCTTGAGAAAGAAGTGCCAGTGGTCAAACTTCAAAGAGAAGCTGCCCTTCCTACCTGGCTGCAGCACTTCAGAGAGAGCTAATTTACCTCTGTGGTGAAAGGCAGGCCTTTCAGCAGCCGAGCTGACAGAGAAGATGTAACTGGTGGGCTCCAGAATTAGATGACAATTTTCTTTGAAGCTTGCCTGCTCGTCTCATTAGCATTCCAGACATGTTGAAATTATTTACTTTCCATTTTGATTTCATGTAGAAAGATAAATGGAAACTCCCAACTTAGCTCTTAAAGTTATAGCTGGACTTTAAAAGGCTTTTATATTCTTAAATGGCAATCATGAAGTTTTCTGACATACATGGTAGAGACACCCAATTTTTTCATTTTAGAGCACCTCTATTGCCATCTACGAGGGACGGCATAGTATCTATCTAACAAAACTCAACAGAAACTATTTGTAAAAAGTGGATGATCTTATTTTAATTGACAAGGATTCTATAGAAATGATAAAAAAAAAATCAATGCTTCTTTGAAATATGCTATGAATAAAATTTGGCCCATATAACTACTTTGTTTAAAGTAGCTGGCAGCTTGCACTTCATTGTATTTGTATGGTGACATCTAGACAACTAAGAAAAAGGTCAGACATACTAGAATTCTCCCGCATAACAATTTCCTAAGTGGAATATTTTTCCTGGATACATTATACATTTTTACAATTGGCTTTCACTGAATTTAAAGGGCACAGCTCCTATGGACTGCGAGAGCTTAAAAAGCCAACACAGCTCTTCAACCCATGTGGGACCTGACAACGCACAAGTAGAACAGTTGTCTATATAAGGTTCAGCACAAGTTTCCATCTTTCTATAACTACCATTTTTATTTTATTTTGATGAAGCATCTCAGAACCCTAGAGGTTCTGAAAAGCTTAGGATAGCTCTTAAGCAATTCAGTAGCTTAAAATATAAGGATAATTGCAGCTGCTGGTAAAAACAAAAGAAAGCAGAGAAAATTATGCATCAGAGAACATTTGCTGTAATGTGAAAGAAAAAAATATATGAAGAACTGGAAAAGCAATGAAAGGCAATAACAGAGCTAAGCTTGAAGAAAAGGAAAAAATACAGTAAGGTTCAAATGTAATACAGGAAAGTGAATACAAATGAAAATATTTTATAAAATAATATGTAGTGAACGAAAAAATACTACTGACAATAAAATAGTGTGTTTCCTCATTTATTCTTTTACTGTTAGAGGGATTTTAATTTTATGTAAAATAAGTAATCTTAAGGGAAAAAAAATTAAAATATAGTTTAAATAAATTAATTGGTGTTTAAAGAGACATACAGTAATAGTATTAAAACACTCCAGGGCATTTTTTATTAGCCTATTAATACAAACTTGAGGTGGTAAAAGCACTCAGCCATACAACACACCTGAGCTGTACATTAACTGACAAATAAAACACACTTGGCTGAATTTCAGCACTTCACTATTGTTGCAAGTACATGTACCTAAATGTACAAGCACAATTTTGCTTACAAGACACCTCTAAACACTACAGCAAAAATATTTGACAACAGGAAAATTATTAGCTAAAAACTTTGTTTCCTCTTCTAGAAATAAGGATATTTAGATTTTTTTCATCTATCCCAGATTTTCAGGGCTCAGGTCATAAAAGATAATAGAATCACTTCGTACCTTATTTGGTCTTAATGGCATGGGCAAGTCTAGCTTTTCAATGCTGAACTCAGATCAGCCTCACATTCTAGGTCACAGAATATCATGATCTAACCATCCGATTTACCATCATTCGAAAAAAGGTGAAGGTTGAGATGAACAAACTGCGATTTGTGTTATTGCTGCATGCAGTGTATAACTGCCATGGAAAGATATTCCAAATACCACTGTCATATAATGACATTAAGAACAAGTGTGTGAAATTAATGGTTTTCTGCCAACATATTTTAAAAAGGCTTTTAAGTTAGAATGTCCATGCCACTTTCCTCTGTCTCTACCTATAGAAAGTCCCAATAGGAGAGTGTTCTCTCACAGGGTAAAATTTCAAACCCTTGAAGTCAAATTCAAAGTATTTAAATAATAATGCAAACTTCAGTAACATAACATGAGGTTCACAGACTGACAAGTATAATTTTTTTTCTTTAAACAGGAATAAACAAAGGAGCCAGACTTGTATAAAAAAAGTATAGTATTACTGTGTTTCTGAAACATGTTCACTGATTGAACAAAAAGCTGATAAAAATACAGAAAAACAATGGGGAAAATTTTTTTTTTTCAATTTTTTTTTTTTAATTTATAGAAAAATGCTGACCATTCTACAATCATGTTTAGAGTTGTAATTTCTTACTAGCACTTTGGTTTTGATGTCCTTGGCAAAATTTTAAAAAGAATTCCTACAAGCCATTAAAGTCATCCATATTTATCATAGATAATTTTGTGCTTCTTACACATTGCAAAGTGTTCATGTACTATACTAGTGTCATGGATTTTTCCCTCATATGTCAATCAACTTTTAAAAATCTGATAAACTTAATTCCACTTAGACCATTTAGCTGAAATTTGAGCTTCAAAATTATTCAGCCAACAAACTGATTTCAATTTCTATTGATTTGTCAGTCTCTTGGAAAAAGCATCAGCTAAACACAAACCAAGTTATTTTATAATTAGTAAATTATTATAATTTTTTTCTGATTTTCAGAGGCAATTTTCTTCATAACTGGTATATTTAAAATGCAAATTTTATATAACTTTGGTGCAATCATTTTAAAAAGCCTATAATTAAACAGGACTCATAAACTAACACTGTAGTTGCTACTTGTGACAGTATTTGTCAAAAGATATCTCACAATATCTAAGCTCTCCCATTTTCGCTTTATAAGCAGAAACTGTAATAAATTTACCAACTGTGACTATGTGAGGTCTGCCACTAAATAAATTTTAAAAGTTCAATAAGCAAGTGTCTCTTAGAAAAATAATGTGACCATTGGGAATTGAAAGCACCCTACTGACCCTCCTGTGGTTTTCTATTGACAGGTCTGAAATCCTGAGCATCACTGACATCCAGGCAAGTTACCTCTGCTAGCAAGTGCCTTGCTTAAACGAGGTGAGAGAAAGTTCATGACAGACAAATTCATACATACAAAAGTAGTAAATTTATAGAAAAGACATTTAGCTCAGGAATTCAGTGAGCTGAACCTTGAGGATGGAGCCACATGTGCCCCAAAGGGCTGATACCACAACAAACAATTGTCTATGACCTCTTTACCAGTGACCGGGGCAACAGATTCAAGTTTGAAGAAGATACAGAACTGGGAGGAATGTTTGATGGAGCACCATGCTGCCATTCAGAGGGACCTCAGCAGGCTGAAGGCATGGGCTAACAGGAAGCTCATGAAGTTCAGTAATGGCAATTGCATATAGGGGGAAAGCGTTATTCCTACACCACTACACACCGCAGGACAACTTTCTGGAAAGCAGTGTTTTCCAGCAGACCTGGGGGCTCTGGTAGACAACAGGTTGACCATGAACTAGCAACTGTGTGCTTGAAGTAAAGAAGATGAACAGCATCTGGGAAGTATATGGAAGATCTTTGATGGCAACTCAAAGGAGGTGATCCTTTCCATCTGCCCAGCCCTCATGAGACATATCTAGAATATTGTGTCCGGTTTTGAGCTTCAAAGTACAAGACAGATATGGATTTTCTGGGGCAAGTCCAGCAAACACCATGAAAATGATCGAGGAACTGGGGCATCTGACATAGAAAGAGAAGCCAAAAGAGAGCTGGGACTGGGACATCTCAGCCCAGAGAAGAGAAAGATCAGGAGAATCTTATCAATGTGTATACCTGACAGGAGGAGTTGAAAATAAAGAGCTGGACTCTTCTCAGTAGTATCTGGTGACAGGGCAAGAGACAATGGGCATAAAATGATGTGAAAAAGCCCTATTCAAACCTTAAAAAGAAACAAAAAAAAAAAAAACAACTTCACAAAACAAAAGCATGTGCTTTTATACTATGAGGATATGAGGATTATCAAACACTGAGACAGATGACAGAGAGGTTTTGAAGTCTCCATTCCTGGAGATATTCAAAACTCAAATGAGACACAATCCTGAGGAACTTGCCTTAACTGACCCTGCTCTGAGAAGAGAGACTGGTCCTGGTATTTCTTCAGAAGTCTTCCAGCCTCAATCATTCTGTTTGATTCTATGTGTGGGCCTCATTTGACACTATTTTAGGCTACAACTTTTGGCCATTGCTAGAGACGACACTTCATGTTGAAGCAATGTTTAATCTTCCCAGATACAGCTGCTCTGAAAAGAAGCTGGGTCTACAGATAATTTTTTCCCCTTTAATCTATGTAACATTAGGTGAGACGTGACTAGCCAGCGGCTGCTGGCTGCATGCAGCTCAAGCAGCCCAGCTGTGTCCAAGACACCACCATCAGTCAAGGAGGGCGGCGTATGGGCAAAAGGAAACTGGGACATACATCTGTGAGGGAAATGAGTCAGCAGTGACTGCTGATATCCAAACTACTCCTTGCCTTGGCTGTAGGCTAAATACTTGCACTTAGTGTCTAGAACAATCCAATCACCTCTCCTGCCTCAGCAGAATAGAACAAGGCCTGGGAAACCATAGATTCCTCTTTTCTCAGGAGTGCCCACATATTTCTCTTCTGGCTACCTACATGGTATAAACTGTGTCTCGTGGCTCTTGGTACTACAAAACCTTTGATATGCTGCTCACAGGATCATGAGAAATAACTAATTAGGGACTGACAAAGCGGAAGCAACCCAAACTCCCAAAGTCTTCCCTCTTATCTCCGAGCAGATAATAGAAGATCACAAAGATGCAAGGACTTCGTACCAGGGAAGTAAAAGAGATAACTGGTAAATTCGACAATCAAGCTTAGGTCAATTAAATTTATAAAATGAAAAGTTACAACTCTTGGCTATAAATCTTACCTAAGGCAGGAAACTGGTACATCACTGAGGAGAAAACAACAAGCCCTTTTTCAAGTAAGGAATATTAGAATAATTTAGTACCAGGAAGCTACTTTAATGTCTACACATCAATACTTTGCAGAGAAATAGGCTTTATTGCACAATTCACTCATCTACAGTTATTGCGCTTGAAGATTATATATGTAATATATGTATCTATGTATATATACCCAAACTTACATACTACACACAAATATGCACACCATATATACATGTAAATTATGCTTATATGTATATGTGCACATGTTTAGGTAGGATGTAGCCTGACTAATATTAGCTCTATCAAACTTTTTGATAGGAAACTTTTTGAAGGAAACTTCATGCAGTCACATAATAGTGTTCTGAAATATCTTCATTTTGGAAACAAATAGAATAAATGATCTACACCCAGTTCCTGGAACAGAACATAATAAACAAATGACAAGCATCAGAATTAAAGCAAAACCATTTGTATATTCAATTTATCGAACTTTGGCAAAATTTTTATAACTGCTTTTCACAGAAGCTGAATATACTGAGTATTGCCACTTAGTGTCCTAATAAAGTATATATTGAAATTACATCTGTATCTCAGACATTTGCAATTTCACTGAACACGTATACCAAAAGTACTGAGCCTAAATACAGTGCTTCCTGGATCTGTATGTTTCTGTTGTTTTGGTTTGCAGTCATATCCTTTTATCCTAGTAGAAAGATGAGGAACTCATCCTCCTGGAATAAGAGAAATGCTTGAATGAGGGAAGAATCCCTGGAACATCCAGCAAACTGTGCTGGTAATTCAGCTGAAAGAACATCTTGTAAACTGTACTGCACTTCCCACAGCTGAGTGTGGGGGAAGCATCATCCTGAAGCAAAATAACATCCTTCAAAAAATCTTTTATCAATTCTATCCAGAAAAGCTTTCTACCCAAAAAAGGGTACTTTTTTCTGGTTAATAAACTAGAATACCTTAGACAAAATTTCACTTGTAATAAATATTGCATCTCTTAATTTAAACCTCAAATTCCTTTTGACAGACTATGTTAAATGCTGAAAAATCATATCATTTCCACATAGACTTCACTGTAGTTGATTGAATGCACTCAGTGCAATCTGTAAGGTTCTTTGAGTGGAAAGAAGAAAACTGAACATAAGATTACACTGTTATTGGATTTGTTAAACAAGTTTTGGGTTGCATTTTTTGTATGCACAGAGATTTTAACCTCCTTCAGAAACTAGATGTGAAGTATTTTCCTCACACCCATCCTTGCAAATCTTGGAATACATTTTGACACAAGCCTGAAATGCCAAAAATGTACAACTCCTAACCACAATAATCAACAAATAATCTAGACGCAATTTAATGCTTTATTATTATTTCTTTATAATACTCTTCTGTTTCCTCTCAGTACACCTGCTTCGTTCACATAGCTCATGTGAAATGTTACATCTTTTTAAAGAAAGAAGACAGCTATTCTCTAAAGGAAAAAATACGTGAATTTCTCTGAATCGTGATGTAAGGTTATTCGCACACTTCTGAGTTCTCCTATGTGTCAGTAATTTTGCATAACTAACTTGTTTAACGCATCTCCTTTTATCTATATGAAACTTCAATTAATTAAAAAAGCAGAAGTCTGTTTCACTCCACTAAGTAGAGCTCTCCCACCCTTAAGAGTCAGAACGACTAGGTTAAATCTTGATTCAGATTTAAATAAGATTTTAGTTGGGAGTCAGAAACTCTTAATTGTCCTTTGAAGAATTCCACTTTGAGGATCAGCAGGCCTTCAGCATTTTTTGAAAGGAGGATTCTCCAGTTCCTTCTTGCCTACACTTTCACTCTGCTTTAGGCAAAAGAGAAAAGCAGAGATGTCAGAAAAATATAAACCATACTACTGGCCGTCTTCTCAAATGCAGTGGAAGATTCTGAAAAATAAGAACATTTTGCTCCAGGCTAACCTATGAATCTTTTTTTCTGTCAATATACATTTCTTCTTAGTTAAAAGGGATAGGAGACTGAAATGAATCTGAAATATTATGCAGTTCTTGGCTAGAAAATTTTAAAACTTCAGTATCTTGTTTCCCATTCTTTTGTTAAAATTTATTGTTCTTCATTCTGTCCATTCTTTTCAATGGGATATATTTCACCTGTAAAATGATTAATCTCATCTCAATTGAAAATCACATCATGCATGAATATATATACCACCATTTTAAATTACACAAATTATATAGGTTCAAACTTACATTTTACTGTATTTCTGCAATTATGGATGTGATGAAACACGGAGCCTCCCTTGGGGCAGAGAGGCCCTGCAGAGAGACCTCAACAAAATTAGAGATGGACAATCACCAACTGTAGGAAGTTTAACAAGGGCAAGTTGCATATTCTACACCTGGCTGTGTGTATGGACTGGGGAATGAGAGGCTGGACAACAGTGCTGCTGAAAGGGACCTGGGAGTCCTGGTCCATGGCAAGTTGAACATGAGTCAGCAGTGCCCTGGCAGCCAGGAGGGCCAACAGTGTCCCAGGGGACATCAGACACAGCACTGCCAGCAGGGCAAGGGAGGGGATTGTCCTGCTCTGATCTGAACTGGGGCAGCCTCACCTCGAGTGCTGTGTGCAGTTTTAGATATATATGAAAGATATAAAACTATTAGAGAGCATCCAAAGGAGGGCCATGAAGTGGTGAAAGGTCTGGAGAGGAAGCCATATGTGGAGTGGCTGAGGGCACTTGGTCTGTTTAGCCTGGAGAGGAGACTGAAGGGAGACCTCATTGCAGCCTACAACTTCCTTGTGAGGGAAAAAGAAGGGGCAGACACTGATTTCTTCACTCATGACAGGACTCAAGGAAATGGCATGAAGCTGAGTCAGGGGAGGTTTAGGTTGGGTATCAGGAAAGGGTTTATTCACCCAGAGGGTGTTTGG
Source organism: Leptocoma aspasia (assembly GCA_013399835.1). NCBI lineage: Eukaryota > Metazoa > Chordata > Aves > Passeriformes > Nectariniidae > Leptocoma > Leptocoma aspasia. Next base: position 79,900 of record VXAX01003642.1, read on the forward strand.
GCACTGGAACAGCTCCCCAGGGAAGTGGTCGCAGTGCAAAGCATGACAGTGTTCAAGAAGCATTTTTGAGCAACGCTCATTTTGGGCAACACTTTGCACATGGTGTAAGTCTTGGGTATGGTCCTGTGCAGGGCCAGGAGTTGGACTTTGATGATCCTTGTGGGTCCCTTCCAACTCAGTGTATTCTATGATTCTATAAGTTATACTTAGTTTAGGTGGAGGTGTATAAAACCCATAACCCAAGACTGGAAGCTGAAAGTCAACATCAGGATGCCAGCTGCAGCCTGAGCTCATCACAAAAGTTTTTACAATCCTGTACCACATAGAGACAATCCTCACCACACATGAGTTTAGATTCTTCTGGAGAACCCTTACAGGTTCTCAATACAAGGCTAAACAAGTACAAGTCTCAGTTGTGACTATCCTGGCTAATTTTAATCAGCTCAGTAATCAGCACTCTGAGATCATGAAATTATACTCTCGTGTCTTCAAGAAAGGACAAAACATTAAGTGGCTGAAATCTCAATATCTAGCACTCTCTTAATCACTGCAGTGTAACAGAGTAATGTTATAATCCTGAACTGATTTTATCATTTTCTGACCAGTTACCATTTTATAATATGGGATATAATAATATAATATACTATTACACTACTATACACTATATACTAATAATATAATATACTATTACAGTCTGCTGGTGTTTCAGACACATTGTTTTCAAAATTAGTAAGGGACATCTATGATTTGTAGGAATTTTTAAAATTAATTTACCTTTAGTAGCAGTAGTAGTACTAATAGTATTCATTCAAGGGTTATAACTTTCAGAATTTTCTTATGTTTTTTTCCTTGGTATTTTAACTCTGCTACTGAATTCAACATCATATTAGATTTCTTCATAGTATCACATTTTATAATTTCAATTTGCCATCATAAATTTAGAAAACCCTTATACTTTTTAGATTCTGTATTTTTATAGCTGTTCCCCATTCACTTAAAAGCGTTTTCTTCTTTTTGGTGCCTTTTCCCTCCTTAGCCATTATTGTACTTATTTTTCATACTTAGACTCTCTAGCATTGAAAAGGCACCTTCTTCTTTTCCCTTGTTGGGTTTTCTGTCCACTATGTCAAGTATTCTGATATAAATGTGGGTCCTCTCCACATCTTGACACATCCAAATAATTTATTTTGCCCTTGCTACAACATCTGCCAACACTGTGAACCAAGACCTTATGCAAATCTCATTTCTCAAAATTACATCTGGTATTGTTCTCTCTTCTGTGCTCTCACATACATAAAAGTGATACTTTTTTCCCCATTCAGAAACTCACAATTCTGCCAATTCTACAAAGACAGTAATGGTCCCACAGCCATTAGCATCTTATTGGCATTATTACCTTCCACAGAAATGCTTCCTAAAGCATTTCCTTTTCCTGGTAAGCCTTGATTTTCTAAAACTAAGTGAAAGACCACAGGTAAGAGCTGTTTTACTCACCCTTTCTGAAGTCTAAATTCAGCAGAACTCTTAAGTGATTGCTCTAAATAAGCAGCAAATACATAAATGTCCAAACTGTTTTGCTGACATGAACTATACAAGCAAATTTCTAGGTATGGGAACCCTGGCTTTTCTCACTCCTCTCTCTTTTTTTCTCATCTAGATGATTTCCCTGAAAGGATTCATTGCTGTTACAAGTAGCTGTAATGAATGTGGAGATAAATACACACACATTAACAGGAAAGATAATGCCTCATTTCAGGTAAGATATATCCATCTGCTTTATCTACTGGTATCTCCTGCACCAGGCTGACCTCTAGCAGACTTTGCATTCCCATCCAGAAGCTTGAAAAAGGGCAAACCATTGAAAATGCAAGAAGAGAGATATTACTTGAGCATGAAACATAACATTACAATGTTTTATTTGTATTAATTCTACCAAATGCATAGTATTAAAACTGATTAAAACTCAGAACAAACTGATTTTTTTCTTTTTTCCTAAACATACTGAACACGCCCTTAATATTTCCTTCAACACCTCTGATAATTTAATAAATAGCCCCCTATGTAGCAACAAAAAACATTATTCATATAAAATAAAATTTAATTAATATAAAGGATAAATTAACCTCTACAGGAAAACAGATATGTCTGGCTAAACTAATGATATACTCTATAAATTATGCATGAATGTGATAATTCTTTGCATCATTTGATGATTTAAAAGTTCTGTTGGCTTAACTGCAAAGTTTGGGCTAGAACATTCTAAATCCAATTTTGAGACATCTCTCACAAGTAGAGTAAAAATCATGAAAAGAAACTGAATACATCTGAAACCTTGTTATTACTGAAAATAAGAATGTGATCCCCAGGCTTAGAGGGAAGTGGGCTGTAAGTCAAACTAGCCATGGCATCTTTCATGCTTTCCCTACAACACACACAGGGCTCTCACATCTCCCCGTTTAGCCACGTAACTCTCCAGAAATCATTTCACTCTGGACTCTGCCGACTTGCAACTGATATTCAGCTTTCCTTCAGGCATTCAGATAAATAATTTTTTACCCTCTCTTATTCTTGCGATAAATTAATAATTTATAGTCAGAATGAAAGTCAGATCTGGCTTATTAAAATAAACGTGAGGACTTTTATTGTATTGTGTAAGGATTAATTGAGCATATAAAAGGATATCTACAATGCAAATCCTTTTTTGAAAAACTTTCCCCCATTAAAGTTCCTTAGTGTTAAGATTAATAAATGAATTCACATAAATTAAAAAATAACCAGTTATATTTCAACCAAATTTAGTAATTAATATAAATCTTGATTATACATTTTGCTTTGTTTACCTCAAAACAAGAAACATCAAAAACTTAAGTTTTACCATTAATTCTAAAACAACTTCAATTTTTTTTTACATCAAAGAAGATATATAAGGCATGCTAAAGAATCAGATTCTCAGAGCAGAAATATTTTTACAAAATCTATATATATTTTCACATTTCCACACTATTTTTATAAAATTCTTTTCAATTCACCCTAATTCACTCTTAATAGGTATTCACTCTTAATAGTGAAAATTGGAGTGTGAAATTAAGGAGAAAATATAGACTTACATTTCAGAACCTTATCAGGGACTCAAAACATCTGTTTGGTGAGAGAGGTAATTTATTTTCAGCACTCTGTCTTGTAAGAATCCTTTTCTTGCAATGAAAACAAATGAATATACTGGTAGCTTTTATTCCATAGACAGCATTTCAGGTATGGATCCATAAAATGGGAAAACAGCAAAATCTTGGTGGCAAATTTGAAATATGACAGAACACTCCTATTCGATCTTAGGAAAGATATACACTCCCAGATTTTTTTTAAGTATTTCAATGCTCCAAGTTTGCAAAATTTAGGAGATTTAGTAAAACATCTCTTGAGCAGTGTAAAACATCTCCTTAAGTCACCTGTGCACAAATGAGCAGAATTTCACTCAGATTCTAATGGTTTTATTAGGTAGAAAAAATTAAAAAAACAACAACAACAAAAAGAGGAAATAGGGAAAAGAAAATCTGGCTATGGTCCAGTGCACCATTAAAGAGCCAGATCTCAGTCCATCAAGAAGATGAAGGTCAAAATACAAGAGAGGTGTCCATAATGAAATACACAGCCTGGAAAGCTATTATTTAAAGTCAGGGCAGCTCTTGCCAAATAGGAAGCTCTGTCTACTGATGACTTACATTTCGTCCCAGCCAGAGAGTGAGGCAGACTGATGAGGACAGAGCTGAAGTAATCCAGACTACAAGCTTTTAACAAACCAAACGTGGCCGTCAGCCACATCAATTTCTCTGTCACACAACTTCCCAGCCAGTCATTAAGGATCAGTTGGAATTAGCAGGGTTTCATTTGAATCTTGACTTCAGAGATCTAAGTGTTGAATGTCATATAAAGCAAAAGAAAAACCAATTCATTCTTTTTCAAAAGGCATCACAGTTTTTTTTGTGGTGCTTCAACACCCACCTATAAAAAGGGAACGGCAGTATATCCTCTGTATCTCAAAGGAATTTCATATGAATTCATTACAGAGTGTAAACAGATTGAACTATAATAACCAGGGCTGTATACCAAAGCCTCAGAGAGAGAGACCAGAGTGAGTATCTTCTGTCCCTGCCTTATGCATGAGGCCACTTGGATATGCCAGATGCTCTAGCTGCAAAGTAAACACTGTCACTGAGAATTTTATGAATTAAGATTACAGAAAGCTTAGACAGAGAACAACAGCAGAGAGAGTTTACATTTGACTTCATATGTAGAAAAATGACTCTGTAACTAGCTGGGGAGATTGGGGAGTGAAGAGTAAGGGAATAATGTAGCACCACAAAGTACTGATGACCTGTATGGGAAATGACTATTGTGCAGTTAAGTTCAACTTCAGAAAAAAATATGAATTTTATACTTGGTAAAACAAAAAAATTAATTTAAAAATTAAAATTATTCCAATAATTAATTTTATGCTTGACATAGTATTTCATGGGTTTGATTTCATAATATCCCTGATCTACATAAGACTGTGTCACATCTGATAAGAAAACAAAATATTGCTAGTATTTTACGATCTCTAAGATGATTTTCATGTAAGACGTAACTTCACAGCCTGATGTTTTCTAATATATATGTTGTTTATATGCAGTACCAGCCAGCATTAAGACACTCCATCCTATGTTTCTGGAGAAGGGGAAGAGGAAGCAATGCTTCAAGTCCAAAGAGTCTCTCTTGGTTTACCTTCTTTAAAAATGTCATCTTTACATGTTCTATTTTGACTGTTCTAGTCTATGGCAGTCAAGGACAAGATGCAACTAAAATTATATTCCCCAAATACAAAACAAAATCTGTTAATCTATTTTGGTTTTCCAAATTCATTTTGGTGTTCAGTCATTTTAGACAGTCATTTAACTCTCCCCTACCCTTCTCATTAAAATATCTTATAAATTTAGCTAATACTGGCATATTTATAGCTGCAGTGTTAAATGTGCATAGAATTAAAGAGATTCAGAGGAAATAATCTTAAACAAATGTTACCACAGATAGTGTATGATATTCTACTGGACCAGATTTTCTTATCTTACTGCTTTATTTTACTACTGACTTGGGTTTCTGATATCTTTGCAACTTTTTGTTCCCCCATTTAAACAATGAAAGAATATTGTACTGCATTCTATTAGGTAAAATGATCAAAAGATGATAACACAACAACAAAAACCAACCCATGTCTGTCAGCTGATGTTAGCTGAATGCATCCTGCAAATAAAGCACATGCTGGTTTCCACAATGGCAGTATTTAACTATTGGATCCACTAGCCAAGCACTGCCAAAAACTATCCAAACCAGGAATTTGTAAATCAAGAATGATGCCTGATTGGAAATAAAAAATTAATCTGAAGAAGTCCTTCATTTCAATTTGCTTATGAACTCAGATCAGACCAGCCAATAGAATAGCCCCTTCATGTCTAAAAATCTATTCTCTGTAATCATAAAGGGTTTCTTAGCCACCTCCCCACTGCCCCTGAGGCTGTGCCACTGTCATGCTGTGGTATCAATATGGTGTGCTGTGGTATGCTGGTATCAATAGCTGTTGGGAGACATCCTATTATTTTTGGGGCCAGCTTTTAAAGGGGTTGTTGCAGCACTGGGGAGCAGGTTTCCACGTGCTGCTTTCTGAGAATTCCTGATGTATTAGCAAATACCAAGAAAGAAGAGGTAGCATTTGTCAGCACACCATTTCAAAGTTTTGCCCAGCCTGAGGCTGATTTTGATTTGTGATGGAAGTTTTCTCTTATTTCATACTTTCTCATCAGGCTTTCTATTGAAGGCTGTCTTAAAACCTCAGCTGAGGCAGAAACAATTCTTTCCTATCTTAAAGAGCTTCTGTGCTGTACTATTGCTTATGGAACACTCCTTCCTGATGGAAGACCCAGTTGAACGTAGCATTAATTTTACCAAAAAGCTCTTGAATGGGCTGTATGAATGTACTTCTTCCTGGCAGACACACAGGTGAGCATAAGCAAACGAAAATACATCAATGATAGCTTCATTAATATTGCTGAAAGATACTAGTGAAACCAGCTGTACTACTCTTGACTGGTATTTGATATGAGTAAGAGCGATGAGAAGAAAATGAACTTAGCATTTGGTATCAATACCTCAGAAAAAATTGTCGGAGAGAGAAGACACTGCGGTGCCATTTCTGGACAATGTGGAGGCTTTTAAAAACATTTAAATAACTGGAAGAAACCAAAAAATATGACTAAAAAAATACAAATAATCGTCACCCCATTCCAGAAAAAAATGCTTGAGATTTTAACAATCACTAAAAGGCAGATATTTTGCTGATTAACACAATCAGTGGAGTGATAAGGATTTCTAAAATCTACCAGCTATTCTACCAGCATCTCTTACTCGATATTTCTGTCTCAAGGAGGATGCTACAAATTGTTCAAAAACACCTCTCTCTATCTAGTTTTTCAAAGTAGGGCAGAGAATGAGATGGACTCTAAAGCTTTTTGTCATTTAAGAGAGAATCAGATTTTATAGGTTTTAACTATTTAAAATGTATGAGAACATGCCTTCCTCACAGATTTATGATGGGCTTAGGAAGTTTTTGTAACAGAAATGATTCATACATTTGCCCACCTCCCACAAAAAAACCTGTTTTAATAAGCTAACATAAATTATTCTACTTGACATACCTGCAGTTCAGTACTCCTATCAAAAAACTCAGCATACTCTACATGTGATGGCAAGCACAAACAGTACATTGAAATGGAGACTCACTGGAGAAGACAATTATTAAAATAGTAAAAAAAAAAAAAGACATTATAGTAACCAGGAAGATTATTACATGATAAAAGAATACCTTTGCGGCCTTCCAACATTGTCATTTACAGAATATATTCTAGGCAGAAAATGAACCAAGAACATATAAAAGCAGTAAATGTTAATGGGCAGGGGAGAGGAAATCACTGAAAAATATAGAATTCTAACCAAGCAGCCCTTAGAGACCAAAGGTATTTAAAAGAAGTCAGTGAACTTCTGAAAAGGAATTCTAAGATTATCTCTATGTCTATACTGTTTCTCAAGAGATTTTGTTTAAAAAGTTCTGTATCTGAAATCAAACTGGAAAATTGATGTCCACATATCAGTTTTCCACAGTTAGCTGGGAAAGAATTAGGTTGATGGTAAAATAATCCTTCCATATAAATTTAATCCCAAACCAAAAAGAAAAAACAAAAACATACTACTTTGATTCTCCTGATACTTACATAGCCCTGATATTTTGGCCATACCTTATCTTTAATGAATGCTTGAAACTAATAAGTTGCCTTCCAAAAACTCTAAACAAGTACTACTCTCAAGGATCTTATAATGATTTTCCCAGAGTCCTTGGGAGGAAAAAAAAGTGATCACATTTATGATTATTGGAAAGGAAAATAAAATTCAAATTTTTCAAAAAAACAAATTCAATTTCTGTGGCGTGTAAATGTGCTAAATTGCAATATAACAATATTAGTCCAGATAGTTCTGTTAGCTGAAGAGACCATAAAGTTCTGTCTGACTGCAGCATACGAAATGGGTTGTGGACCAGACACAGTGCCAGAGAACTAAGTCTATTTGTTTCCTTAAACCTAAATTTCAATCTTATATAACTTAAAGTGCTAGGAGGTTAATAAATGGTTCAGATACAAGAACAGAACAGCTTAATGACAGCTTGTTCACTTGATTTTTAAGAGGGAACATCTCTGTCCAGAGATGATTTTTAGCACTTTAATCAATGTTTCATTTAGGTATCATTGACCTTTCATGTCATATGTCCTAGTTCAACCAGAAATAATAAAAAAAACCAAGCACAATTAACACATTAGCCACAGCTTCCATTGTTAAGCTTGATCTTTTAAGGAAGAAGATACAACAGAGGAGTTGGAGTTTAGATTACAAAAGAGAAAAAGAACTGCAATAGTGTATAATAAATGTAAGTGATCCAGAAAACACAAAAATAAAACAAGAAATCAGATATCACAGTGACATGTTCTAAAACTAGACAGAGTATGATTCAAACAGAACTTTGCCTTGGAGGGAGCCATGGTATTTATTATCTTTGAAAACAAGGCTAAAGTGGGGCTTGTTGCCTCCTGTTAATCTGCAGTCCTTCTTCAAGGGATAATATTTTATTATGTCAGACACCTTGATACTTCATGTAGACAACTGGAATCAGTTTTATTTGTTTTTATCAGCAGACCTATATAGTTGCTGTCTAGCAGCACTTCGATGATGGAGTTTTAAGTGATTAATTCAGTATATACTTCATTTTTTGGTCCTTTAATGTAAGTTCACATTGTGTATAATTTCTTTAGAAAGTATTATAAATGCTCAGTGCGTAATCAAGTATTAAGGGGACATAATTAGATTTTGTTTTCATTTTAGCATAAGAAAAAAAAAAAAAAAGTTACTGTTCCTAACAGTTTTTCCCTGTCGAGATGTCTACAAATATCTTTGTCAATCTTACGTTCAAAATAGTTGCAGAAAATCTTCCTTAGTGAACTCTGATACTACATTTCCACTATAATCTGCATTTCCTGCACTTCATGTGAAGTCCATACAAACTAAAGTTTAATTTCACAGAAGCATAGAATAATAGAATGTTAAGAGGTTGGAAGGGACATTAAAGACCATCCAGTCCCAATCCCCCCCTGCCACGGGCAGGGACATCTCCCACTAGAACAGGTTTAATCCAGTCTTCAACATAAAATATAGTAGTTTCATAAGGTGTAGTCCCTCAAGTGAATGTCAAAGTCAAAAAAAAAAAAATACTACTAGATTAAGAAAATATTAATACCAGAGAAGAAATGCTTCTTTAATGCAACTTTCATGTCTCCCCACAGCAGGACAGATATACTTCATGTGTGGCTAGAACTGCAAATGTATATGTATCTCACTAACAGTCTCATTTTTTCCTAGCTCAAAATAGTCTTATAACCCTTTTACAGATCATTGTACCTCAACCATGATCTGTGGAATACCTATGATCCAGATGTCACTAGAAGGAAGGAAGAGAGGAAAGGCACATGCATTTGTAAGCAAGGAACCAAATAAAATTAAAGTAATAAATATTTGAAAGTTTGACTTATTTTTATTGTATTGCCAATGAAATGTATTGAGACAACCATGCACAAGTTAATCCTAACTTTAAAAATGCCCTTCTTGGGTTTTAAAAGTAAAAATGCCCTTATGCTAAAAAGGGATTTTTGTAGTATTTATTTCGAATTCTTCTACGCTTTTATTACCTTTAGTGTCTTTTGTTAGTAGACACTAAAACTTACTTTTATTTCAATGGGGCAGATTTGCAGCATTTGAAAATATGTAAATTATGTTGCATAAAACATATCTAAGGATGAATTAAGAGCACTGGTGACTTAATCCATGGGCATTATCAGTGGCATGTACCTTGAGAAGTCAGACAAAAATTGATAAATAATCTCTTATTACAAAAACCACACTCTGAACATCACTAGCACGGAAATATTTCAGTGCATTCTATCTCCAATTTTGGTTAACAAGGAGGTCATCAGCGGCAACAACAACATTTTTTATGTATTATGTATTATATTTAAATTTTAAAAAAATTATGAGAACTTAACAAACCTACTTTGAATAAATGATTTACGATGGTGCACAGAGAAGAAATAGTCCACATAAAGGTGAAGACAGACAAACAGCCAACCCAACAAGTTAAAATACTTCCAAATGCTTCTCAATAATATCCAACAGTTTGCTTTCTTAGGATAAGCTTTGTGAATTTAAGATATCACATAGGATTGGAATGTTGATTTGGACTGGTTGAACATAAGGCCCCAAAGTACTACCTTTGTCACAATATTTGTTGGAGGATAAATTACTTTCAGAAGGCTTGAGGAACAAGCTGCTAAGAAGTTTGCAGTTTTCCATATTTGTTCAAGTCAAAATGCTGCCAGTGACAGTGATCCTAACTACTGTGAGGGAAAATTAATACCAACTCAATATTTCTTCTGCACCCAGAAAAAAAGGAGTTTTTAATTATAAATGTTTCCAATAAATATTTCTATTTTTTGTTTGAATTTGGTTTTGCATGAAGATAAATTTTACTTTTTAGATCAGTTTTATCTCTATTCATACTTTATTCCAAAAGATTTGTGATATTTTATCTCATTCACGAGGAATTTCTAAATCAATCTCATGAAAACATCCAAGCATGAGAAATTTTGGAGAAGCCCACTGACATGCTGAGGTGTGTACAGAGGTTGTTGGAATAATATAGGTCAGCAGTTTCCTTATAAGAGGACTAGGAAATGGTGGAAACCGTCACTTTGGATACCACAGTTGGGTCAAAATAAAATATCCATGTCAGTGTACTGTCTCTTCCCGCGTTCAACAAAATGTGCCTGGGAGAAGAGTGAAAGAACATGGCAAACATCTAACATTTTTTCCCAATAATATCATCCCACCCTTTAACCATTTGTGCGCCAGGGGTTCCCCGAGACAGATGTGAAGCTTTCTAGTAGTAAATTAAGATTTTTTTTTCTTCCATAAAAGAAAATCAGATGGAAAATTCCTGCTTAAAAAACTTGCAATACACTACAGGACATGATTTGTTTTCCTTTCTCTGTAATCTTATTTAAAATAATTCTACATGAAATGCATGAGCACTGACAGTAGTTCCCATTAAAGACATGCGAAAAATGCATGCAAACACATGCAAAATAAAGAATTTACTGATTTTTTTTACGATCTTCACCCCTAAATAACATCAGTTCCATAATTAGGGAGCTGAAATAGTGTCACCTGATTTATGTACCCATCAAAGACTACTGGCAGTAAATAGCAAAAGTGAAAAAACTGCCTCAATCTTCCAAATTCATACAGATCGACCAAATGGCAAACACTGCTTTTTGTCCAAGAACTCAATAGGTTATTTTATTCTCAAAAGTATGCTAGGCAGCTAATACAGATGTAGAATTATTGACTGCCCAAAAATACACAAGAGTAAAAAATTAAACCGAAGTGTAGCTTTATTACTAATGCAGTAATTAAACAAGGTCCATTGGATGAGTAAGATTGTACATAGAGTAATTACTGGAAATTTATTTTTGGGCTATATTTTCTTCTCAATTATAAAGGTGTGTTTTTGTTTTTGTTTTTTTTTAATTAGGATATTTCAAGTGTGTTAATATACTTACTTAAATATCTGTGTAAGTTTTCTTCTCTTTTAAAAATTTATGTCCTAACATGCCATAATGGCACCTTTGAGCAGGTCACCTCATTGAATTCAATGGGATTTGGTACAGATCTGTAACCCACTGATGACCAAGATCAGACAAAAAACAATTTTAACTGTTTTTTTTTTTAATTTTTTAATTTTTTTTTAAATACACGAAAACTATTTGAACCTGGAACAACTGTTTCACATCAATACTTGGAGGAGATAAATCGAAACTCTAGAGTACAACTGACCAAAATTCAGGGTGTTCCATAGGAATTGTAAGATTTTAGAATATTTTTGGAATTAAATAGAAAATTATTTTGATAACACTAGTGAAGAAGGACTTAAAAAGTCATCAGATCCAAGGAACTTTTATTCAAAATATTTTGCTTCAGAGCAACAAAAGACCTACAGCTATGTCTAAGCATGTAGAGCTGCCGTTTGTTTCCTCCCATTGCTCAACACAAGAAACAGGCAGAATGTTCGACAGTCATGCTGCTTTCTCCTGAAAATTCAATACATTGTTTCCTGTCAGCAAAGGGGTTGCCTTGTGCTTGTATGGCTAAGGGCACAGTGGTTATACAAGTCACCTGGGCCACAGAAGACACAGGTGAATGCCTGCTTTATTTATCTAGAGGATTTAATTTGTTTATCTTATACACTGTAAGGTCTGTGACCATAGAGCTTGGAAGTAAATGCCTTTTTTAATATTTTATGCTCTTCCACCTTTTGAAAATACTTAAATACCACCTCTTGTAAAGAAATGCTCTCTGTATCTACGAAGTTTGCATTTCTCCCTTGCAAGTCTTCTATTTCAAGACTTTAATGCAAATCTAAACCCTTTTTCTGCCAACTCGAACTGAGACTTCAACCTGCGATTTGTGTATCAGAGGTGAACATTTTGGTTCCTGCATATGATTCTATTCTCACAGACATCCACACACAGCCTGTACTGTAACACTTGTAGGCTATGCTACACCTGGCAACGGTTCCTGAGAAAATCCCTATTGAAATATATCCTGGCTTTTTGGAAAAAAAAAAACAAACCCAAAAAACAAACAAAAAAAAAAACCCAAACCATACCAGCATTTTCTGACCAGCTATATAGTCTCATTGCAAGCATTTTATGCCAATATGCCAAAAGAAAGATTTTGTTATGCACATAAGAAAGATAGAACTTTGTAAGCACAGAAAGAAAGGATTTTGGCAATATCACTCTGTTTTTCTAATCAAAAGATCATCTCAGTTCAGCCACTCTGCCAAAAGTGTTGATACTATTCACACTTCAAACATCCATGAAACCTATCAGCTCATTTTAATCATTTTCCATTCTGATAATTTCATTTGTGACTGCAACAATTAAGAGGAGATTAATGTTTCCTCAAGACTGCCTTTGCCTTGACATTTATAGGATTCTTCTTAAATGTCATTGCTTTTTCTTAATAAGATGACTCCTTTTAAACCCATATTTATATATCCAATTAGAGAGTTAGTACATAAGGCTATGCTAAAGAGATTTGTTTGCAATATTACATCAACCTCAACTCTGCAATTTGTTGCCGAGTTACATAAAAATCTTTGGTTCAGTTCACTGTTTTGGTGTACACACCTCTCTTCAATAACTTCATTAAAAAGCAATCTAAGTGCAAGAACTTAGGACAGCTAACAAGGACCAAATCAGCCAGGGAGGTAATTTATTTGAGAAACCTGCTCACTTGTGTAAATGCCTCGCTTGTTCAAAGGCTACTGAAAAGTTCACTTCAAAATTTGATATCACTATCCCTTAAAACAAAAGTCTTACACACACAAAATCCCAGCTACCAAAGGTGCCATATATTAATCATTTACTTACAGTTGTGCAAAAGGCTGAATTTTTGAACGAAACCAAAAAAAGCATAAAAGCACATGTCAACTTGACCCCTTTCTTGAAATAATTTCAAAATATGCATGTTTTTGGAAAGTTGTAATTTTGACAAAATTATAAATAATTTATTATAGTTTTAAAATTTACATTTATCTTTATTATAAAAGTATTTGATTGAAATTCTAATACCTAACATTAATTCTTCAAACCTTTGCAATATGACCGATCTTTGTGAGCTGCAAGTTCTCTTCTGTTTCCCAAAACCCTCCAAGTTCTCTTCTGTTTCCCAAAATCCTCCAAGTTTGCTCATGCTCTTGTGGCCTTAGTGTTGGTATATTTATTAGAACTGAAAACACCCATTTTGATGGTTTCTAATCTTTAATGTTGTAGTTGAAGAGACAATAATGATCAATTTTTAATATAAGTCAATAACAATCACTGGTGTTATTACTGTATATCTGAAAATTAATTTAGCACTGAATTTTATGCTGGCCCTTATCATGCCAGAAAATAATAGAGCTTGATCTGAGCAGGAAATGGAACCATTTAGTTGCCCTTCAGCTAAAACCCAAATTCATTCTCTGACACTGAAAAACTGGTTTGCAATTTAGACTGCTCATGGTCAGATATTTCAGATATAACTAGTGAACTGTCAGTCTGTTACATTTCAAATCTGTTTACTTCCATCAAATTTATTGCAGCTTTTATTGAAGTAGGAATGAATGCTTTGCTACACAGTAAAGTGCCTTTCAAATATCATAACTTCTAGCACTGTGAAACTGTCTGAAATATTGGAGATTTAAAGTGGTGAGATAAACTGTCAACTGGTCTTCAAAACATATACAAATAATAGGTCCAGTTTCAAATCAGACTTCCTAAAATTAGATACCTAAACTTCTATTTCAGCGCTCTAGATTTTGAAGCACTTAGGAGTGATCTGAACTCAGTATTTCTGTTTGCTGATACCAGAGCGTAATTTCACACCAGCTATAAATTCAGACACTTGAAACTAGGACAGCTACTGCCAAGAATCTGTGACAGTGAAAACTTAGTGCAGTTGCCCCCAAACCGTCTCTAACAATTTCTTCAGTTGAAAAAACAATTTGTTCTGCTTTCCTTGATCATTTTCTTACTCATTACTGGATAAACCCACCTCAGTTTCTCTTTCTCTGAGGTCTCCCAGGTCACTTGGTTCCTGGCCTATACATACACATAAATATATACAAGTACATCTTGAATACGACATATCATATCAAAAATTAGGAAGTGTAGCTACATGTGGTTCAGAAACTGATAAGAGATCTTTGGGAAGGCAAGGAAAAGATTGCTCAATTTGAAGAAAAAGCTGAGCTACATTTCTACAGAATAGGTCAACAGGGGAAATACAAGAAACTGAAAATACTACTGAACAATGAGCCTTTACATCAAGTGAGTTTTCAGAGTCTGCATATCACAAATGTGTACACAGAAAAAAGTGTGATTCAGAGATGTTTTTGCAAAAAACCAGTAGCAGCTTTCGGTAGCAGCTGATTCCAAAGTTACACGTTTAATAAGGCAAACCTCAGCAGACTAGGATTGATAAATGAACATACGGCATACTAGCTGCCATTTGAAATTCCTTTGCACTTCAGCAATGGGTATCAGTGTCTAGAGACACGTTCCCGTATGAAAAACTGTATGCCAACTGTATTAGACAGTTTTGTAGGGTTATTATTCCTCTTCTTGAGCACCTTTCTAAGGAGAACCATGGGAAGTGAGAGATGTAACTGAGACACGGGCATTCAGGTATTTTAAGATCTTAATGAAAGTGTACATAGACATTGTATTTCACCTTTGTTATCTCTGTAGAGAAGACAGGTTTAAACAGAATAAAAAAAACTCTATATGTCCTCTTTCTGTGCTTTGTGGATTCTGGGCCTTACAGTAGTGCTAGTGGATGACGTATCATAAGAAGAGAGATAACTTCTTATGCTGGGAATTGCCAGCACAGTAAAACACAGCCCTTCTTGCCTGATGAAGATTTTTATTTTTCATTTTTTAACCAGTTATATGCAAAGACCTCAAACTGTTTTTTCTGTCATTTGCTCTGCCAAAACTCAAAAATTTACTTGCTTAAAACCATCAGGTGACACTACAGAAAAAAGGATGGAAACGAGTACGGAATCAAAAGTTGTGTTTTCAGCCATGCAAAAGCTTTCAAAACCATGACCTCTAATAAAGCTAAGCTTCAGTGGTCATTTAGCAGCAGTTATTTCAAGGTAACTGAAATTTGGGTAAGGTGATATAAGGAAGTTAGAAATAACATGTAATGCTAGAAAAGACTTTCAGAGATAAATACTATGTTTTCTGATTCTATAATACCACAGAGCAGTGGTTACATTTATCTGCCCAGTGCAGTGACAGATATATTTTACTTCTTCTCTTCCCAAGTAACAGTATAAAGTCCATCACAGTTCTATGGCAAGTTGAGTACCAGTTCTATTACTTCAATTTGGCAATCCACAAATCCTAAATTCTGAAGTGCTTAATAACAGACTAAGCCCATATCAACAAACACAGAGCTTGAAAAACAACTGAATATTTAGACAAATTAACTGCATTTTAAGCACTCTGTAATGCATGAGAAAGACATTCTTGGACATATAAATCTATGCAAAAAAATTTCATCTGTTTGTAGAGATGTGTAGTGGTTAATTACACTGTAGGAAAATTATTTTATCAAATACATTGGTAGTCTGTAGGTTAACAGCAGCTACTGCTATCTTTTATGCATCTTTACTTTCTGACCTGATAATTTTTAGAAAGCATTGCTCCAGAAATGGAAGGAATTCTAAATAGTTGTGTGGTAAATTGCCTTAAAATGTTTTTATTTTAAGTGGTTTACTGTTTTTTTCTTGATAAAACTGGTCTTTTTTATGAGAAACAATATTGCACAAAGGCACTGAGTGAATGCAGAGGTTCCTCTTCTTTGCAGAGGTTATGGTCAAAGGAGTAAAATGCATCTCAGTCCTCCCTATAACAAGCTCCCTAATAACTGAGAATTAAAATCCAAATAGCCAACATCGCAGCTATAAAAACCCCAGCAAGGCAATTTAACCATTAGGACAGCTTGAGTACAAATTAAAGATCCCAAAGGACAATAAAATAATGAAAATTTGCTCCTCTTTCCATTTTTTCGGCACAGAGAGGCTTGCACACCCACATGAGCTGAGGGAACAGGAACTTTTGTAGAAGTAGCACTTTCACTGTTGGTTCATTATTGTCTCTGACTATCTTTATTCTGCTGCTGCCCTTTTAGGTGTAAAGCTCCAAAGGACACAGAGGCAAACACTGTTTTGAGGATAGCTGTGGCACAGTATTTGCTAACTGAAATATTATGCTTGCAGAAGCACCCTCCTGGTTACTCTCTAGATGTCACACTATCAGCTCTGTTTCACTGCTACCTCTCTTTTTCACAGCACTTGGCCCCTTACAGACAGAAGAATATTGTACCAAATATGATACCAGGCACCAAAGACAGAATTTCAGTTTGCCTACTGCTAATAAAAAGCCTCCTAGAGAAAGTAATTTTAATGGCACGTTTTCACAGCAGCACAGATTTAATGACTTATGAAAGCCTTACTCTGCTCCGAAGAGGGTAACTCTACCACCTATAACATGAGCAAGTCAAGTAGGAGAGAGTAAGGAAGGTCACCTTAAGTGCATTCCTTACGGAAGTAAAGAATAATGCATTTTTAGGAGCTAAGATGATTTGATTAAATCCAACATGTAATGAACAAACTGAATGGAAAGCAGAAACAGAAACCTGTCAACATGGGAAAAGTGCATTTAGGGAGAAATAGTAAAATTAATTATGCCAAAAGTAATTATGCCAGCTGGAACTATTAGATGAAGTTTTACACATTTCTTTTCTGTATAATATAGAGTCAAATATATTTTGGAAAATACTTTCCAGCTTTTTTTAAGATATCACCAGTAAAATTATGCTACTTTGTCTCACTAAAACCTTATATTTGAAGTTACTGTCCATAGGTGTCAGCCATATAAGCAAACAAAATAGGTCAAAATATTCGGTATGATGAACAAGACACATTTGGAAAAATAATTTGTAGAAAAATAAAGTAAGGATAGCTTCCCTCAGGCAAAAAAAATTCATTGAAGTATCTGCTGGAACATCCAATTAACAATTTTAAATTTGTCAAATAACTTCTGTGCAGTCTCCATTCACACAGCCAAGTGTTCAGAACTAGATTCTCCTTCTCCACCTTCCCTACTTAGTACTCTCTTGTCCCATCCTGTTTGGCAATATGAGAAACAGCACTCATTTGTTCACCTGTGCAAATCCTCCCAGCCTCTGCAGCCCTTTACAGACAGAGTTTTTACAGTGTTAAGGGTTCAGCTGCAGCGTCTATGGTTGGCACTGAAACAGTTAATCCTTTTCCAAGGCTACTTGTTTTCAGTTAGCATATTTCAAAGGATTCAGGCAGATGGCATCACTTGCAAAGCTATTGTTTTAGTTTTTCAAGCAGCACCTGGAAAGCATTCAAAGTTCCCAACAAGCAGGATAAAGCCAGAGTTTGTATATTTGACAGAAATAAGTTAAATTCTTCAAAAAATAAAACACTGTGCATTTTTAAAGATTGCTGAGATGTATGAATCCGTGTGGAAATTTCAAATACATCCATTTTCCTTGAAATCACGTTGTAAAAATCCTCATTGCAAGTCTTGCCAAGGTCAAGCAGAAGGAGCCTGAACATAATAAAAATAATTCTGCACCTTTCAAAAAGCATACGAGTCTAGGCTTAGCCTAGATAGGCTGTCTCATTTTTTCTTTGCTGGTTGCCTAATTATTAAAGTGCCTCAATAATGAAAAATTCATTTGGAAAATATTTCTTGTGTACTGCAGAAGACATTCTAATACATAATGCTTTAATAATAATCAGAATTAAGATTCAGCTTTGCACAAAAAAATGTTGCCAGAACTTTTGCAGAAATATAGTTGTGTTGATTACCTATGTCTAGGAGTTTCCAGCTTGTTCCTTTAAATAATTTTCTCACAGATCAGGCCATAATATAGATGTCCATCACAATGTCCATTAAATGCTTGCTTATTTTCTTGTCTTTACAGACAAATATTTAGAGAGATTGGATGTGTCTTCACATCTTCAATTCCTTGGTTCGATTGTGCATAGCTACAAAGTACAGAAGTAAAAATACATCTGCAATCAAATAGGAGATGTCTACTAAAGTACAAGCATGATGCAAATGAAGTTCACTACAAAGATATTCCAGCTCTTTTTGTGCTACATGAAGCCTCGGGCTTCTTTCCCTGTATCTGATGTATTTGAGAAATATTGTTTGCTGCAGATGTGACCCAGCTTTCTTGGCATGAAGCAGAAGGCTCCTTAAATCCAATACAGTAGCATTACTGAACTACTACTTTTTCCAATGGGAGAAGGGAAAATAAAGAAAGACCAGAGAGGTAAAAATTAATGGAAGAAAAGAAATAATAAAGAGAAAGAAAAAGCAAATAATATCAATAAATATTATAAAAAAATTATCAAAAGCTTGAAAGAAAAAAAAAAAAAAAGAACAAAAATGGATAATAGGAACATCAGCAGCAGGATGAGCAGGATGCTGAGATCTCACTTGTGCATGTGTACACAGAAAAGATGCCCTGAACATCATCAACAAGCTCTGCCTGGAAAAGCAGGCAAGAAAGAAACTTACTGAAAAAACAGAGACAAGTACACAGTTTTCTGCCATTTTCAGTGATTCCTTGTCAATGACAGCCTAGTAAACTGATCATTTTTATTTCTATTTAAAGCAGTAAGAACCCTGGTTGACCGTACATGGCTCCACCTTACGCACTGCACCTCCTTAATTACAAGACATAGAATCAAAGGAAATAAAAATGACCCTGTGGCTTGTGGCTGAGCCCGCAGTGAGTCACAACAGCTGTTTTTGTGTGCAGTTGTATTACAAGGAGATAAGCATTTCTGATGACTTGGTTTTATTGTAGCCAGGACCTTGAGAGATTTTGCACTGTGAAGTTCAGGATTACAGCTCTTCAGATTACAGTTTCTCACTGTCTGCCTTTATTTTTGAAGCATTTTGGATCTACGCTAATCAAAGAGAAAATAAATGCAGCCAAAACACAACCGCTAGACTAGAATTTAAAAAAAAATTGAACGAAGAAGTAAAGTAGTTAACATGTATCTTTTGTACTTATATACTTTTTCAGATTTCAAGTGGGAACACTCCTCACAAGCAATATTGAATCATCTATAAAAAGCCTAAAGCTAAATTTTAGACCAAATAATATTGCAGTAGGCAACTCATTTGAGAGTTAGGGAGACCAAGGTTTGAAGCCTCTGCTTGGATCAATTCAGAACAGAAACCCAACCTGCCTCTGAAAGAGCGGGTAAGTATTCTGCCCACTGTTCTGCTGAGTAATTTACAATTCCTGTCCCTACCAATGGTCTTTTAATTTTTATAAAAATTTAAATCACTTCCTTGGAGAGACTCAGGCTGTAAAATATAGAGGCAAAGTTACTTACGTAAGTGAGACCTGAGTTAACATCAAGCAAATGGGGATTTAAATTTTATTCTCTTACAGCCCAAAAGTATTCCTTAACTGCTAACCATTGTGCTAACTTCTGTTTTGACATCTTTCTTCCCATCTCTCTTTTCCTCTACTGGGCACACAAAACAATGACACTACTTCAGAAAAAGAACTAACTTTGACTAATCAGAATTTTCCACACATTGCACCACAGGCACTTGATGTGTTTGCTTGCATAGTCAGCAGATCCCCATATGAAAACAAATTTATCGTTTTCATATGCACATGCCTGTATCATGGAGATACAAGTAACTTTGATGTCACCATGCAAGAAAATGAGCATAAATGAGAACCTAAAAAGGAAACCTTACTCTCTCTTTTTGTCCTACCTTCTTCCCCTAATATACACACATTAAAACAGAGACCAGCAACGCAGGTAGTGGAAGCACATGACAGACACCAGAGCAAACCCAGACTGGTAGAATAAAGGTGACTTGGGGAAAAAATCACATATAAATGAAAGTTTGCAGTCTACATTTTGGCTCCACAATGAAGCTGTAACAATGTCAGAGCTGTGTTATTATCACTCATCATTTGGCCCATTTGGTATATTTTGATGTTAAATAAAGTATGCAAAATGCTGTTACACAAGCCAAAACCAAAATAAATGCATTGGTCTCACGTGCAGTACTGATCTAGAATATATATAAATATTGCATATTGAAAAAAAATATACTCTGTCATTTCACAAGAGAAGCATTTCATTTGCTGTAATAAATTACTAATCTGAGATCTTGCAGATAGAGTCATGTTTACAACATTTCAAGGTTCATCCTATTTCCTTGTTCTTTTGTGCTGTCTTGGCAGCAAGATATAATTCATGATTTCTTTTTATCTGTCTGTAATGGCAGCACAGTAAATTAAATCTGGGGTTATTTTAGCCAATCATAAATTCTGATTAGTTGTAGTCTAATTAAGGAATAATTAATGGGGAAGTGACAAATTTCCTCTTCCCCCCTTTTTTTTTTTTTTGTAATTAGAATGCATACTGCACATCAATCAAATCATCTACCTTATTAAAAATCACAAACTTTTTTTTGGAACCCACGTGTTGTTTTGTTGGCAGGAGCATTTATCAGGTTTTATGGCCAGCTGTCAAGAAATCATAAGGTACCAACATTAAGCTATCTATCTGATAAATATCCTCAAGGAAAGATGAAAAATAATCTGCCTTAATTGTTACAAGAACGACGAAACAGCGTGCAGTCTTCTCACTAAGTGTAGAAGAGGGTCAAGCCTTGATGTTAAAATAATTATTTAGGTTGTCAGACAAAAGCTAGGGCCTAATAATTCTTCCAAGCTCTTAAATTTCTACAATTTAGTCTGTGGTGTCACTTGTACTCCTCCAAGTCTTGATCTGGAGTGAAGAAGCAAGAAGCAATAGCATAAACTGAGTGCTGAACAAACTAGAGGTGAAAACCTCTATAAAGAAGATGTAAACACAACTTTCCACATTATTAAGTTGACAAGCAGCAGATAAAATATATTTTGGGGGCTTAAATCTTATGCAAAAATACGAACTAAGATAGTATTAAATAAGAGACTTAAGGAAGGTTCAAAATAAAAGGATTTTGCTTTTTTAGATAAAAGGCGGGCCAAAATACAAAATACAATTTTAGTGAAAATTGCCCAGTTGGAATATTTTGTTGATCTTACATGACAGAGATAGTTCAGATTTACAGTCTTACTCTTTTTTTTTTTTTTTTTAAATGGGACTGCTCCTATTCCCTGCATTCTCCATGCTGTTCCACAGATGAACACTCTCCTTAGTGAGTAAGACTGACAAGGCCTCGAAGCCTTGAAGCATTACGTGGAGAGACACAGAAATAGTGTTTCTGCTTTTCAGGAAGGAGCATGAGGCAACAACTACAATGCCATGCAAAAAATGTTTCTGAATTAAATGCTTTCAGTTTTTATGTCTTTGTCTGCAGAATATTTTGTTTAAACTATTTATTTATTTCCTTTAATTTTTTTTTCTCCAGGAAAACAAGTTCTGTTTGCAAAATTATTTCTTCAGCAAACAAATTATTTCTTCTACAAATCAAATTCTCAATAGAAAAGTATTTCCCTCAGGAAGGTTTTGACCAGGGCTTCTACAGCTCATCCCAAGGCTGAAAAAACTGACTCATTCTAGAGAATTCATAAATTCTCTTTTCATTTTCCCAGATGTGAAAGCTGAACCATCACATCTGTACATTTATTTAGTATTAGATAACATTCAAACCACCATGGTTTTATGAGTCCACTGGTTTAATTTCCCTTTTGTTTTCCATAAGAATCTCATTATGCCAACATCTATTTTTGCAACTGTGTGACTTGAACAGGGGAGGAAAAATTTCAAAATAAGAAATTGTCACACACAATATGGAAGTACAGAGCACCAGGATTAGATGCCTAGCATAAAAAATAAGCTGAAACACAAAAATTAATTTACATTACCTACAGCATTACTGTTGACTAGCCTCACATATTACAAAAATAAATGAGTAAATTGAATTGAAATGATAAAATTATACTGGTCATCAGAAAAACACTATTGTTACCAAAATAAGGTCATTTTTTTCTCTCTTATTCATTCCTTTTACCAATATACCATGACAGCAAGCTTTTCTCAGAACTGTTAAATTATATCTGAGGCAGAAATAACATTTGCCACGTAATTTTAAATTAATTGGACAAGGAAGTGTAATGTTATAATCCTAATCTAAGACCACAAAAGTTTGAAAAGTCTGTTCTTCATAGAGGAAAAATCTAATGAAATAAAAAAATTTCCAGGAGAAACTGTGAGAGGAAGATTCTTTTCCTGTCAGGTGTTCTGTCTAAGAGTAGGATTTAATGAGCTTCTGTGACAGGGGTAAGTCTACATGTCTGTGGGTATTTCGGTAAGACACAGGTAAGAGATATTTGACAGATTCAAAAGCAAAGCTTTCTACTTTGCACTTGACATAAAAAGCATAATTTCTTGCTTTGCATTGCTTCTTATTTGGGTTCAGTCTCTATATAATGTTTTGACTTAAACCCTCAGAAAATCTTAGCATTTAGCTCCTACTTGAGAGCTAGAATGCAACAAAAGGATATTATGGCCCTGAATTCTCTAAGGATCTTCATTTCCCATTTAAAATATGAAGACATGAAAACAAGAACCCTAATTCTATCATCCCAAAGACAATAAAAATAATAATGATTCAAGTATGTACATATTTTCACACGGAAAATAAATAAGTTCACAAATTCCTATGTATATATTTCATAGTGACATTTATAATTGCTTCTCTTTCCAGGGATGGATTCCACTAGTCTATATGAAAAATAACGATAGAACCAGGAGTTGGTTTCAAGACATGTTTTCATTGTGCTGGTTTCAATGTAAAGAAGGTAAGGATACAGTGACAGAGATATGCCACATTATACTTACATATTGAAGATAAAATATAAAAGAAAATGGACAAATTCTATGCTTTTGCATCATACCTGGCAGCCAGCTTAACCTACAACTATCAGCATTAACGCAAACTTTGAAATCATGAGGTGTCTTTATGTTTCATTGCAAAAAATCACTCTGCTGTAAAATTAGGAGATAATAGTTACAACTATGGTTATGGTTTGAGTGGAAAATCTTTGCTTTGCTTGCAAAAAGCACACATGTTCCTGTTATTAGTCCATTGAGTTTGAAGGATTGGTCATGGTATTCAGAGTATAACCTAAGTCTATATGTTTCTTAGATATGATTAAAACACCAGGATTTTTTTGATAAAAGTTATCACTGGAAATGGGATCTGCAAAAAAGAGATAATAACCTTGGATTTTGGTCTTTGGAAATTGTCAGTTTGAATATCCTTTCAAATTTCAATAAGCCAAACATGCTTAAGTAGGAAAACATTGGACAGAAAAAAATTGCATGTGTTTAAGCTTCCAAATGCAGGAATACAATATTGATCCTCAAAAATCGTTATACTGGAGATGCAAGGGGTGGGAAAAGGGAAGAAAATGTCTTTCTATAAATGCTTCAGGCGGCTATCACAAAAGACTTTCAAGTCCTAAATTTGCTGCAACATTCAGCAAATTAAAATAAATACATAAGACATAAAACTTTTCAGAGTTTTAATGTAGTACACATTTCAAAAGCCATTTTTCACAATTTGAATGTGAGTATATACCACTAAGCAGCTGGGAAACCTAATTTAGGTTTGAAATCTGCTTACAGTTTTGAAATCCTTGGCACTGTTTCTAGGGAGGTCCTTGTATAATACTGCTAAAGCAAAATAAAAATGTTATATAATGAGAGCCAAATATATGAAATATTTTAAGTGCCTATCCTTTTACCATATTCCATGCCAAACAGGTCAACATAGCAACATTATTTCAATCACAATTCTATTTCTAATGCCTGATTTGAACAACAACAACAACAAACTCCCTCTTTAATATCCAAACTCTTTAGGTAATGTTTTTATGGCTGGATGAGAAAAAGTCAAATGGGTTAAAAAAAAGCACATTTTTAAACATTTCACCACTACTTGGCCCTGTTGAATGTGGCTGTATGCCAAAGTGTAGAAGCAGAGAAAGTGGAAGAAACACTGTTAACAGGTACTTTCAAGTTAGGTTTTTTTTTACTGTTAGTGGCTTTCCTTAGAAAAATGTTCTTTAACTGAGTGAAACTATTATATTTCCTTAGTGACAGAGGCTGTTGGAGAATCTTTAAATTCAGCTATAAGAAAATTAATCTATTTGAAGAACAGCAGTATTTCTTATGGCAATTTCTTCTGTATCTAGGTTGCATGTGCAGTTGGTAGAAAACAAAGTTCATCCTTTTAATTTCCATAGGTATTATATCTTTGTATAAAAAAAAAAATAAGGCAACTATTCCTCTACCCATTCATGTTTTAGCTGTACTATATATTAACTAGCGGTTTATGTCTAGGACAGTTTAGAGCTAGTGAGGTTTATGGCGGTTTTATTGGAAGCATTTATCAAGATTTAGTGTTTGTCAGCAGCTGGACCAGTGAGCACCCTGATGGTCATTCAGCATAAACACAGTGGTAGGGTGAGAAAACCCAGATCATCCCCAAAAATGAGAAGTAAAAATAAATCTTAAGAGCATTGTACAAACATTTATAATCACAGCCAAAATGTCTTCTCATCCTATCACTTAGACTGTTTTGAATTGCTATAGCTAAGTGACAACAATTCTTCAGTGTAAACGACAATGTGGCAACACTGGGAGAAGAAATTATGTTGATACTCACAGTGTATTCACAACTAGGAAACATATCCTTTTTTTCCTTTCTCAGTGTGGCTACCAGCCTGAGTCTCTCCTGTGGGTAACTACAGGAGAACACAGTATTGATGTTTTCTTCCTGTTGAAAATGGCTCCATCTTCATGTTAGAAATTCAGGCTGTGAGAGGGTAGAGGGGGGAAAGTCATAAGGCACTTGACTTGTAAATAATCTGTCACAGCAGGTCAGGGCCAGCTAACTTTCCTCACCAAAATGAAGGAAAAAGAAAGAAGCAAAAGACAGGGAGAGACAGATCTGATTTCTGCAAATGTCCAGCCCGTCTGCTCAGCCAGATGGCCAATTGAATCACAAGAGGAAGGTGTCACAGAGAAGCCTGAGACTTCCCTGCTTTATAATGCTCTAGCCAAAAATAATAATTCAACACCATCCAACAGAACCCTAGAGGCTTTGTGCACTAGCACGCTGAGCTTTCCTGTAATCACTGCGATATCTTCAGGAACAAGGGGTGGCATGAATCATTATTTGGATGTGATAGCATGACCCATACAAACATTAGGGGATAATAGGCAAGTCTGCACTCTGCAAATCGAATCACACCATGATCCATCATTAACCTAAGTGAGCTATTGCTTTATTGAAGTAGCCCTGTAAATGAATAGGTCACAGTCTATTTAAAAGCTGAGAGATTTGTTAATGCTCCAAGGTCTTATATTCTACTAGAGCATACAGCCCAAGTACAACTGAGATTTTAAGTGTGTTTTTAAAGGATAGGTAGCAATGAAGGAAAAAACTAAGATTTAGACTTGTATAATTTTAAAATGCTCCATTAAAACACTTATTTGCACAGGTATAGAAAGGTAGTCTTACGAGTCTCATAAGTTTTGTCTTAAAAAGGGAAGAAAATAATCACTATTTTTTTTTCTCTTCACAAACTTTCATAGCGCAAGGAGTAAAGACTTTGGGACTGTAGAAAATTAATGCACTTCCAGTTGTTCTGAATCAGCACTACAAGACAAATTAACATTGTCCTTCAGAAAAGAGTTTCAGAATTCAGAATTAAGCCAATTAATTGCTACTTTAGGAACTCTGGATTTTTCATAGATGTAAGTCCAGGTGTTAATAACCGTTCTTCACTGTTCAGTTTTGATAACAGGACTGAGCTTCAAAACCAGTTAAGACAAACCTTTCAAGGCCTTCCATGACCCTCCTTTTCTTATGGCATCCTGGCAGCTTTATTCAGTTATGGATGCAACAAGGAAAAATGGACATCCTCTGAGACTGCTGAACCATAAATGAAGAAGGAATTATTTTCCCCCCAAATATTCCTGAAATCAAGTTTAAATCACAAATTATGTATCTCTTTACAAAAAAAAATTGTTTTATTTTTATAGCTATAATTTTGTAGCAATTATTTGCAATAATAGAAGGAAATAAATTAATCTTTTAATCAAATCACTATACACTATCAAACTAGCTTTGCCTGAAAAAGGTAGGAATGGGCTTCACAGCTGGGAAGAAGAGAATCTTCTCCAAGAACTGCATGGATAACTTGGGAGGAGCATATGCCAAAGAACTGAATAAATAGTGATAAATTGGTAATCACTTCAAAACTCTTCTATTTCCTTTTAGGAAGGACAGATGATTAGCTTCTACTTTCTTCACTTTTACCCTGAAAAATTGAAAAATATCTATGACCATTTACTATATGACTGTTAAACAGCTGTTCTGAGAACATGTAAGGTGTTTTAAGGGACTGTGTGTTGTAGCACTTTTTGTGAATTCTAGGGCATCCACATAGAATAATTTTGTTTACATTTCTAAATGTTTACCAGAATAAATTACTATATATTACTGTACACTGTTGCTTAGCTAAATTCTTTGTTGGGACATACTCTTGTTTTGATAGTCCCAAATTATATACTCATTACCTGCATACTTCCTCAAGACCGTCTGACACTTTCCCCTGATGGACTGAAATTCACTGGAGCATACTGCATTTACTGACAAGAGCCAAGTATAAGGGTATGCAATTTTTTTCTCCAGTCACAGCTTCAAGAAGGACATACATATTCATGTTTAAACAATTCAGTTCACGCTACAGCTGTGGGAAAAAAATTCCAGTGAAACACCTTTCCTGTGCATAATAACAAAGTCCCCGTGAACCACACACAGCCTTTGCAAAATGTTAGATGCTTGAGTAAGCTGCTGTATCAGACCCTCCTCTAACTTTGAAGTCTGACTTACACTTGTATTTCTGGAACCTCCCTTATGATATCTATTATTGTCTCTAAAATATAAATAGCACATCAACTTTCATAGGTAGAAGATTTTTACTCTTAAACTGTTAGGATGTAGGCCTCTGATAAGTTCTTCTTAATTTCTATTTGACCTAGTAATTGAATAAAAATGCATTCTCTCAGTGTAAAAGGGCAACTAATAAATTAAGGAAGAATGTATAGAAATCAACACAACTGCTTATGACAAGCATTATGAATATAGGACAAAAAAAGCAACAACCTATTCTTTGATCATCTCTTTCTCTGTCATAGCAATAGAAATGACACTGACACCTAATTCATTTTCTTTTGATTTGCACACTGTAGAAATAATAGTTGCATTGTCCTGAGAAGTTCATTCTTGTCTCCTCACTTAAATGGATGAGCTTTTGGAATCCAGTGTTAGCAAAATTTTGTTGTTTTTTTTTTTCTTTTATAATGATATTTGTTTATAAATAGAATTAGTCATTGCTCCTATCACCAAGATACTATGCTAACAGAAGAATGTGAGCATGAATCCCAATATTTCATAGAAATGTGAAGTGGTTAAGATTGGAAGGGACTTTAAAGATTATCTAGATCCAAAATCCCTGCAATGGGCAGGGATGTCACGCAGTAGATCAGATTGCTCAAAGCTCCATCCAACCTGTCCTTGAGTGCTTTGAAGGATGGGGCACACACAGCCTCTCTGTACAACCTGTGCTAGTGTCTCACTATTCTCAAAGAGTAAGAATTTCTTCCTAACACATAGCTTAAATCTCTCTTCTTTTAGTTTGAGAACATTCTCCCTTTCCCTATCAATATCTGCCCATAAAAACAGTCACTGTTCCTCTCTTTATAAGCCCCCTTTAAGTACTGAAAAGCTGCTAAAGGTCTACATTGAGCCTTCTCTTCTCCACGCTGAGCAACCCCAACTCTCAGCCTGTCTGCACACGAGAGATGCTGCAGCCTTCTGATCATCTTGGTGGCCCTCCTCTGGACCCACTCCAACAGGTCTACATGTTTTCTCTGCTGAGGACTCCAGAGCTGGACACAGTACTCAAAATGGGGTCTCACATGAGCAGAGTAGAGAGGGACAGTAACCTCCCTCAGCCTGCTGGCCACACTTCTTTTTGATGCAGCCCACAACGCATTTGGCTTTCTGGGCTGCAAGCACACATTGCCATTGAGCTTTTCTCTTACCAATAGCCCAAGTCCTTCTCACAGGGTTGCTTTCAATGAGTTCAGCTCCCAGCCTGTACTCATGTTTGGGATTCCCTTGACCCTGGTGCAACACCTTGCACCTGGACTTGTTGAACCATATGAGGTTCTCATGGGCCCACTTTCTGAGCTTGCCTGGATGGCATCTTGTCCTTCAGCATCACTCAGCTTGGGGCCATCTGCAAACTTGCTAATGGCGCACTGGATTTCACTGCCTACGTCATTGATAAAGATATTTAGGAGCACTGGTTTCCGTTTCAGGGCTTCCCTAAACCATATTAACAGCAGCTCCCCAGAGAAGCTCTACCAGCAGGGATGTAATAAGCAAGGCAGCCAGATAGAGGCCATACTCTCTGCCTGGCCAAAGGTCTGCTCTTTGCCAGCCACAGAACAGTACAAGCTTGGTGACTGAGGGAGTCTTCAGCCAAGGTTAAGCCAGGTTTATTCCTGCTCTGTGCTCCTAAAGAGGCTAGAGAATCAACCTAGCCAAAAAACTAGCTTCAAAGTAAATTTCTACAGGAATAAATAATTACTACCGGAATACAACATGAAAGGTTGTGATGAATCAAGACTGTCATGCTTGTTCATTGAGCTGTCTCTTCAGTGAACCATGCAGTTTTATTTCTCTGATAAGGACCAGAACTAGGGCTATTTCCATCCATGACAGGAAAGTTGAAGCAAAGAGCTTTTATTTAACTTTAGATAGGTTTTGTTTATCTTCTTCTACCTTGGTATTTTTTCTCTATCTACCATTATTAGTTTTTATTATGCAGTTCAATCCATCAGATCATTAACACATTATCCATGAGACCCATTTTGTTATTTTGAAGTGTTTTCCTGTGGCTGAAGTAATTTTCAAGGTTCATCTCTAATTCCACAAAAGTCCCGTTGTTTTTCATGCTGTTGTCAAAGTTTTCAGTGGTTTATAAGAAAGACATAATGTACAGAACAGAAATGAAAAAAGAGACTGCTTCTGTGAGTGAAGGCGTTGCACAGTCTAACACCTCTGACTCTGCTACTAGAGGACAGATGTTTGGGGGAAAAAAAAACTGACAGTGGGAATTAAAAGACAGTAAGTGCAACAGGAGTGTCTACCTTGAAGCAGTGGTCAGGACATCTCAAAATTCTATTTATAACTAAATTTTATAGTAGATATTAAGAATGTATGCGCTGAGACAAAGCAGAGAATAAACACAAAGCTAAAAAAAGAAAGCAAAATATTTGTTACAAGATTTCAAAAAGGAGGTAGTTATAACAAGCTATGACAAGTTCACTTGATCTGCCAGGGAAAAGCAATCCCTTTCTGGAGTTTAGCAAAATAGAAATTTCAGCATACCTCACAATTGGTTTTACTGAGTAGAAGAAAACAAATCAGCCAAGATAAACCAATAAAGAATAATGAAATTAGGAAAGAAGATATTTTACAATAAAGAGGCCAAAATAGTATGTCTTATTCAATAGCAATGTATGTTTTTCAGTGATGAGAGGTGGTTAATATCTTGTACTATGTCTCAGGGAAAAAGAGTACTTTCTTTAGCAGACAGCTTCTTAAAACCATACTGACATATAAGGGAATAATCACTTAACATTAGGCAGACTCTGAGGTGGCATCCTAAAAAGACTTAGCCATCTTTGTGAAATTTAGGTCTCTGAGCAGCAAATTGTATTAATAAGGGATGACAGAATCTGTACCCTTTTAGCCTAGTTTTTTTTCCTTTAAGAAGTAAGCACACTGTCACATTTACTCTGTATAGTCTAATGGCATCACAATACAAAATAACACATACATGAAAACCTACCCTAACTTTATTTCCACTACTATGACACAACCACTTATAAGTATCCTACAACTCCTAAATGCATGCCAGTAGGAGTGAATACAGTGAGAGAAACCAATGTACCACAGCAGACCATAGACCTCCCTCCACATCAAAGACTTTTTAAAAAGTGAAATCTAGAGCTGGAAAGAGTTGCCATCTCTTATAATAGCCCTTATATTCCAGTTCCTTTAGTGAGCAGTCAAGTACCGAAGAAAAATCAAAGACCACATAATATTTTTCATAATGCCGTTATAAAACATAACACTTCAGATTACATATCTTCTTAGTAGCATTTGTCTATCTGTTGCCACCCTGAACCATAATTCATTCCTTGCAATACCTTCAACTCAATGTGCTATACAAACTCAAATCATGTTCGCATTTTAAAATGTCTTATAAAAATTACTTCATTTAAAGGCTATGTATAAACACACCCAGACTAATGTATACATAAAAATGCTTTAAGTGCAGGCATTTTTATGAGTCACTTAAAAGCAGAACAGTACTTGGCTTCATAACAATTTTCACATTTAAGATACCTCAAAGAGCTTTGCAAATGAATAGCTTGGAAACCAACAAAGATACTGATGCTGTAGGCATATACATATGATTTGAAGGGGAGCAGACAAATGCAGAGGTATTAGAGAGTTTCTTCTCTTAACACATGAATAGAAAACCATGGTTAAATTAAGGAAAATCAAAGACAGTATGGCATCAGCTTTAATTCTTTTTTGTTTTGCATTTCTGGCCTGTGTTTTTTTAAGAGTCTTTAATACACAGGTTCAAACACATAAGCTGTCAGAAATGAATGAAAATGTGGAAATAAGATTAAAATACTGGTGTTCCACTCAGCAACATACTGGGAAAAATATCAGTATATTTTATTGCTTGAAACAACTCACACTAAAATTGAACTGTTTCTTTTCTAGCCTTTCAAGAAATGTTGAATAACTCCAGCAGAACTGTCATAAATTTGCTTGTATTTGACTTTATATTTATAATTTTTCATGTAATTGTTAAAGTTGGAAGGGAGGTCTAAAATCATTGAGTCCAACCACTAACATAGTTCTGCCATGCTCACAAACCAAACCATGTCGGAATATGACACATGCATGTGCCTTTTGAGCTCATCCAGGGATGACCATTCCATCACTTCCTTAGGCAGCCTATCTCAATGCCTGACCATCCTCTCTGTGAAGAAACCTTCCCTAACATGCAATCTAAATCTCCCCTGGTGCAGCTAGAGGCTGCTTCCTCTGTCCTGTCACTTGTTGACTGGGAGAAGAGACCAACTACAGCCTCCTTCCGGGCAGTTGCACAGAGTGATAAGGTCTCCCCTGAGACTCGTTTTCTCCAGGCTAAACAACCTCTGCTCCCTCAGCTGCTTCTCATAAAACTTGTGCAGCAGACCCTTCAGCAGCTTTGTTGCCCTTTTCTGGACATGCATATAGTTCAGTACATACACACACACAGATATACATCACTGTTTGTCAATATTAAGAAAAATATTCTGAAAGCACTTGGGTATTCCTAAAAAAAGGAGAGATGCTCAACAGCAATGCGTATATGCAATCAGTTTTCAAAGCCTTATGACTGTGAATGGGACAACTGCTGTAAGATACTCAAAATGCCAGTTGTCATCACAAAATGATTTCACACAGTACTCAGTATAATACTTACACTATTAAATAATAATGTAAGTATCAATAATAATAAATAATGTTGTCTGGTAATGAAATATAGGCAATAGGATCAAAGGTTTTCGTAAACTTTGAATATTTCATGTCAATGATTTCTAAAACATTCTCTTATACAAAAGTATTTAAAGTAATTTGAAAACTGAAAAAGCTGTCAGTCTAAAATTCACTTAAGTAAAAGTAATTTAGGAATTTGTTAACCTATAAATTTTTTAACCATCTCAAGCACTACTGTTGAACTAATGGATTATTTAAGGTTGAAAGAAAGCAAAATAAGCATTTGCTTTCCTTCTGAATACTGATTATGAGTTATGTTTTTCTTCAGAAGAACAAAACTCCAACTGATGGGTACAAAAACTGCATATAGCGAGACAACTGTAGCCTTGATATTTGTTGTTCTGTTATCTACTTTCTATTGCATGTCATTGCAACTGGAATATTATTCTTCTTATATATTTGGAAGAAAAAATTACAAAGTATCAAACACTTTGAGGGAATTCTGTCTATCTATTATGAATAGAAATTGTGGGAGATCACTCCAGCACAGTGGATAAACAAATACCATAGGCCTGACATTCAGAACAGTTGGGAGAGAGGGGGGCAGGATGGGCACAAATTAATTGAAACAAAGGAAACTTGAAGATGAATGTCATCTATGGGATAGATACAAGAATGGCAAAATAAATTCGCTTATAAAACAGTCTTTTCAAAACAAAGTATTTTGTTTATTGCTTTCCCAAAGGAGAATCTGTTCCCCCTACCTTCTCCCACAGGGGCCTCAATCTCTGAAAAGAGCAATATCAGGTAACTAGTTTGATCAGTTGTGTTGAAAGACTTTGATCTGCATGCTGATGTGTTCTGGAGCACTCAAATCAGTTTAGCAATTAATTGCTTATGACTTCTACAATGTAACCATCGGCTTTCAGATCTGGGAAAATATTTTTTAAGAAGCCTTGAGACCTCTTGAAAACACACTGTGATCAATGAAAGGTTTAATATGTTCATAAGACTGAAATAAAGACATCCTGACAGATTTGTGAATTTCTTAAAAGCATGGTTTCGGGGAAATATTTTAATACTGATTTACTCTGAATCTGAAATGCAATCACATACACAGCAAAAGGTACATTATGATAAGACCTACTTAGTATTCCTGAATTGTTCGGTTTTTGCTATTTTTATTTGAATTTGAAAATAGAGAAAGAAATACCAGTAACATCAACCATTCATTGATGCTATCCAGCATCCTGTATCAGTAGTTCTGTACGGATATTTGCAGATACAGAAAAAAACCCAGTTAACTGTCACACAATAAAAGTCCATCATCACCACAGCACAGCATGCTTTAAAATGAGTATTTAAAAGGCAAGAAACATGTTTCCTCCTTACTCTAGATCAAATATTAAGAATTGAAATACCAAAGCCACATAGCCATTAACATCAAAAATTACGTGAAATACACAAGGTAAGTACCTTCACACATCGCTGTCATAGGTACACTTGCAGCATGATTTGTAATTCAGAGCAAAACCCACTATTAAAACGTTTGTATAAAGATTATGCATGACATACTGTTCATCACATGACTAATTCGTAGAACATCAGTTTGAAACATTATAATGATAAATCATGGCTCACATCAGAAAATCTTGTGTCAGGGCTAAATTTTATTTCTCACCATTAAATTTCTTCTGCAGTGCCCCTTTTTGTTTGCTTGTTTTCAGAGGGGAGGCTGCTCAGGTGTTTTCAAAGTTGTTTCAAGTCGAATTCACATTCCTTACCTTCTTTCCTTTAATTGAACCTTATTACTTTAAACCTCAATGCTGCAGAAATCCCCCCCC
>VXAX01003642.1:113772-314694 GCA_013399835.1 Leptocoma aspasia
AAAAAAAAAAAAAGAGGGGACATAAAAAATGGCAAATACATTTCCAGTCCCACGAGTTTCACACCATCTCTTAGCTATTCTCCCTTTTAACTGAGTGCCCAGTTTGGCACGCTGTATTTTCCCTTCTACCAGCCCTGATCTCAGCAGCCAGCACAGCCGGAGGGCTGCACCCACACCTTTGTGCCACCCAGGTACCTGTGTCCCTGTGTCTCCCGGAGCCACTGCCCGACTGCCGGAGGGCTGGACGCCTGCAGAGCGGGCAGGGGAAGGTGCAGCTCCTTCCTCCCCCTCCACTGCTCCCTCTCCCTTTAGGCACTGCGGACTCGCACACTTTGTTTGGAACTTACTGAAGTTTCGCGATTCCAGACCGGGATGAGCAGGGAACAGAGGCTGCTAGATCCGCGCGGTCCGGCTTCTCGCGGTGGCCCTGCCGCTCCCCCGCGGGGGCAGCGTCCCTTGATGCCCTGCTCCAGGGGCCCCCACACCTCAGCCCCGGCCACCGCGGGGCCATCCCGGTGTCTCCCCGTTCCCAGGAAAAGCCGCCTTACCTGCTACATGGAGCTGCAGCAGCACCAGGCAGACCAGCGGCAGCAGCAGCAGCAGCGAGCACAGCGGCAGCACCTCGCTCGCTCGATCGCTGTAGGAAGAAAACTGCCCTTTCTCGCGTTCCCCTTCATTCACAAAGGATGTCGCGGGCAGCAGAGGCAGGTAGAAACCACTTTCTTACTGGAAGAGGTCGGTTCCCTTCTCAGAACACGACTGAATCGCTCTCTGAGGCTCCCTACACATTTACCCTTCAGATCAATACTGCACTTCAGCAGCAGCCTGAGCTCAGCTGCGGCTGATAGAGAGCAGCCAATTGGTATTGAGGATTCCCTTTCGGCAACCCCCTCCCACAAAAATACACCGTCTGCATTTGAAATTCTGTGAGTTGTGAAAAGTAGTTTTAACCCCTTGCTTGAAAACCACCCTGTGCGTTTGGAGCTCCGGATAATCTCATTTTTTTTATTTTTGCATTAAAAAAACTCTGACTGTCCAAACTATCCCCACCTGAACGCGTTTAAGCTGGGCAGCATTCAGTGAGAAAACTAAAATATCCTACCTGGCAATCAACTGACCGACTGATTGGGAGGATGATGTTTTTACAATCCAGTAGATATAGCCCATGACAAAAAACAAGCAAACAACAACAACAAAAGCAAACCAACAATAAAAAAACCACAACCCGCCACATAAAAAAAAACCACACAAGAAAAAAGAAACCGAAAAACCAAAAAACACAAAAAGCCCCACCTCCTCCCCTAAAAACCAAAAAAGTCTCCAGTCTATCATCCAGACATCATCGTCATCATTTTTCCCCCACAAACTTCCCATATTTCTGATCAAAAAATATGCCTGTACTTCAATCAAGCAAGAAAAAAGAATTTAAATAGTGGCATATACAGTCACAGTAACATACCTAGAGAAGAGAGATTTTTATTTTGGCCAGTCCTGAATTTTATTTAGTGAATATGACTTCACCCTTTCATCAAGGACATTGAATGATTTACATTTGGAGAAATAACTTTACTTGTAGAGCCCTACAACTTTATTTCTAGACCCTCACAATAAATATGCCACCTTCTTGTTTGTTTCTTGGTTTATGTGAAGGCAAGAACTGTTTTAAAATAGGTTAAGCCTGAGAGCCTGCTTTTCTGACTTAAAGGTATGAATGAAGCTACATTAATTACTGCAAAAATAGAACATTTTAAAAGGACTTAAATTTTCAACAAAACAAACCTGGCTAAAATACACAGAGATAAGAGAGTCATATAACATCAACACTTCCCCTTCCATGTGGATAATACAATCTTCATAGCATTTCAATATTCTGAAGTTTGTACCTGCAAATTAGATAGCCTGCCTAGTAAAAACACACTTGGGTTTCCCTCAATTTAGTTGAAAAAAGTGCAGTGCTATATATAACGTAATATTCATTTGACAGAGACAGGCAAATAAATTACAGGTACATGCATGGATTTTAATGTGGCAGGCAGCAACTTCATTAATTTTAGTCAAATAGGGAAACAGGCCTAACTACTTGGGAAAACACAAAACAGCTATCACCTATGAGGTAAGGCCTTCCTCTCAGACAAAATATGGAACACTTTCTGCACTACAGAGACATAGCTCAGGCTTCTGGCTCATGGGCCATTTGCAGCCTGTTAGCAAAATTTGTATAACCTCTAGGCTCAGTTTCAGCAGCCCTCTTCTCCAAGAATAACTTGTGGAAGAGAGTAGAGTGTGCTGAGCTGTGCTGGTAGCGGCTGCAGGACAGCTTCGAGCTCCCTGACTTTCAGGGAATTGCTTCTCCAGTTCTGAGCATCGTACCTGCAAAAGAAAAATACACCTGATCCATAGTTTATCATTGGAGGAGCCTTAAAAAGTCTTTATCAGTCTGCTCATGTGTGCTTCTCAGATCAAGTCAGAGAACATTCTGCAGAGAATAGAAGGTAGGCAGAATATGTGCTGAAGAAATAAAAAGTATGCAGTATATCTGAGGCACACCAACATCATACAGTTCAGAAACACAAGAGACATTGCCAAATTGATCATATCGTGCATCTCTCTATGTACACAGATATATGCACAACTGGCTATATTGTGGAAAAGACCTCATACCGCCATCCAGTTGCAGGCGAACTTTCCAGCAAAACAGAAAGTCAAAAAACCACAGCTGTTAGGTAGGGTAAGCTATGAAAAAATAAGATTCTCTATCTTTGCCCACACCACACACTGTTTTACAATTTAAATCAAACTGTATATAGCTATGATACTAGGTAAAACCAAATTCCCAGTGATAGGGAAGATGTGTGCTAATGTCTTTACAAACAATTCTGTGGGTGAAGGGATGGGTGTTAACATCTTTGAAATGGATCTTAGTGTCTCTGCTAACTTCGGGCAGCAGGTTTGTTGCAGAGCCCAGCCAGCTTGGCTCCTGAAACAGACAAGTGTCTGCACAAGCCTGAGTTTCTGAACTTTGGGGTAAAATTGGTTCAAGGGGGGATATGTGGTAGGCAGTTTGGGAAGGCTGGACCTTCCTAGTACCTCAGCCGATGGGGAAAGGAACAGGGCAACATGCGGTCGGGAGTTTGGGATAAGCGGAGGCTGTGCCCTCTGAAACCTCGAGACAGAAAACCCCGCGGGCGTGTGTCCCAGTGGACTCTCTCCCTTTATTCGAATAAAGCTGCAGGACTCCTCTGTCTCCTTTTTGGACACTGCCTTTCATAACGTGGTTTTCTGTACACTAGATAACACGGAAAAAAAAAAAAAAAAGACATTTGTCTTTCCAGAGTTAATAGATTGGGGCTATCATGTAGAAAAAGGAGCATGACAAAATTAAAACCTTCTCCTCCCAGTAAGCACGAAGCCCACCAAGATGAAAGATTCCAGTACTGATAGCAGGAAAATGGTTTCCTCCAGAGGTGGTCAGCCCTCCCAGTCCCGCAGCAGTCCTGTCCTGTAGCTCTCTCCCATCCCTTACAGGTATGATGTGTGCACAGAACTAATACTTGAGCTATTCCTCAAAGTCCAGCTTCCTCAAAACAGTTAGTTACTGTGTTGTATATGAAAATGCTGGTAGCTAACCAGAAAAAAAACCTCATGCCCTAAGAGCTGTTTTCATAGATTATCAAAAAAGCCACTAGGTTTTCCTCTTACATGGAGTCCTGTCTTTGTTGTGTGAAAAGATGTGGGTGTCATGACGTTGAAATAATTTCTAGGGACTTAAAAAAATGAAATAATTTCCTTTTTGTCTATCATCAGAACAAGCCATGAAAGTGTCCTCCAAGCATAGCAGTTTAGATGTGTAGTGACTGGAAAAGAGTTCAAGACATTCCATATTTTAAATCTAGGAGATCATCAGCAAGTATCATTTTCATCTTTGTCAATCCTATTAACTGATGACAAGGAAAATGTTGTTATGGCACTTCCTTAAATGATAAGTAGAGGTAAAATGTTCATTCAGTCTAGTTATCCCCTTATAACGGAATGTAACAATAATAAAACTTATACTAGCTGGAAAACTACTGCAACACTTAAAAACCTACTTTAAACTATCTTTACTTCAGCTTTGCAGTTTCTTTTAAAGTTTGACAATTAAAAGTTCAAAACAAACCCAAGAAAACAGACCAGTATCATTTACAAAGGAGTATATGAGTCCTTGCAAAGCCACAAAGTTAAATTGCTAATTTTAGCCTCCAATTTTGCTATCTGTCATAAAGAAGTATGTATGTGGTTTAAAATTCCATTTGTTTTTAAAATTTTTTTTTTAGAAAACACTGAAGCATGAATAGCTCATTTCTTAGTGTCACTCTAAAGGGGAGATAGGGCTACTTATTTATGAGAGAATACTCATTAAAGTTGAAAATGTATATAGCATAGAAGAAAATGCATCCAGAGGAACTGGAACTCCTCCTTTTTTAAAAAAATCCTTGCATGCCAGCAGAAGTAAACATGATTGAATTTTGCCCCTGTATCCCTAAAAATTCTTCTAATACTGGTCCAGATAACTCAAGTTTCTTCTTTCTCTTGCTACTCCTAGGATTTTTCAAAGATTTCTATTAAGAAAATGCAGGCTGGACAAATACCCTTTATAGAGTCTAAAAGATTTCCCATGCCAGCCAAAACAAAGTCTGAGATTTTTAGCCTTGCAGCATCATGGAAGCACATTTATAAGGATAACTGTATTTATCTATGCAGCTACGTATTCACCTGACTTGTGGATGGTAGAATCCAAGGTTTAGCCATTTCTGTGGAAAATTCATTCATCTACACATGTAAAACAAGGATTAAAAGCCCACATGCTGCACAACACAGGTAAAAGGGATCTGAGATTTCACTTGTGAACTTTTAAAATTGATAAATATTTATATGTATATGTAAGATTAGGCAAACAGTCTTTGCCTGAAAGTTTCTTTTTGTTGGGCAACCTTATTCTAGACAAGATTCAAAGAGAAAGCTTAATTTTATAGGTATACCTACTAGGAATCTATGGGATCTTTCTATAAGTTCTGAAACTTCTGCAGTTAGCCCTCCCTGAACTTAAACCAGTATATTACATTAATAAAGTGATAACCTTCCTCTCAAGAGATTTCCCACCTTGTTATCCATGTAGCCATCAGGCTTCTATTTTTTACTGTAGTTATAAATACAGATTGCTAGAGTGACACCTAGAGAAACCAACCAGAGATCCAGCATTATCCTAAGTAGAGCTGGATAGTATTTGAAATCCCTCCCTAAGGTCACAAGCAGAGCCAGAAAGGACAGGTGTCATTTCCAGATGATGTCTAATCTGTCCTAGAAATCTTTGAGGACAGAGAATTCACAGCCTCTCAACTAGCCTCTTCCACACTTTAGCTACATTTACAAGTGAAAGATTTTCACTTGCTTCCAGGTGCTTAACATGAAACTGCCTGGTTGAAATTGAAGTCCTCTGGGTTTTGCTCTACATATACTCTGGTTTAGCATAATGTGTATTATTCTCTTCCTTTTTGCTATGATATTTCATATCATGCAGATATGAAATACAGATATATCATCTCTAACAATCCCCATTCCTTCCATCTCTCTTCACAGGACTTTTTGCTTCCTAGATTCTGAGCATTCTTTTTACTCTGCTCTCTTCTCTATTCAACAGATTTCCTGTTTCCTAAAATTAAATGTCTAATACTGGATACAATAGGGCTGCTGTGCTCTGTGCTGGTAAGGTACATCCTGAGGATTATTAGAAAGGTAATGCCTTCAAATTTGAGCACTGTCTTTATGCAGGGTCAACACCATTCTTCTCTTTGTCATGCTGTTATCCTAATAATCAGTCCCTCTCTAAAGAACTTGCACTTTAAACAAAACCTGAGAGAGAACTCTCATATGCAATCAGTGCAGCAGCGCACTATGAGCTGAACAGTGCAGGCATGACTGACTGTTTAATTGTCATTGTCAACACAGGAAATGAGAGACAAAACAGCAATAATGAAATAGGATTTGCACGAGGCATTTTGAACATCTCGTATTTCTTATTACATCCTTCCACAAAGCTTTCAGTTTGTCAATGTCTATGCCACCACCTTTGTCTCATCCAACTGCCTACTTTCCACAATGTCTGTATGCTGTAGATTGTAGTGCTTTTTATCCATCTTCCTATTGGAAGATGTACCTTTAGACACAAAACATAACCTATATCACATTTCATTTGTAAATCTTTTAATATAAAATGTTTATTCAACTGGATTTTCAACAATTGATACTACTTCCTAGAATGTGTTCTGTGGATTTGTTGGTTTTATTTACTCTTGTATTTTAGTCATAATGACTGCTAAAAAAGGGAGAGCAGATTTCACCAGCTGAATAGTTTTCCTTGCTGGTGATTCCAGCACTGAGTCACACTTTGCCTGGCTTACTGCTGAAAATATGAAACAAAGCATCAGAACAATCTTCTTGCATCCTTCTTTTGTGGCTTATCCTCATTTAAGGCCTGCCTACTAATTCAGTTAACTTTGCTCTCCACCACCATTGTCAACACATACAAATGATTACTCATCTCACTTTCTAGTAAAACAGTCATGTTTTGATGCATTCACGAAAACAGTAAGTCAAATAAAATCATGTAGCTAACTCATACCGTTATGAAATATGTCAAATTGATGCAAACTAAACCTGGCTGTGTGTGAACTTAATTTAGCATCATGAGCACCAAATGGATTATCGACATGAAAGGGACAGCAAAGGCTACAGCAGTCCTTAGGAAATACAAAGTTATGTCAGTAGCACAGATGAGAACTATGTGTGTTATCACAGAATCGAAACCAGCCCTAAGGCACACAGACAGCAGCTCATAAAATAGTTTTGTTTTTTGTTTTTTGGTTTTTTTAGTCTCAGTACAAACTTTGTTTTTAAATAATGCATTCTATTGACCCACAATTCCTAAATGGTAAGTTTTCTACATAATATATTTTGATAGTACTGTTGAAACTGTTGTGTTCTAGCAAGTTATCACAGTTTTCTTCTGGGGATAAGTACATCTCCATAAATTGTTATCACTAACCTTAGATTCTTGCAAGCTTTTTCACAGGAGTGCCATTATAAATACATACATATTAATATAATCCATTTTTAGTCATTTCTTATTTTACTGCATCTCTAACAAGACAGTGAATTTATTTCACTGAGAGATAAATTTATTTTCCTGCAACTCAGAAACTCTTAGATCTCAATACAATACCTCCCCTAAGCAATAGACATTATCTTTAAAATGATGTTATGTTTTGTTGCAGTTATTTTAATTTCTAAGGCAACTATTAAGAGTCTGTTGTCATTCTATATACTTATCTAGATGATACATCCAGGCAAAGGTTCTCCCAAGAAACACAATAAACTTAAATACGTTTCTGAATAAATAGCCGCTCTTTATACTTCTTAAAATTACATTTCTGCCTTGCTAAGATTGCAGCTGTGTTCTATGTAGTATGTACTTGTCTCCATCAAGTGTTTATCTCACACATGTTACACTTGAACAACTATTTTATACATGTAGAACTAAAATTAGTTTCATTGGCATTAGCAGCGCTATTTTCACAAGGAAATAATAAAGAAAAAAAGAAATTGAGGGAACACTTTCTATAAACAAAGGCTAGATGAGTGCTAAAGCACTGAACTGGAAGAGCATGGCAGACCTTTAAAAAGTCATATCACGTATTTGCTTGCAAGTCCTCCAAAAAAGAGCAGCATGAATTTTACATGTACCTATCTAAAGTGTTTTAATATCTACTGATGAAACTGGATGCAATTATTATTCTGACCTCAAAAATCAACACACTGTTTTTACAAGTTTCTTGCAACTTTTAACAAGTTCCCTCATTTATGTTTTTTGATACACTAATGTGTGAAATGTGAAAACAGACGCTTTCATTAAGATAGAAACTATTCTGGGAGAAAATTGGGTATTTTTCATAGTGAAGCACTAGGTACTGGGGCACTGAAAAGTGCCACATAATAACCAAACAGCCAGAGGTTTTTTCCTGGAATTCAGGTTAGGAAAAACCCATTGAGCCTGAGCGTATGTACACAGGGGTGAAGTGCTGCCTTAGAGCTTACAGAGAGTAAAATTACTTAGAGGGTATTTTGGCTTTCTCTTTAAGGGACAGCAATTCAACAAGTTCCTTCTTCCTCTAGTCTGTTCACATCCAGTTTGTGCTCTAACATCAGTCAGTCTGAAGCAGAGAGTGCCCTTCCTTTTGTTTCTACTGTGTACCTCTACATCACCCTGAAATTCATTACCCTCTTCTCCTATGGCTTTTAGAGGTGACAAGATTTATCAGCCACTAGATAAGTGAATATAGTATATAGCACAGCAGTATTTCATTCAGTATTCTCCACAAAGATGCCTGAGAAGCATCGAGGGACCTCCAACTCCTATGTTCACAGAACATATGTTTGCAGTCCACAAAACATCTATTAGTTGGGAGTTATTTCTTTGATTCTGTACCTTGGTTACTGTTGATGTACATAGGCCGGTGCATCCATCCATCTTGCTGAAAACAGGCCACTACTACTAGCTGAAAAAAGTAGTAGGTTGGAAATAAAAGCACAAATGATCCTTGACAGTCCCTGCCAAAAATAAATAATGAACATTTATCAGGCTTAGAACAGAACCAAATTAATGTTACTGAAAATATGAATGGAAACAATTGTCTTTTTTTTTTCAACTTTAATTGCATCTTATAGCATCATAGCATGTGAAAATTGCTATCTCTAAACTTACATATTTACATTTTTAAATGCTTTACAGAATTTGTTTCAACAAACTTTCAGCACTGTTCACACAAATTTTGTATATTTACATAGACTTCTCACTCTAGCTTCCAAGTGCATTAGCAGAAAGAGGACTAAAATAAGACGAAACAAAAATTCAGCCAGTAGCTTATACAGTCATGGTCTAAGTGCATGTTGCAACACAAAAATACAGCTGTCTATACAAGATTATTGAAAGGTCTATTAATAGCTACACATAAGAAACTAGTACATATTCTCTTAATTTTACATAGAAATCAAAGAAACACCTGAGATTTTTTTTTAGTTGCTGCAATGCTTCATTCTGTCCTTTCTCTGGCTCTTTTTCCACTCACACTATAGAAACAAAAGAAGCAAGCTGATTGATATCTGTCTCAAACACTAGAAAATGGTTAATTTTCTCATTCCATTTTTCAATTAAAAGTATTCTTGAATAACTTGCTTTTCTAAGACAATACTGAAATAATGGTCTAAGATTTAGGTTTAAAATCTTGAAATATTTGTCATTTTTCTCCAACACTGCAGTTTCAAAGGAACTTTGAGCAGGCAACACATAGTACCACTGCTACCAAGAGAAGTTGCCTCTGCCTGGGACAGAGTGGGTCCTAACCACTTCTTCCTTTTATGTAACAAACACAATGAGGACCAAAGGAAACATCCTTGTGTCGTTTTTAAGTAGATGAGTCAGGAAAATCAAAACAGAGTTGTGAAGCAAACAGTTACTTTTTTCATTGACACCCCACAGACACACACACAATTTTGTTATGTTTTTCCCTGAGGTCTAATGCTATGTATAGACACACTTCCGAGGAGAGGTGAAATTGTTGCATTATGTAAAAACATTAAAGAGAATTTTAATATATTAAGAAATGCAGGTTTGTTGTTCTGCTTCAGAACATTAAATATATGTAATAAAATTATTGCAGAATTTATGATGACAGAAACTAGAAGAATTTACAGACAAGGTAGTAAAGGGTGCAAAGATATTATTTTATAATCCTATGATACCTGTAGTAATTAAAATATACTGCTTAAATTCTGGTACCTGCTCCCAGAAATGAGTAAGAAGGGATGCTATAAAGACGAAGGAAATAGTATGTGTAACTCATTTTGTAATCATCCTTACATATGGACATCGCTCCATGCTTGAGAGAAAGGTAAGACTTGATACTCTTAGATTTGGCTGAATGGTATCTTGCTGGGTGTCAATCCATCTTTTTGCAAGGATCTGCTACCTTATGTATTTATTTCTGGGAAGGCTGTTACTGTACAGAGAAAAGCACAGAATATCTGATTTTTGAACATGTGAAA
Source organism: Leptocoma aspasia (assembly GCA_013399835.1). Taxonomy (NCBI): domain Eukaryota; kingdom Metazoa; phylum Chordata; class Aves; order Passeriformes; family Nectariniidae; genus Leptocoma; species Leptocoma aspasia. Next base: position 123,910 of record VXAX01003642.1, read on the forward strand.
AATTGCTTGTTCTTCTTTCCCCAACTGAACAGGTACACTGTCTCAATATAATCTGTTCTCTTCTACTAGCTTTTGGTTTATTCTAATTTTCTTCAAGACAAAGCCTTCAAGCAATGAGAACAAGTGAGCAGATGATAGAGGTGGATGCTACTATAAAGTATTAATTTGCTAGTTCCAGGTAATGATAATATTGCATAAGTAATACCTAAAAACCAGAAACTAGTCAGTAATTAAGAAGCTGTGTATAGACCGTGGAAATTTGCTAGGGTGGAAAAGGCCAAAATTTTATTTGTAATTTCTCATATGTTTAGCACTTTACCTATTCAAATACATACCAGGGAGACTCTTTTCAAGACAAAAAAACAAAAGCCAAACAAACCAAAAAACAAAACCAAACCAACCAACAAACAAAAAAAACTAGGGCAAAGAAAATAAAAATAAAATAAAATAAAGTATAATAAATGGAAAGGAATATCATTTAAAATACAGGAATATCATCAGTTCTGTTTCATTTAGAAAGCTATGATTTTGATTGCTCTGCAACTGGAAAACATAGAGAATAACTTCTGTAAGTCAAGTTTATAGAGCTGAAAAAACAGAATGAGAAATAATTCTGGTTAAATTAGATGTCTGAGATAAAATTCTAATGTCATTATATTCTTAATGTTTTAATGAATCTTGAAGCTGAGATAAATCCTGAAAAACTGGATACATTCTTCTAGTAAAAAATATGTTTTCAGTGAAATTGTACTTATTTGGGGAGATCACGATGCATTTTACTGAATTAGGAGAGGAACACAGTAAAGTAAAAAAGTCTACTAAGATTTGTATGACTAACACCACCTCTATAAAGGCAAATAAATTTGTATCTAGAAATACGCTGATGGTAATGGAGGATGTCCTTCTTGCTAGCAGCAGCTAAAGAAGCAAGACTTATGTCTCTCTGCAGAAGGAGGTTAGATTCTGCTAAAATTCTAGTCCAAGATGCATGTAAAAACTCACTGGGGACTATATATCCATCAGCTATCCTTTATTTCAAAGACAGAGGAAATGCAGTAGCTCTTGAGTAGATTTTGGTTTTGTTTTATTACTCTCAGTAGAAATATGTCTTTAACGTTTGAAAGTGGAAGTATAAGGAAGCTATCATGGATACAAATAAGCCACCCACACCACTGCAATGTGTAGCAAGTCAGCACAAATGGATTTACAAACAGAAGATTTAAACATAAATCTAACAAAGGAGAATTTCAGAAACTTTTTATTTGGGTAAGCATCAGTGCTTTTTCAAACTATCAAAACTATCAATTTTGCTAGAAAAATAGCTTCTAACTGAGCTTCTAAATCTCTTCCTCTATATTCACTGCCACTTTCCTAGCAAGGTGAAAAGATCCTGGTTTCTCAGAATGAAAAAACAAAAGGGAGTATTCTGGGACTGGACTTTTCTATCCTAAAAATGACAGAAATACCGTCATGCTCAGTGTTGGCTAGAGATGTGAGGCAGACACACTCTGATAAAATTTGACTGATTGTAAAGAAAACCTATGGAGAGAAAGCAATGGTAGATTCAGCAGGCCTGATCATCAATGAATAAACCAGTAATAACATAAACTCAATCAAGTGTATGTCTGTAGGTATTCCACTGAAATTACTGCAGAGGAGTACTCTTACATGGGACTGCTAACCTCCAAAGGAATTTGTTTCAGAGTTGAATCCTTGCTGAAACAATGCATTTGATTTCTTCCATTGTGAAAATAAATAGTGATGGTATTTTCTGGTATTAACTCTGTCTCCAGAGTTAATTTTAGCTGATCAACTTGAATTAGTAGGAATGCTATAACAAAACTCTATAGGAATTCAGAGCTTTTCTTCTTTAGTGGACTGCTATTATATTTATGGGTCCCAAAATGATAATTTTATATGCTAGCCAAAATCAAAATCTGACATCAAAGTTACATTTCTCTTGCAATTCCTACATTACTGCTATATGATCTTAAGAAGATATTTAATGGTGTGTAAGGCACAAAGCTTTGTAGTTTCTTTAGTGCATTGGTCCCGTATAAACTTCTGTCAAAATCCCAGCGCATATATTGCCAACAGAGAGCTACTGTTGGCAATATTATTATATTTCACCTACTCAGTAGTATATATACAATTACACTTCAATTAAGGTGGATATTTTTCTTCTTTTTTCTCTCCCTTACAGGGTACTGAGCCAACAGTATACACAGCATATGTCAAAATGAAAAGATATTTTTTTCAAATTCTCTGCAAAGTTATTTGCTCTCTATCCACTTGAACTCAAACATTTGAATAAGAATATATTTTTCTTGTTACCTCAGTAGTATGGTAATGAGATTGTATCTTAAACTTATAAAAAGCACTTTGAATATTTCAGTGGTTCTTCAGAAACCTTTTACAATATATTGCTTTTGACTGCTCTCGAAGAACATTTCTGTTAAGAATCCAAAAATTGTATTTAAGCCAAATTTTCTGCAGGTTTTTTTTGTTGTTTTTCTTTATGATTACACAACCAAATAAATAGTTAAATAAAAAGGCAATTAATTAAATAAAAATGTAATTAAAATAATAAACTTCCAGAAGGAGGGTTTCAAGCAGTCTGGGAGCCTGGTCGTGAAGTTCCTGATCTACGTCCTCAGTGACACAGTTTGCTTGTAGCTCAGTTTGGCTCTGAACAGGGACTACTGTCTGAGAGTTCTTTGGTAGGTGGAGTGCAACGTATTTTCAGAAATGAGATCAGAAATTATAACTTTCTGAAACAAAATTAAACTTTTTAATAAAAAATGAAAATATTTGACAAGCAATGTCTATTCAAAAGGTATTTTTAGTCTTAAACAAATATCCTTGATTAAAAGTAGCATGAAGCAACATCTGCAGTCACTCCAGGAGTTTAATTTCTCTTAACATAGGAAACTAGCTTTCTGATGAAGGTATATTTCAAGAACTGATTAATTCTATCTCCTTGCTTTAGCCAAAGCTCATCCCTGACTACACAAGACATAAAATAGTTATAAGCTCTGTAAAAACCTGAAAAATATGTAAACTGTGGGATTCTGTGAGAAAGAACACTAAGAACATGGAATAATTACGAAGGACATTATGCATGTAGAAAAGCAGTATGAAATTTTAATAATGAAGAAAATTCAATCACAAAGAAATTGGATGAATATTTGATAATTGCACTCATTAAACAATGGTGTCTGAGGAAGCTAGATCTCTGAAGCTAGAAATCCACACTCCAAACATGTCTAAATGTGTATTTAAAATTAAGCACAATAACACAGTAGTTTTAACTTTGGAGACAAAGCCAAAATTATCAACTTTGTCCTTGCAGTTTTCTCACAGCTGCTCTTTACTGATTCTTCCAGTAAAACAGTTTAGCATAATTAAATTAAAAGGAATTCAAGTAATTGCCTAAATTTTGGAGCCAGTGTCACCACTTGTAGCCTTCAAGGGCTGGCAGATGCAGTAGCATAGTTTCTCTTTCATTTGTGGCTTGTTGCCTACAATTATAAGAAGAAATGCTGCATGTTATTTGTTTGCATCAGAAAGTAACAGTCTCCACAGCACAGGGATAAAATCATCCTTTTCAGTGCTCAGCTTGATCAGCCTGGGGGCAACAGCTGCTGTCATTTCAGCTGTTTGTTTTAAATGTGTACTTTTTGGTACCTCGAGATGGCATTTCTTCTTCAAGCAGAGCCCAAAGCTCACGAAGTCATCCTCCAGTGTAAAAAATATAAATTCCTACCCAGTACTAAACTAAATAATCACCAGCACGCTTTGTCTGGAGGTAGGTGCTGGTGAGCTGAATCCTAACCACAGTCAGTCACATTCTGGCTTATGGTGTTTGTTGCAGCATTGTCTTGCACTGTTTCTGACTGAAAGCGTGTGGGAAGAAATAAATAAAGCCTCTGATGGTCCTTTCTACCAGAAGAAGAAAATCTCTTTTATGTGTCATATTTAAACACTGCCTTATTTCATGTCCAACCAAATGCTACCCCGTTCCTGAAGACTGTAGAAAAGGATACATTTGTCACCATGCAGCTCTCATCACTGCTAATAATCAGTTCATTTGAACAGAATCTCCCTTGAGAAACATCCAGAATTAATTAGCACTGATCGAACAGCATAAACCATAATTTGTTGATACTTAAGCACATATATCTAATCAGTTAGGCCCATAATAGTGGTAGGGCACATTATTTGTTTGTAAATACTTGGGCAGCTACCATTTTATTTATAAAAAATGCTGATAATTGCTGAAGGGCTTGTGATTTTCTGCATAAATTTTGGTTAATTTCCATATTAATTATGTATTATATATTATTCCTCATTCATTATTCCTCAACAGTTATTTTCTTCTAGGAATTTAGGCCATCTAATTGACTGAGCAAATACAATGCATTGTGATTTAAGGGACAAATCACATACCAAAAAAAAAAAAAAGTCACATACCAAAAAAAAAAAGAATTCCCACGAAAACTTCTCAGTGGTATTTTCACATTTCACAGCGAAGATAAATTAATATTACAGGTAACATGCTTTCAGGAACAATTGAGGATGTTCAGGAAACACCAAGTATTGTTCATTCCTGTTATGTGATGCAATATTTATCGCTGTGTCATGTAACCCATTGTGCATATATACACAGTTATATGAGAGAGACTGGGTCTATATAAAGTTATATAAATAGTTATTTAAAGAGACTGGCTTTTTAGGGGAATAAGTTTGGGGCAACTAGTGTGACATGCATAACGCTGTGCAGGAGTGCACAGTCTGACCCACAATAGATAGATAAATATCTAATAACAGTGATAATGGCAAGGAGGCAGCTAGCAAAGGCATATAGAGAACGTGATGTTGTCTCCACTGTAATAATACGCTCTTCTGTAAAATTCAGAACCTATTCATAAGCAATGCTTGGCAGCCTTTAGACTAGCAGAGATATTCACAAATATTAAATATTAATATTAAGATGTGTTGTTAGAGTTGTTCTCTGTCTTTTCTACAAGACAACGAGGATGACAGAAACCAGCCTGTGAAGATTATTTTCTTGTACTCAAGATGCATAGCAGTTCAAAACACAAGGGGTTGGTAATGGCTTACAAACAGACTGGCCCCCACTGGTAGCTACAGCAGGAAGATCAGCAACATTATTCATTTAAACAGACTTTTGTTTTCCCTGGTCACAGCTCAGCTGACGCAGCGTGAGGGAGTGCACGAACAATGATCTCCCTCCTTCCCTGCCTCGACTCGCTCACTCCTTTTCTCCCACAGACCACCATACTCAGCAGGTTCTGAAAGCAATCATGCTGATTGTGCTTGCTAAATATTGAAATAATAAATTTCGGGACTCATATAAATTACAGCATCTGCTGGCTGGAATCAATGGACCAGAAAAGGAGGGTGGTAACAACATCCTGACAGACCATAGATTAATGTCATTGTACTGTTTAAACTTCATCTGTTGTATGTGCTTCAGAAGTTAAAAAAAAATTGCAAGCTAAGACAGTAATATCATCTTACTGTGTTAAAGACACCTATTAGTCATGTCCCAGGCAAATAGGGATTTATGACTCAGACATAATTCTTCCAAATATGCCTGCTGTTCATAAAAGGCAGAGATATATGACTCAAAAATAACACTGAGACAGGAATAATTTTACACTTCACTTTGCAACATTGACTTTCCTCCAGAACTTACAGTGAAACCTCCAGGTTTTATGAATAGGCTTCTGCCAATACTATAGATTTATAGCTACAGCTTCCAAATCAGGTGAATTTCTCAGTCAAACAGAAGAGGAATAATTTCAGATAGAGAAGAAAGATACATTTAGATCTTTGTCTGCTAAACAACTGTACACAAATTACATAGAATCACAGAATTATCTAGGCTTTAAAAAAACCTTGGAATCTGTTAACTGTTAACCCAGTACTACCAAGTTCACCACTAAAACATGTGTACAGGTCTCCTAAATACCTCCAGGGATGGTGATTCCAGCACTTCCCTGGGCAGCCTGTTCCACTATCTGAGCACGATTTCAGTGAAGAAATTTTTTTCCGAATATCCAGTCTAAACCTTTCCTGGTGCAACTTGTGGCTGTTTCCTCTTGTCCTGTTGCTTGTTACAGGGGAGAAGAGACTGATCCCCAGCTGGCTACAGCCTCCTTTCAGGCAGTTGTAGAGAGTGATAAGATCTCCTCTGAGTCTCCTTTTCTCCAGGCTAAACAACCCCAGCTCCCTCAGCTGCTCCTCGTAAGATTTGTGCTGCAGACCCTTCTCCAGCTGCTCCTCATAAAATTCGTGCTCCAGACCAGCTCCATTGCCCTTCTCTGGACATGCTCCACCACCTCAATGTCTGTCTTCTAGTGAGGGACCCAAAACTGAACACAGGATTTGAGGTGTGGCCCCACGACTGTCGAGTACATGGTGACAATCACTGCCCAGATCCTGCTGGCCGTACAATTGCTGATGTGAGCTCACACAGCCTGTGTTATGGCCTTACTCATGGTCTCCATTTTGTTGTAACAATTTGATACTATAATTTAACTACATTCCTATGATCTTCCAAATTCTAGTTTTGTTCTATCAGTTATGTGCATTTCAAGAGTGAAATGAAAAAAAAATAGATGTAGGGGAGATACATAGCTGCTGTTTACGTCTGAGATGTAACAAAATACGGATAAATGTTCTTTTGCCAAAACTGTTGCAATCAGGACCCAGTAGCTGCAATGTGATCCCTATGGTAGCCCCTGGCCATTGGAGACCTGGCCAGACTGCTGAGAGTGCAAGAGGACATTCTCTACCTGCTGCATCAGCTCTGGTCTGCTTCTCATGTCCTTGCACACACATGCACGGCAACAAAAAATCCTCTTCTGAAGTTCACGTCCATTTAACTCAGGTCACACCTTTAGGAGGTGCTTTGCTCCTTTGAGAAATCACAAGTTTGCAGAAGGTTCACCTTTTGATATAGACAACTGTATTTTGGTTTCAGATGACAAATATTACATTCACAGATCTATTCTTTCCTCAAGAACACTTCAGTCCCTCTTTTTGCTGAGCACCATCCACCCATCAGGGGTAGTCCCTGAAACACCACCATACAATTGTGCCCAGCTGACCTCTTGGTTGTACTGTACCCTTGATAGAGTTGTTTATTCTGAGAATTAAAAAAATATTAATATCTAATAAAATTTGGTGAAAGTTTAACATTATGGCCCATAAGTCAATACTCTGTTATTCTTTATTTCTCTCTCTTCAACAGTTCACTTGTCCAGTTAAGAAATACCATGAAAGTGATTAACCACAGACCTGAGGAGAAAACAGGAAGTAATATCAGAAAGATCTCATGATGTGGCTTAGGGCTGAATTTTGATTTCTTGTATTTCCAAATTTCCTAGTCAAGGAGATCTACTGATGCACATTGGCACAGCTCTTAAAGATTAGTGATAAGTGAATATCTGAACTTGCAACAAGTCTGTCCAGTGTATTGTTTTCTGTAAGCTGGAGAAACTAGCTATTTCAGTGATCTAATACCAAAACCACAAGTTGTATCTCATTTACTCCTTAGCCCAAGTTATAACCATCACATTTTTCAATCAGCAAAGAAACAGCAAGTGTTGAATCCTCTGTGAGCCTGTTGTGGTGCCGGTACCTCTGCAATTTACTGGCTTGTGCCCAACCAGACCAGTCCTCAGCAAGACCAAATGTTTAGCAGGTACAGCCAGGCCTGTGTCACCACTCACAATTTTGTAGGTACAAATAAAGGCACTCTCCCGTCTGTCATCTGAGCCTCCTGTCTATGATTAGCATGAAGTCCAAAATACTTCTGTAAAAGGTCCAAAACTAAATTTTAAATTCCCTCATCCACAATCAGTTGAAATAACGTGACACACTGCTTAAATTTTTCTCTTTCCTAATGTATTCACATATTTGTTATCACAGCACTAGCAGCCACAAGAATTCAGTATCAGCTTTCCTTCCAAGATCTCAAGACTGTCTTAAAAGTGATTAAAGAAAAAAAAAAAAAAACAACAACCATGACTTTAGAGTTCTGCTGATTTCTTTCTTAAAATAAAATTAACTCCAACAAACCTAAATAAAAACTCAGGACATATTTTTGTTATATTTTCAATTGATTATGGGACACTTCAGGGCCTAAAAGTAAATTAAAACCAGCAACATGTTTTCCAAGAAAATAACCTATGTAAGAACCCCCAAAAAAATCCCAGAAAAGTGATTCCAGTAGGAGGGAGTGTGGTTTAAATAAAATATACAAGTAACAGTAATATCCTGGAAATAAATCAATGCTAATTTTTTTTTTCGCTTTTTTGCAATTTTTTTATCGAGAATCACATTTTAAAGTCAATAATGGAAGAAATATCCTGGTCATCACTCATGAAGAAGCATGGAGGACACAAGATCTTGCCTACTTCTCTTGAAGAAGCTCAGAAACTTACTCTGCTCTTCAAGGAATATGAACATAAAATGTTGCCTCACTACGGCAAACTAAGTATATGCAACTGCACTACATGTTCCAAGTTTATGATGAACTGTAAACATTTATTTAAAACCTCTTCAGGGTCTTGCTTTGGAAGAAACCACAGTAGCACATTGTGGTCTGTAAATTCCAGAAGCTCTGTAACTAGCAATTACAGAGGACAGAACGCAGTGTCTTCCTCCACACTATTTAGGCACACAGCTGCTGAATGCTTTTTTCTTTCCTACAGCCTATTTGTTGCTCTTCAAAGCTGCTCTTTGCATTTACTATATTGATGCATTACATATAGAAGTTTAACCCAATCCATTAATTGACATATTTTAGCAAATAATAAGGTTAGATTGGGGATTCCAACAGCCACACAATGCGGCTGTTCTTCTTCTAAACATTCTTTATTTTTACTAGTCAGCACCTTTTTTTCTGTAAGTCCACTGGACCTCTGAAATCCTGTGCTGCACTCCTTTCAACCAACTCCACATCGACAGGAATATTCCAGCTACTGTGTAATACTGTAAAGTGATATGAGCTATTAACCAGCCAATTAACCATACAAAGATACTCAGCCTTCAGTCTTCTCTCCAACACTATCTGCCTCCATCTGTTTCTCCTTCCATGCTTTTTGTAGGTATTTTTGATGGTGCAAATTGGGATAATGTTTTTAAAATCAGTGAGATGAGAAGAGAGAGGATGATTTCTAGAAAAATCCCATACTGGGCGTACAAATGGAAAAAAAAAAAAGTAGTTTGCCTGTTGCCTGTCTGAAAGGCTTTTATCCAACTAATTTTCTCACTGCAGGGGGAAAGTAAAATTGGCATGCACTTCTCTGGCAAGTTGTTGGAGCCTGAGTGCCCTGACTGTCAACCCCTCCTCCTCTCCAGGCTGACTGCCAGCTTGTCTCTGCCTGTTCTGGGAAAGCTGGGAATACAGAAATCTTGGGGAGAAGGTTGTGACTGAGAGCTCCTATTCACTTTTTTCCTGCCAATGGAAAAATAAAATAAAATTAAGAGCTTTATTAACATTGGCAAGAGAAGAAAGGTGTCTGGTAGAAGAAAATCCAATTGTTTTTAAGGTCTGAGGCTCATTAAAGAGTTCAGAGAAAAATGGTATGTAGATTTACTTCCTTAGAAAAAGGAAATCTTATTTGTTAAGGTAGAAAAAAGACATGTAATATTTTTTTTCGTATGGATTCATATTAACATGATAAATTAACCAAGTGTACTATCCTGAATTTACTGCCAGGTTCCATATATTATATACAGAGAAGTAATAACCATGAACATTTTCTGATTTGGAAAGGAAACAAAACTAATGATTTTTCTTTAACAGTTCCCTAATGTTTTATATTAATGCTTCCTCATTTTTTGCCTATCCTGTCAGGGCTGCAGCCATTAATTTCTCTGAAATTTTATTTATTTTATTAATAAAGACAATAATCAACCTTACTTTCCCTTTTGCCAATATGACTCCCTAAAGTGACTTCTGGGTGACTCCTCTGAATGACTTAGTAAATTTAAGAAACGTCCAAAACTTAAATGGAAACCTCAGGAAATTGTTGCTTGCTGACCAAGTTTTGCTTACTCCTCTGGCTTCCAACCAGTGAGATGTGGAAAAATTCCTCAAAACAGAGCAGAGTATAAAAAAATACAGCATCTGACATGGTGAACATGGAAAAGTTAGTACTTTTTTTCAATTGAGAATGGATCAAAGAAAATTTTGACAGTCAGTAGGTTAAGTCACTGCTGGGATGATTGAATAAACAAATCATTTAGCCCTCTGATACAATCTGGAAAATATCAGCTCCACCAAGCTCATCCAAGTGTGCTGCCCCCTTTTTAACTTTTCATGTCATAAGCAGATTCCACATATTTTACCTTTGCATTAACTATGCAAATGAAAAATGATGTAAGCTCGGGCATCAGTAAAATATGAAGTATGCTGTGCTTGAAAATGCCTCTTTTCTTGTCATTGTCTTCAGAATGAGAGGCTGGCTTAGCAGGGCCGAATATATGTGTGCTTTGTATTAAGCTTCCTGCAGTTAAAGCATGTAACTATTCAGCCTTTGATCCTCCCAAGTCAGAGCTGAGTGGCAGAGATGGCTCAGTGAGATCACTGCTGCACTGAGGTCCTCACCATCATTCTTAATTGCTCGTCCTCACAGCTCATATGCAGCACTTTTTGGAATGGCACCAGGTTCTCTCTGTGTGCTGACTTAGGGGAACCTTTCCAGGTACTACACTAGCAGAACCATCTTCTCTGTCCAGTTTTTACTCCCCATTGGCCTTATGTTGGCACACTGTGAAAACAGCTGCTCAAGCTGCTATCTTTCCTTCCTTTCCCCCGAGGTTTTTATCAAATCCATGCCAACACTTAGGGTGTTGAGTACATCTTCCTTGCCTGATTCCTGAGGTTTGACCCCATACTCTGATGCGTCCAATATCTGCTGTGCCCTCTTTATCCTCTATAATAATAAATCTTGAGCAGAATTTCTCTTTTGAAGCTGTTTTAAAGAGTGTTCAGCTCAAACCCGGAAATGTCAATATGTTGACAGTCATATATTGAGTACATTATGCTAGGAATCTGTGAAAACATCTTGAGAGTTTAACCTATGAAACTTTGTATGATTTGTGGCCTTACTTCCTGGGGAATTGATAATGAATCAAGTTGCTGTGGCTTACCAAGCATCTGCTGAGCTACCTTTCACATTCGCTGTATGTTCTTAGCTTGCAACAATAGTAAAGTAACATGATTTATCTGAACTCTTTCGCTATGGATTAAGCCACACTATATATGAATTAAGTGTGCAGATATATGCCCTTAGTTCCATTTATGACATATTTTGACTGCAAGTGAGAACATTTACCAGAGTAAATACTTGCCTCCACACTAGTGAAGGGGGAAGGGAGGGAATATTTGAGCAAGAGCTCCCTTGCCCTTAGGAAGTGAAAGCCATCAGCCAACTTTGCTGTGTTTCTTGGTGACTTCAGGACAGAACCAAGCGTTGGGAGTTTCCGTGTCTCTTTGGTCATCATGTTTCATAGCCTATTTAGGATGTCAGAAATTCCCTGGAGGAAGAGGTGGCTTCCCTGTAAAAGAGCTGACCCTTCTTGTCCACACATCCTTGGGGAAGCAAGTACAAGGATTCCACTGGGGACGGCTCACAGTTCTTGTCAGCCTGCAGGACCACTAGAAATGTTTGAGTGTACCAGAGGTTAGAAACCACTTGTACCACTTGTAGCACTAGAAATGCTGAGTGTACCAGAGATTGGATTAATGGCTCTGTCCTGCAGCTTATTTTTTCTGCCAAGAATGGCACACAACAAGAGATGAAAGGATACTATCATTACGCCTTCTGCAGAGTTATTTCTTTCTATGTATAAATTTTTAACACTGGTCTTCCATGAGCCATGCGTTATGCTATTGCGGAGTACCTAACAGGTAACGTTCATTTATAACATGTAAACAACTTTATTATAAAATACAATCTAGAGTGAGGATTTTAAGTCCTGTCTGGTCACTGCAGTTTTGGCTTATATAAGTACTTGTGATTTTTTGTAGAGTTTGCTCAAGGCCAGTGCAGGAAGAATTTCTTCTCCATTCATCTGCTGTCTAGACAGGCACACTTTTAAAGCTGTAGAAGCTGTTTCTGGGTTTCTCTGCTAATGACTGTATCAACTTTCTTCCAAAAGAACTGCAGTGAACTTCAGTGACATTTACTGCAAGCATGACATTATTCCAAATATTTTCTGAAATTTTAATAGAACAATATTTCCACCTGTAAGACGATTAATAAAACATCAGCCCTGAAGAAGGAGTTAGGTAAATGTTTAACCTTAAACAAGATCCAGCATAAGATGAAAAGAACATTATTAAAAGGAGGCAAAATGAAACTTGAATATTGCATGTCTGTTTGTTTGTTGCTTTGGGGTTTTTTTTTAAATTAGTCTTTTGCAGAATTTATGTGTTTAGCACCAGCAAACCCAGGATGTTTCCTTCTATAATCCATATTTCTGTAGTAACACTCACTTTGAAAAAATATTATGCATATTCAGATGTAATAAAAAAAGAAAAATAGATTTTATCCAAAAATTAAATAACACTTTAAACACATGCAAATATCATATGCCTAAGAAAAACTTTTAAAAGCAATTAAATCCTTTATGAGATTCTAACCCATGCTCTTTGGTTAGTACCTACCATATCTCACAGGATGAGAAACACTAGGGTCTTAATCAACTTATATAAAAATGTCAATTTAAATCTTAGCTATATGCAGAAAGGCAAAAAAAAAAAAAAAAGTTGTATTTATTTTGGTTTCTCCTAATTTTTAATGCTACCTAAGAAAAAACCTTCAACATGAGCAGCATTCCTCAAAACAGTTATATAGTCAAAACGTATTTTATAATTAGCATATATAAGAAATCTAAAGAAATGCTAAGAAATCTTTTATTTTCTTCAGTTATGTTACAGAGTAATTAGATCAATCTCTTATTAACAAGTATTTATTTTGTTTGAACTGCAGGACAATAATAATACAGTATGCAGTTTAACCCTAAAATAAACCACTGCTTTTATTGAAAGAATTCATCACTTTGCTTCTCTATCAATAGACCTGAAAGATCTCTAAGTTTCAAGAATAAGCGTATACCACATCCAGCTGCAAGTGATAATTCGGTTGTCAGTAATGTTCTTCCTTACATCCATTTGACTGTAAATTGAATACGATAAATACTGTGGTTTTCATTTAGCTTTAAAAGGCAAGTATTTAAATGGGTATTCAGGTACTTACTTTGGTAATTGTTTTAGGTATAATCAGGATGTAATACTGACCTCTTTTTTTATTTTTTTTATTTGTCTCATTACATAGAAAAGGAGTCTCTGTAGACGTAGTCAATGCAGTGGTAGTGATACTTTTATAATGCTCAGCTGGATTTTAATTAGCAAGTCCATTTTATGACTCATCATTCATAATACTCCACAGCCAGGAATTTCATAGATTTAGTCACTATATTTTAACCCAGTAGATACAGAATTTGCGTATTAGATCTCATAAAGAGCTGTGAACTTTTTCATAGACTGCATGTAGACCTTTTTTCCCATGTAAAATATTCTATTTGAACCTCTTGTTTGCCAGTGGAGTTATATGAATACAGAAAGGAAACATTGTATTTAAAAAGCATTATGGAGGGAGACATGTCAAGAGATTTATAACATCCTGTGCATTTGATTAGCCTGACTGTTAGCCTTTCCTTGAGACAGGTTAAATGAATTGGTTTATATTTCATATAACGAACTATTCACTGGGATATCATCACAAGATCTTCTATAAATGTGGTAATTTGTTGTAATTTACTGCTTACTTGGACTATTTCTGTCAGAGACATTTAAATTCAGCTTCAGTTCTACATAGAGAACTGAAACACCTCACCACCATCTACAGATCTATCCCTTAATTAAACCATACAGCTGGAGCAGGAGTTCAACTTGTTTGAGGAGGGAAGCTCAGAATTTCCCCAGGAAAATTAAATAATATGGCTGTGCCTGGCTTGCCCTTCAATAAATCTGGTATTTAAAAAAAAAATAAATAAAAAGCATTCAAGGCTCTTAAAAACAGCAATCATGACCAAAGTAAAACCTGTCACAGATGTGAGCTGTTCCACTGTAGGCAGCTCCATATGCCTTATCCACCTCAGGCTTTAAAGCATTACATAAATAACCAGAAGGTTTCTCCTCTGCAGGAAGAGTGTCATATCTGAGAAGATTAATTCTAACTGGAACATTAACCACCTGACTGCTAGCTCTGTAAAACCTCACAAAGAGGACAACTCCCACGAGAACTTCTAAACTGAAAAACCAAAAATAGCATGTACCATATATAAAAACACATATTTGTGTGCATCCATACCTGTTAAAACAAAACAAAACAAAAAATACACGGCAGGTTTCATGTGCCCTCCTACCACGGAGGGCAGACGAAGCTTGGCCCAAACTTTTCCATGCAGGCAGATGTGATGGGGGAGCTGCAAGTTCGCTTTAATTTAAAGGTAGAGCACCACCTGCTGTCAGCACACACCACGGTGGGTGAGCATTGCGCTTCGTTTCACTTCATCGTTCCTGGCAGCTTGGACAGTCTACTGGTATTCTGGTAGCATCACTTAAGTTAGGGTGACATGTCCAAACCGAGTCAGAATAGCTTTTGCAAAATAAAATTCATTATTTCAGTTTGGATAGAACAGAAATGAAGGTAGTGGTCCAGCAAACTTCATGGTATGTCTATGAGATTTAATTTGATCTTTAGAACCAGCAATAGGTTAATTTAACTCATGATTGAAAATCTAGTGCCAAGCTTACGTAAGATCTCCCCAAAAGGAGAATTTTAGCATGTCTTTGTATGGAAAATATATGGTTGTTTCCATAAAATTTTCTTTTATGTTCTCTAAAAAATAGTATTTGCAAAAATTTACCTCTAATATTAAAAAATGTGACATCTTGCTATAACACAATATCGATCACTTCAAAATTATACCACTTTATTAAAATTATAATTTAAAATATATCATTTTCTAAGGCAAGTTGTTTTAATATTCATATGCATTTCTTAAGGCTTAAATATCTCTTTTGTAATGAGAATAAAATTTTACTTATATACCTTATATTAATTAGCATTGTTGAAATGTCAGGCTATTATTTAGGTTGGGCAGACTCTATGACAGAGATTAGCATTTTATTATATGTTTGCTTAGTGACTTCTATAGTGGAACCCTGCTCTGGCATTTTCATAGGAGGAAAGAGAAGTAAAACCAATGATAATCAGAAAGTGCTCAGCCCCAAATTTTCCTAAAACTTCTAAATCCTGTCTCCAGAGCAGCTTCATGAACACTTACAAGGAAGCCTGAAGAAAACACAACCTTCCAGGCCCCATTAAGTGTACTGGAACATCACTGGACTTTTCAAACCTACTAGAAAGATGGCTATTCAATACACTAATAAACCAGCAGCTAACCAAATTACATCTATGAATTAACATCAGATTTTGTTATTTTGATTTTTCAAACTCCTGTCCAAACTTTCAGGTAGGTAAAACCAGTTAATTTTGCCAGGTTCTCACAGGAAGAAGTCAAAATTCCTCAGTGGAGCACTGAAGGAGTACATGATAACCCCAACTCTTCCAAGGGTTTTTTGATGGAGTCCAGAAAATTCCCATTTCTTTTGTTGCTCTATTTCAGCTACATCTTTTTGAGTGCCCTCCTGTTCCTCTAGGCATTTAAGATTTCTACCATCTTCACCATAAGCAAGTGTAATAAACCCCACTGAAATCACAAGCCCTGTATTAGTGCGTGTGCTCAGTGGGAGAGAGAACTGGCAGGATACATGCTGACCTGTGCCAAAACCATTATTAATTCTTCAGGTGCTGTTAGCAGCTTCAGGCTACAGAAAAATAATTTACTTAGAAAAGCAGTCAGGACTTTTATAGCACCTTACAAGGTGAACAGACATTTTTAGTTCTAGATACAGACAGACAGTAGTTTTCAGGGAACAAAGCACATAAATCTCAAAGTTGTGCTTTGTTGGTGTATATTTTGTGCAATTATACTTATTACTATGAGTATTTAAAAATCTGCTTGTTGGGAAACTGCTAATTTTATTGCCTGTTGTGCTAAGCATCCAGCTGTCCCAAATAACGCTGGATTTCTATAGTTATACCAAATACCAAACCAAATTATATTATTCATATAGATTTTGTCCCAATCAGAATTCTCTAGATACAGATATTCAAAATGTCTTTTTCTCTAGTCTCACGGGCTTCTATGATCATGATACTAAGTATCATTAACTCATTATCTACACATTAATTGATGACTTTCTGAAAGATACAGGATGGCCAAGAAATTAGACTCTATGGGAATACAGACAAGAAAAAAATTGCATCTTCAATGAGACGCTATAAAATCTAAGATATTGGGGCATTCACATTGAAAACCAACGTTTTGCTTCTGGTAAACAAAACATTATTTAAACAGATGTGCTGTTGGTTAATCAAGATTTTTAACTCTATCTGGGTTTAAACTATTAATTGCAGACAGCAACAACTTTTCTGAGGAGATAAGCACACTGATAGGGCTGGAGTCATCATGATATGAGCAAAATCCATAAAAAGACTTCTTTTTTCTAGAGCATGTGTTGAGGAAAACATATGAGTCTTTACTTTTCCTGCCCCCAGACTCTTTCCTATCTAAATAGCAGCTCCATCAAACCACAAATGTGGTCATAAACCACATACAAAATTGGATCTTTGACACACTCAAAAGGTGTGTGTGGGCATTATTTCTTGGATATGAAGGGTTCTGATCATTTCCTTTTGTTAGTTTTGTGTTCCTGTGTTTTAATCCCACTTCTTTTTCCTATGTACCAGGTTATAGCAATGTAATAACAGTAGACCAAACAAAAATAAAAACAAAACAAATAAAATGACACAAAACTAAACAAAAATAAACAAACAAGCAAACAAAAAAACCCAAAGATATCAAACCCCATCATTTGGATTTAAACACAAGCCTGCAGAACTCAGAACAATTTGGGCGTTGACTTCACAGGTGGGAAAACTGCAGAAATCTCATATTCCCAAGAACTTCTAGTTCTGGTCCTAGAAGTGCCAGATACTCAACACTTGCTTGTCTTTGGGAACAACTGAGAGAATTCTAGTGTATGTCAGAAGTAGGTCTAAGAGACAAACTCAATCTTTATGACTAAAGAATCTGATGACTACTGAACAATGTTTAATTTAATGTCATATCTGTAGACAATCAATGCAGAGATTTGAGGCTGAAATTAATGTAGAAACTTAAGAAGGTACTTGTGCTACAAATTAGCTCTGCATGTATTTAAAATCATGTGCATTTCAGAATTAAATGAAATCCTGTAAATTAAGAATTTTGATAAGCTTTACTGATCAAAATAGTAAATACAAAGCAACCAATAATCTTCCTTTCATTGATCAAGTAGTATACTATAGTCCAAAAAAGGGGAAACATTTAAACAATAAGCATCATCTAGTAATATAAAAAGAAAAGAAACATATTTGTGGAAAATTTGAAGGTAAGAATATGTGTTAAAAAATAAGGAGGTCTTATTTATGATTTTACATTTGATGACTTTTCATGTTTCCTGGGTCTATACATAGAGAAAGATCAGCTCGCTACTATGTCACAAATATGAAACAGCCATAACAGGTACAGAAAAGATGTGTGGGAGGAGCAACCTTTATTAAGGTTTTTAACTTCAGCATATTAAAATACATTCGGAAACCCTTCTAAAATTTGGATGGCAATCCAAAATAAAATTAATTTCCAATATTTCTGGCAATTATTTTCAGTGGCTTGGCTACCTTTTGAAAACAAACAAGGAAAGCAAAAATCTCTTTCCGTCTCTAGACAAGAACCTTTTTAAAAGGTTGAGGTAGCTGAGGATTCAGCCTCCCTAGTTAAATCTCTGTGCTTGTATAATTGGTTCTTCTCCCCGTATTGAGTTGTTAATTAAATCTCAGTAGTAACCAACACCTCAGCATAGATTTTTAGTATAGATGGTTTCATTTACCAAATTCTCTTTCTGCTTGTTTGCCTGTTTCAACACTGAAGGTCTCCTTGTTTTGATCTTGTTCTCTTTTTTCTTTTACTGTCTGATAGAAGAGAAAAAACACTTGGATATCCTATCCTTTGTACGACAAATTGATTCTAGAAGTAGTTCTTTCTCAAATAAAAATACTGTCTTTTTTATGGTTACAGTTGTTTTTGTCACCTAAGGGTTAATTTCATAAGCATCTTCATGTTAATCACAATTTCAGGGTCTGCATCTTTACCAAAACAAAACAAAACAAAAAACCCAAAAAATAAAAAAAAAAAAAACACCGACCAGACCAAACCAAAAAACCCCCAAACATAAAATATTTGTGTACTATGGCAACAGTAATTCTAGCGGATTATAAAATCATCCCTAATTCTTTTTCTGCTCCTATTTTTTCTTCTTTTTAGACTCTTTTTGAAATTTGCATTTACAGAAAGACAGCTATGACTCTGATATATCAACTTCTTCACAATTAAGGAAACTCTTCAATGAAATTGTCTACAGCATTGATTTCCAAAGTCCATAAAAAAAAATGCTGCCAGGATATTGAAATAGAAACATCCATATCTATGAAATCTATTTGTGCATTTTAATTCATAATAAGCATTCAATTTAAAAGAGACAGGACTTCCTTTGTAATAAATTTTAAAAGTATTATTGCATCAACTATGAATAAGAACATGGAAGAAATTACTATAAAGGAAGAAATAAGCAAAAACTAGGTTATGTCAGGTGTATAGTTAAAATTCTTGCATCTTTTTTTTCGGTAGCTTTGTTATCTCTAAACAAGTCTTTGTTGTTGCTCTGCAAAGTGTGATTCTGGGTGTTTTTCCAAAAACACATTTTTCCCTCAGCCCTTTGTACATATATACACCAGACCAAAACAAATATGAATTGCACTAGGAATAATGCTTTAAAAGCAGGACCTTCAAAACAGCAAGAAAAATAAGTGACAGTGACTTGTTGGCAAATATATTTCAAAGCATAGCACTGTGCTGTAAGAGTTCATGTTAACTTGTCAAAAATAAATTTTTTTTTTTACTTTCTTAAACTCAGCAATTTTACCAGTCTTCGGACATGAAAAACTGCTCACAGAGCATTTCCATTTTATTAATCAATTTTTTTTGCTGGTTAAGCAAACCCCTAAGATCTATCATTCTTGGAAGTTGCCTACTGGTTTGATTCACCTTAACTTCTGAGCCAGGATTGAATAGGGACATTTCTTTGAGAGTGAGCTTTGACTATGTTTTTGCTTTTGTTTACTTGGTCTTTTTTTTTTTTTTTTTTTTTTTTTTTTGGGGGGTTTTTTTTTTTTTTTTTTTTTTTTTTGTTTGGGGGATTTTGTTGTAATGTTTCAGTTTTTGTTAACTGGTAAGAGACCAGTGATACAGCTGAAAAAAAAGTAAGCAATTTTTTGCTCCTCTATGGGCAAAACAGTCTATGCTGACAACATAGTGCCCACCTGAGGCATATTCCCAATCTTTATCTTCTGTCTCTTTCACATGAATTAGCTTCCCTCATGGGTTCATGAGGGATATTTTAATCTCCTGTTCTGTTTTGAATCATGTTGGGGTGGTTTTTTTTTACTATATATAATGAATCTAATTTTTAAAGATGTAGCTCACACAGTATTTTATCAACTTTTATAATCTTAAAATGGAACAGAAATTTATGCTAGAAAAATAAAATATTAAGGCTAACAAGATTGTCTTATATGTCTAATCTCATGAAGTTTAGGTCCATTCACACATTCTTTGGAAACTAGCAATCTTTGCATAGGACTGACAGTGGTGCAATGCTGGAAATATATTTACTATCAAACCATCCTTCTAAGGCTTGTGGAAAAAAAAAAAATCTGGTTATTTCAGTGCGTTTCCTACCACGCTTCTTTATTTATCACAGCAGTACAAACAAAATTGATGCAAAAGGAAATCTTGCCTTCTGGTCATTCCAGAAAAGAGATCAGGTCACATGATAACATCTAACAAATGATGCCTTCAGATTACAGCTGGTGCTTTGTCTCACCACAGCAGTAAGAAAGACTGCGTTTTGATAGAAGTTATTGAACAAATCCTCCAGAGAAAAAACAGGTTTTCCCTTATGGCATAGCCACAGACAACTTGTCTACCTTTGGACAAGTCTTACTTATATCTGTATTTCCCATTTAAATAAAGGTGGGTATTTAATTTCTTCCATTCTTTGAAATTCCTTAGAATTTCAAAGAACCATCTCATTCTGGGAATAATTCAGCAAAAAGAACATATACAATTTTAGATTAATCTAGATACTACTGCAATTTTGCAATAATATTGCATTTCTGTGGACTTCCTTCACATAAATTCCCTCCCCAAAACTTGCATGTCATTTTTTTTAATAATAAATTGTAGATCATAGAATTATAAAATATTTGAGGTTGGAAGGGACCTTTAAAGATCATGTAGTCCTATGCCCATGCAATGAGTAGGGATATTTTCAGCTACATCAGATTTCTTGGAGCCCCTGTCCAAAATGAATAGAATTATTTTCTCTCGTGGGATTATGACGAACTCATGTAGCCATGCTTGATGTAATTTATTTGTAAGTGCTAATTAGCGTTTAAGATATCTGAAACAGGATAGGGGTTTTTGTTTGTTTGTTTGTTTTGGTTTTTTTTGGTTGGTGTTTTTTTTTTCCCTCTATGTCTTTACATAGCAAATATCTGTTAATGAATAATTCAAAACCTAAGCTGTGCAACTGTCTAAATTTTCAAGAAACATGATGTGAAATATTTTTCTAATGCAAATAAAATGCATTTTACAGAGTTCTGTTTAAAATTCCTTTTTAATATGAACCTTTAGAGAATGTTTAAAAATGCATTTTCTGAGCTTTTTCTGTCCTATGTTGACTCTTAAACAAAGTAAATATTTAATCAAGATACCAGGGGAGGAAGCCACCTGGGCACCACAGGCTATTATATTTCATAAAATGTTAGGTGGTAATATTTAAGTGGGAGGAAAAAAGTTTTATTTCTGCCATGGGATATTAACATTTTCCATCCTTTTCCACATTTGATCATGTATCCAAGTTACACTGGGTCTTCAAAACTTGAATATCATAACAGTAGAAAATTAAGAAGCACTGTGACATTAATTCAGTTCGAATATCTGTAAATTCTCAAACACATTAAAGATCTATTATTCCTTATCAGTTCAGCCTCAGTATCAGCTATCAGCCACTTAAAAAGAAAATAACAGTAATATGGATTAGATGTCAGTTGGCAAAATTATGAAGCCACCAGCAGTTTTCTGTGTGTGAAATAACCCAATCTTTCAAGTGAATGATCTTTAAGTTCATTTCAGAGGTGAGGTGTTTCTGAAAGTAGATACTGGCTGATGAAGTATGGACTTTAAAGAAATTATTTCATTGAATATACTTTTCAAACAAAGAAATTAGGATTAAAAACTATGTTTGGCACTCTAGACAGACATTAAATATCCTCCACAAGCTATAAAACATTTGGGATGATGTAAAACAAACCATCTTACCACCAGATTGTTAAAAAGGATCTTGTGTAAACATCCTGAATGTCAGCATACCTCAAAGAAAAACTGTCGTGGTTTGACACTGGCCAAACACCAGGAACCCACGAAAGTCGCTCACTCACCCTCCCCTGCCACAGAGGAGAGAAAAATTTAACAAAGGATTCATGAGTTAAGGACAAGGAGAAAACACTCTAAGGGCAAAACAGGCCAAACCTAAAGGTACAATGTAAATTTTTTACTAAAAAATTCAGAGGAGGATAATGGGAAGTAAAATAAGCCCTTAAAAACACCTTTTCTTCCCCCAACCCCTCCCTCCTTCCCACCGACAGCACAGGGAGACAGGGAATGGGGGTTTGGTCAGTTCATCACCCGAGGTTTTCCTCTGCTGCTCAGGGAGAGGAGTCCTTCCCCTGTGAGGCCATGGGGTCCCTCCCACGGGAGACAGTTCTTTTTCTCCCATGCAGTTCCAATCTCACAAGCAGCAGCCCCACCACACCTGCTGCAATGTGAGTCCCTCCCACAGGCACACAGCCCTCCCAAAACTGCTGTGGCACGGGTCACTCTTCCATGGGGTGCAGTCCTCCAAGGACTCTCCACCGGGTCTCCCACTGGATCAGAGCCTCCTCCAGGCATCCATCTGCTCCAGCATGGGCACCTCCCCTACAGCCTGTGGGTGGATCTCTGCATCACCTGTAGATCCCCACGGCCTGTGGGTGGATCTCTGCATGTTCTCACCTCCTCCTCTTCCCTGGAATTAAAACTGCACCCAAACTTTGTTTTGATTTTCTCCTTAAATCTGTTATCACAGAGGCATTACCAACCCCTGTAACTGGCCCAGCTTTGGCCAGCAGCATGTCCATCTTCAGAGCCATCAGGGATTGGCTCTGCTGGACACGGTGGAAGCTTCCAGCAGTTTCTCACTGAAGCCACCTCTTGCCCCCCCCAGCTACCAAAAATCAGGCTGTGCAAAACACCACCACAAAGACTCAGAAGACACAAAGAATACTAAGAAAATCCATCCAATCCTGATATTTCCAGTCTCCAGAATAATTTTGGAATAATTTTTGACTAGCTGTGTCATTAATTTTATTCTTGTCCCGTTCAAGAAGTTCTGAAAAATGTTGCAGGCACATGCCTTGTGATCATGTTTCTATTTCTTTCCAGAATATGGAAAGTCACTACTGGAGTCATCTACTCCAACTTTTTCTTTTCACTATTAAATTTTCCAAGAACAATAGGTGCTTTGAAAATGACTGAATAAATAAAAAATATATTAATTTATGTAGTTAATCTATAATTGTGTGGCCATTTAGACCTACGGTGCATTGGTTCTCTGTTACATCGTTGCTTAAAATTTAATAATATTGTGACATTTAAAATGACACATTAAAATCAATATATAACAGTTGACAATCTTATTTGTTAAAGATAGTATTTTCACCCACTCTTTGAGTAGTAATCTCTCTAGGTGAAGTCTAAAATATTAAATATTGTCTTTCTAAGACATATCTAAGAGAAGTAAAAATACTCGTTAAGTTCTGCTCTGAAATGAACCTAAATACAGGCTTATTTTCAATCAATTTTAGTTAAAATTACCATTCTAATTTGTGCCTCATCTAATAATACCAATACCAACGAATTTTTCAATCAATGTACTGTGTTTTCACCGAGACACAAAGGTGTCTAGAGTACAGGTCTTAAGAGGAGCAGCTGAGGGAGTTGGAGTTTTTCAGTCTGGAGAAAAATAAAGCTTAGGAGGGACCTTATTGCTCACCACAACTATCTGAAACAAGGCTGTAGCAAGAGGAGAGATCAATCTTTACTCACAAGTAACAAGTGATAGGAAAAGAAGAAATGGCCTTAGGCTGCATGAAGGGAGATTTTAATCGGATATTAGGAAAAATTTCTTAATGGAAAAGGTTTTCAGGCATTGGAATAGGCTGCGCAGGGAAGTGGCTGAGCCACCACTCCTGGAAGTGTTCAAAAGGGGAGTGGATGTGGCACTTGGGAGCATGGTTTAGTGGTGAACACAGCAGTGCTGGGTTAATGTTTGGACTCAATAATTTTAGAGAGGTTTTTTTGTGATTCTATGATTCTATGTATGTAATTTACAACATCTTTATTAATATTAACACTAATGTATAATATAAACATCAAGAGACAAAGAAACCTTTAAAATTCATTGCTTTTGAACTAAGAGAAAATTAAGTTCTTTCAAATGAGAACTATGGAGCTAACCTGTTAACTTTGTCTCTATTAGAAGGACTGTCGTGATGGAATTTGAGGAAAACAGCAACTAATGCATGTTAAGGAAAACATGCACCACCACTGGTGCACCTGCTTGAAACTAGGAAAGACCAATGATACATAGAAAGAGAAAAACTCTTTAAAAGTAACGGAAAGCTGCTGAAGGAAATAAAGACTCAAAGAGACTGGGACATTCATGAAACAGATTGCAGGATGTTTTATGCTTATAAATAATCTTCGAAAGTCTTTGAAAAATAAGTAAATAGGTAGAATTTGAGGGGGGAAATGTTAAAATGCTGGTTCAAATGACATTTAAAAAAATGATGCAAGTACTTCAGGCAACTTTCCCATTAGAATTTACCAGCCTTACCCATGACACAGGATATGATACCATGACATTGTTGTCTTCATAACAATTTTTGCAATGGGCTAGAATGACTCTTGCAAATGTCAAACTAAAACCAGGGCAGACATAACCTAATGGTAGACTTGGAGGGGGAAATAAACACAGGGAAAGCTGATGTCTGTGCCCCAAAAATCATTATTCCTTCCCTAAGAACTTAGATCCTTCATCTTCCTCTCTACTCACTTTTGAATATTTCACTGGCATGCTTTCAAGTTGGCAAATTTTAAGAAATCAGACTCATTATTCTATTGTATTAGTGAAAGACAAGTTTTCAACTCATTAGAATTCTGATAATCTTCTGAAAGCACTCAATTGCCTTTTCAATTACTTCAACAACAAACGTGACCGTTTTTGTGCATAAAGGTATTTCTTCAAAAATTACTTTTTTTCATAAAAAACCTGTCTGCTGGAGGTGAGTAGGGTATAAGAGAAAATTTATATATGTATTTTCATTTAAATGAATAGATTTTATGCATCTGCCACAGACTAGAACACTGCTATGTGCCTGTCTTCAACACTGAATAAAATATAACTCCTCAGCTTTATTCTTAGTCCAAGTTCTGTCAGCAGCTAGGATTTAATTTTGAAAAAAAAATTTTATAAGAAATGTTTTCCTTAATTTCTTTTGTCGCACAGTTTTTTAATTAGATCTCAAGTTAGTAAACATACTTAATCTCTCACTCAGCATTCCTCAGGCTGATGATTGCTATGTTATGCTGAGATTAAAATGTCTAAGTTTGTTGTTGGCTTGTTAGTTGTTTTGGCTTGTTAGTTTGTTTTTTTAAACTGTCTTCAGGCTGGAAACCCTTTGGCAATGCCTTTAGAAACATGGACTGCTTCCTGATTTTGTTTTCTTTTTTCTTTTGTTCATTTTTCCTTCAGTTTATAAAATATGCAAACTGACTAAATTCCCTCAGTATATGAGGAGTGGAAAGGATACAGTTGTTAGTAGCAGGTTTTAAATCTTGACAGAAAAGCCAATTTGCAAGAGTTGACTAACAAAAATAAACATTCCAAACAACCATCACTTCAAACTTCTCTTCCTTTTTTGTTCATATGCCACACTGTGAAATAATATATTGTGTATAAGCAACCCGGTGTGGCAGTAGAACCAAGCTCTACCAAAACAAGCAGGAACAAATTGAATGATTTATTATTTAAAAAGTTTTCCCTACTTCTGATTTCAGTTGAATACAAAACCACTAAGAAGTACTTATAACTGTCTTTATTACTTTTATTAATTTCTAGGACAAATCAAAGCATTCATCATTATAGCAAAA
The DNA here is from genome assembly GCA_013399835.1 of Leptocoma aspasia. Classification (NCBI taxonomy): domain Eukaryota; kingdom Metazoa; phylum Chordata; class Aves; order Passeriformes; family Nectariniidae; genus Leptocoma; species Leptocoma aspasia. Next base: position 149,500 of record VXAX01003642.1, read on the forward strand.
GCTGCCTTTCATTCCATTTATAAATCCATTAATTCAAAAACTGTCTAAAGATCCTAATAATTAGTCATAGCTAGTTAAACAGGAAAAAAAACCCAACTCATTACCACTCTTTGGTTGTGAATCGTGTGGGTTTTCGTTTATCAGTACAATATCAGGATAACATATGGTCCTGTTCACAGACCCTCACTCCACTGAGTTTCATGCTGCACAAACACTGAAAATTGTCTTAAAGGAAATTTAAACAATGAAACTACAGGAAGAATTGTAGTAGAGAAGAGCACAGAGCATTTAGGCTATTAGCAACTTTGTATATGCAACACAAGACAAGAAAAACTTGAGACTTTTGAAGTGAAAAACATGTAAAATTGCTCTTGCATTTGTAGGCAGAATGATGGGAAGCAGTAGAGAAAACCTGGTTGTGCTTAAATGAGGAGCATGATGGAAGCTGCCAGTACAGACTGGTGGTCTGCACCAATATTTGTGATAATGAATTAGAGATGGCAGGAAGGGTGGAAGATGGACTAATCAACCTCAGAGTGACAGTGATAAGCTTGTACTGTTTTACAGTATAAAGAAAGGGAAACAGAAAATGGATGAATAGAGAAGAAGAATAACATAATGAAATAAAACTGGTTATAAAATTATATGGTATCAGCACTCAGTGGACAGACATGAAGCAAGATTGTATTTGTCTACATGCGCAATGAAATTCTAAAAGTGATAGATACATAAGCCGACATCCTGGTGTATTAGACTCACTCTCATTTTCTCTATAAACAATGAATAACCACCAAATATCCAAACTTTCTGTACTGAGTGTGTCTGGAATGGAGTTAAAGTTCACCATAGCTGTCTGCATTGGCAGGTAGAAAGGAGCTGATAATACAGCAGTGCTTTTCCTGGGATGCTCTATACCATATGTTGTAATGTTCACCAATAGAAGCTGAGAGAAAAGAGGAAAGCCTGTAGGGGGCCTTTGTTATAGAGATACTTGTCTTCCTAAGTAACTGTAATACATATTCCATACCCGGGTTTTAGGAAGTGGCTGGACTCTGCCTGCTGGTGGGAAAGAAGAGAATAAATCATTTTGCTCTGTTTTGTTTCTTTTGTGTCCCCATCCTGTTGAGGAGGAGGAGTGACATAGCAGCTGAGTGGGCACATGGCAGCCAGCTGAGGTGAATCTGCCTTATTTTCATTGCTCCTTTTTTCCTTACTTATTATTTCTGTAGAAAAAGTTGTCTTACCATAATAATCATAACTTTTAGGATCAGTCTTGTAAATTCCTCTCATCTCTGATATTATTTTTAGGGATGTCTCAGTTTTCCCCACTAGCATTGTTACAAGCAACTTTCCCTTCCTTTTAAAATTACTTAATGTGATAATTCCAGAATTATGATCCTTCGAAGGCTAAATCTTAAAAGAAGAGGAATTGTACTGTAGCTGTGCCACTGCAAATGATAGAAAGTCCTGTAGTGGAAGAGCAGAAGAGCATGGGTGTCTTGTCCCACAAGCTATCCAAGGAATTTTTTGGTCTGCCTGGATAGGCATTCTTAAATTAGAGAGTGGAATATCTGCTGAGTCAATGGGCCCCACACCTTACTCAAACTTGACCAGGAATGAGCCAGTTTTCTCAAGCTCTTCCAGGTAAGGGGACACAAGACTGTAGGAAACAGAATTTACTAAATTCAAATTTATATGCTGAATTTCCAGCTGGAAAACTCAGGAAATAAATTAGAGGATAAAACTTTCAATGAATAAAAAATTAGACATAATTTTGTCCTTCACTGTATTTTAATTTTTATTATAATGAATCATTGAAAAATTGAAGGAAGAAATGACAGAGACTGCTAGTTTCACAGAAGTTTCCAAGAGAATAAAGAGAATGTTAAATGCATTTTTGCTATAGAATGGTAATCAAACATTTTTATTATAGAAAAATAAAGTAATGTAGAAAAAAAATATATAGGGTAGATTTTCCAGTCTCTTTCATATGAAAAAAAAAAAATTCAAAAATATAAAAATAAAAACTTGTTATGCTAGGCTTCTTAGAACCTATCTGGTATGGGACATGTCAAATTAAGAATACAGTAGACACTACAGATATATCAGAGCAACTCAATGACTTGTGTTTTAATGCACCAAATACTCTCACTGAAGTACACTTAAATTGAAGTACATAATTTCATTATGGAAAATATAACTGATAAAGATTGGACTGCCATTAAAGGATTCAATTTCTCATCTATTTGTTATAAAGGTATATATGCAAGTTTAACAGAGAGTAAGAATTGCGAGTTTATAAAAATTTATAACATAAATTATCATTATTTAAACTCATCCAAGACAAATCTTAGATCTTCTTAGACCTTCTCTACTTAGCCAATCACCTGGGTTATTTGATGGAACTAGTTTGAGTCTCAATTTAAGAAAAAATCTTTGAATTTAAAATCCTATATGGAATGATACCATACTTGTATTATGGCCATACTTGATATGTGAATAGAAGAGCAATTTAAACAGACAATTGCATGCATTATGAAGTCATCCAGAGAAGACAGCTGACAATTTCTTCCTCTCATTCATACTCTTTGTCATTGTGGTCTGAGATTGTCTGTGCTAATCCAAGTATTTAGGTCTCCTTTGGCCTACTGCTGCAATTATATTTAAAGGCAGAAATTTACGCATATGAAACTGGGTATGCAAACCACCAATTGATTGCACATTAAGTATATTACACAGACAGTCATTCTTATATTACCAGAAGCATTATCTTTTAAACATAAGAGCTAGTTTCTATGAAAGCTCTATAAATCTATCAACACAACACTTAAAAAGGCATTAAAGTTTTTTGTCAATAAAGTCCTTAAAATACTGTGCATTCACAAAATTATTAGAAGTGATATATATTCTATGTGTGGGGATACAAATATGCAATCTTTTCAGAAAAAAAATTAAAATCCTGTAGTTACTGTAACTATGAACTTTAAAACTGCAGCAGATGGAGGATAGTCTATCAAGAAGTAAGCAAAAAAACAAAATTCATTGCAATTCTATTTGAAAATGTGCATGGATGACAAATTTATCAACATATGGGAGATGATATAATCATGGACATTATAAGAGGAAAGATACTGAAATTATTTCTTCAATGGATTTTTTTTTTTCTTCAGCAAAACTGCTTCCAATTCCATTATTTTTCCAGTCTTTATTTTAATTCAAATTTGTGTGACTTGATCTGCTAGTTTTAGGATTTAACATTTACTTTTATCTTCTACTATCATAGTAGCCGTCGTGATGGAAAAGAAACTTGCACAGTAATTAAAATGATGCTGTTGAAACAAAGACAGTTTTGGAAGTGCACTTTTAATATGCTTTATGTAGGACATCTAATCTCCTCATATAATAAAACCCAAGGAAATAACTGTTTATAATAAAAATAGTATCTCTGAAGCCTTATTTTTCTTTTAGGAGGTAATATATTTGCATTAACGCAAGTCACGATTGACAACTGGTATTTTTTTCTGAGGCTTTAATTGGAATAAAAAATTGTTTTGCATTACAGAAATTATGTCAGACTGGATTACTTGCCTTTTTTTTATCCTTTTTTATGTTGCACAGCTTTATGTCATGTCATAACATATCACAAGCTGTGGCTGACAAATAAGATAAAATATGCTGCCAGCAGAGCAGCCACAGAGCACCTTAAGCCAAGAGTATCAATTACAATGCAAATGTACTGCAATGACAAGCACGATTACAATAAAAACATTTAAGATGCCCTAAATATGTGATATTATTTCCTTGGCTACTTTGATAGTAATCGAGAATTTTGGTACACATGTCTGGTATTATACTTTTATATATTTTAATGGTTTTATATTTCCCCTTGTGATCCAAATATTGGCATCTGTTACACAGATTAGACAATTTGGATATAAAATTCTGTAGTGTTCTCTTTATCACTTTCCTTTTATATTGTAAAGCATTCCTTTAGGCTGTGGTTTGGGTTTTTTTTATGGAATCATTGATATCTAAGTCTTACATGTTGAAAAGTACTTGAGAAGGTCATCCAGACCAGCCTCCTGCTCTAAACAGCTCAACTTAGATCAGGTTGCTTAGGGCCTTATACTGTTTTGTTCTGAATATGTCCATGACAAAAATTTAACAGCCTGTATGGGCAATCTGTGTCACTGTTGGACCACACTCAGGGTCAATTCCTTTATCCTTAATATCTAACCAACCCTTCCTAACTCCAAGTTGGCTTTGTTGCCTCATGTCCCGTCACTCTCATTTTTCAGCCTTCTGATGTTTTCATTCTTGTGATGGAGTTTCTCACACTGTTTTTGTAAATATGCACATGTTTTTCTAACTGTCTTTTTGTTTTTCATTCTTTCTCCTGGGAGGAGAAAAGTTTGATGGACTTTGTCATTGACCAGTGTGGTTGGAGAGGATGTAACTTCACCTTCCGATGGTCATTTCCAGAACTCTATATAATGTGAAAACCAAAATAAAGTTTCTCTCTTCCTTGCCTTCTCTCGAGTGTGACTGCGCTCTGTCTCTGCGTTTCATGTTGCGCGATCGTGTGACAATGTCCTACTACTGCTCACGTTCTAGAGGAGGCTGGTTCTGTTTTTTTCTGTACCCTCTCGTCTCTATACAAAAATTAGCTCTCCCCTCTGCCTTCCATGACTATATCACATACCATCCTGTACTGTGGAGCTTAAAAGTAGGTGTGGCCCTCCAGACACAGTCTTATAAATGCCAGAGGGGAAGAATTACTTCTCTTGGCTGTCTGAATACTTGCTAATACTGCCCAAGAGAAAGCTCAACCAAAGAGGTGCCCTCATCTCTAAATCATATTATCTGTTTAGGTGAAAGAAATAATGCTTAGTCTTTAATCTCTGTGGGAGTACCTGCCTCTCCCAGAGCACCTCATAGTCCTACTAAAAGGAGTGTTGGTATGGCTCATCTGTGCTGGTAACACTCTTATTTGATCTCACTTCAGACCATTCATGCAGCAAGGTAACACCTGCTATAAAAACACTAGAATGAGATCAACAATAATTGATGCACAAGTTTGACAACTACTCTTTACAACAAAACAGCAAAAAGATTTTGTTTCCTTTAAGATTCTGCCTTGTTACTCATCGCTGAAATGCACTTCTCCCAGGACATAGTGCATCCACTTAGTAAAACGGATTGTGCAAAATGGGCAGCAGTGACTTATAGCATAGCTTTGGGCCAAAGGTCCATGGTAGCAGCGTGATAGCTGCTTAAATAAAGACACTGCTGAGATGTCACAATAACAGTGACTGAGGGAGCCATGAATAACACAGACGTTCTTGAGCTGGTTTTGTGTCACTACTTTGTGTTGCTGTAGGAAAGCAGCTGATAAATTATTGATTACACAGTGATGAATATTGACAAAAATAAGAATGAGAAAGTATGACCTATAAGCTTCTCTCAGGGTATCACAAAATAGTCTACAGATAAAGACAAGTAAAGAAAACTTACTGCATTGAAAAGGAATCAGCAAATTCTTAAATTTACTGCAATACTGAGAGTTGCTAAGGGAAGGACCAAACTGTTGACTATCCCTGTTTGAATATCCATAGATCATTGAGGGAAACCATAAGACCTCCAGATGCATGTTATAAAAGTTCTGCTGTAGCAGGAAACACATGTTTTTTATAAAATACAGGAAGAACTTATAAATGGACCTAAAATCCCTCAGTTCTGTGGCTCTTTACAGACTCTCTTCCTTCACATTTTTCCTGCTGCTGCTTCACTCTCCTGTTCTTGCGTTGTGTTCCCTACCTTAACATCTTCATCTTTAAATAAAAGTAAATAAAAACCATGATGAGAGAATAATTGCAGTATCTGCTGCGACACTACTATCTTACGTTTCATCTGACCTACCTACTTTAATTGTAAGGGGTTTAATTTATTGTTTGTTTGTAGTTGTTTAATTGCTTGTTTGTTTTTAAGTAACCTTAATCTAGCAAAAGAATAATTACCATCTTTTAAATACTTTTAAAATTTCTAGTTTAATTTACTTTGGAAAGAGGACAAGCGTATACAAATATTATTAAATTTTTAGGGCACTAGCTGGAAGGATTATGTTCACAATATAATAATAGGGCTATATGATACATGGTTTGTGGAATTAATTTGATTAATTGCTATAGTTTATGTTGTTTTTACTTCAGGTACAAATCATAAGTCCTTTTGTTTCATATTTCAGCAGTTTTCATATTATAAATTCTGTAATTATAAAGACGTATTAAGGACAAACCTGTTGTTATATTTCTAAGTTTAAAAAAAAACCACTATTTTTGTGAATATTTATGCCTGTCAGTGACAGCTCAACATCCTCTGACCCATGCTCCCTTGTTCTGAAATATGGTTTCTAGTCCGATTCACTAACTGCAAGGATTACAGAACATCTATTTAAGTATTCTCCTCTGATTCCTCTCAAAATAATTTGAGGATTTTTGCAGTGTTCTCTTGTCATGTAAGACTCCTGAAAGTCAAGATTCTGAGAATAGCAGTAGTTAGGAATGTTTTTCTATATGCACCTGAATGATTATTTAAAAATTCAATTTATAGAAAGAGTTATTTAAAAATAGAATTATGAAGCTGAAATTGAAAAAGATATAATAAAGGAATACACTACATTGAAACTTCTAAAATGGTAGGAGAAATTTCTAATGGTATCCACAACTATTCACAGTATATTTGAACAAGTCAATTTAAATTTTGAATAATCAAAATTGACACTGCGAGCTGCATCTCTATTATGCCTGTCAGATGCTCTTATATGTGATCAAGAAAGCAATTCAAATTTACAGAAGACAGAATTTCTGAAGAATCTGGTGGAAAGTATCTTATTTGAACTTTCTGACAGTACAAAGGAGAACAAGCCTGAATAAAAGGAAGGAAGCCTTACTAACTTGGGCATAGCCTGACTCTTCAAGCCAGTAGCCAGCATACTAATAATTTCCATAGCTAACAGGTTATTTCTGTAAGATGGTGATTTTTACACAGTTCTCACAGAAGAATAATACTGATGTGATCAATAAGGTAGCCATTGCTATAATCAGATAACGATCTAATGCATTGCTTCTAGGCAATAAAAGTCAATGTAATGTCACTGCAATTTTACTAGCTGTAAGAAATATCTTAATTCAATTTCATGGAAAATTGACAGCTGAAAAACAAGGAAATCTCTTGCAGTCACATAGTCAAGCATCATGTTACCCATCCCTCCTTGATAAATTTTAAGAGAAAATTCATTGCAATCATTCTACCTGGCATGTCAGTCTAATTTGGGGAAGAAAAATGTAACACGGTGATTTCACTTATCATCAAATTATACCAAAATTCAGAAGACAAATTCTATGATTAACAGATGAAATAAGACAACTCTGCTTTAGGAGGATTGACATTACTCTGTGTGGAAGAAACAAGAAGCCAGTGAATACTGTTCTATTGCACAAATACATGCACATGATGCTGCAGTGCTGGAGAAGAATGTTTTTGAATTTGTGATCACTGACCATTTCATGCAAAACTTATGAGATTATTTCTGGCACTATGGATAAGCAATATTAGTTTGTGCAAGCAATATCTGGTTTGTGGGGAAAAGATCATGCATTTTTATAAATTCACAAAAATTCTTACCAATTCAAAGTGTAAGCCTTGTGAAACAATAATTATCTTTGAGCACTGATGGGCACAAAATTTCAAAACTTCTGTCAATTGCGAAAGTATTAAAAAAATCCAACTTGCCATGAAATGAATGCTAATAAATAGGATGGACATCTTGGTTCAACATAAACTCAGAATTTTTAAGAGAGGCATAATGAAAACCAGTGAGTAGTTCTGTGTACTAAGGGGTTTTGCTGGTTGCTGTGTCTACAGTATGCCTACTTTATTTTTTTAACAGTCTTTTCATGCTGTTCCATGCAAGTTTTACATATGTTGACAGTGATGGCCAAAGATGTTCTTATGTAGAGCTATAAATATGCCAAGCTTGATCTTTCTTCAGCTCAAGAGACACCTAGAAGAAAGTAAAATTTCATTTTATAGAAATTCTCATGACAGTCATAACCTCACACTATGAACAGAAAAAAAACTTTAGGTGAGAAATTGACAAACTGCCATGAATGAACCAAACTCAAGGCTTCAGGGTCTTGTCTGCAATCTCTCCCTCACTGCTTGCTGTTCAGAGCACAACAGCATGAGACACTCTATATTAATGAAGTTTCATGCTAGTGAGATGAGATAATTGCAGATGTGAGAATGCATTATACACAATTAAAGGTTTCAGTGACATGCTGTGACACTGTCAAAAAAGATTTGCAACACTTAAACTATCATAGGACTTCTGAAACACGTCTATATTGGCACAACTCAGAAGAGAATTCTGCCTGTTATTTCCTTAATGCCTTCAAATTCCTGTAGACTTCCATTAAAAGTAGGTAACAATCAAGCCCTTTGCCCATAATAAACAAGTTTTGTATTAGAAAACAGAAGCCAAGAGAGTTTGAATGTTTCTGATAAGTACTAAGTTAGTCATTCAAGGTGTCCCAGGAAGAAATTTGGACAAATATCCAGATTAGTCTTTAAAACACTTTTTCTGATGTATCATGAATATGAGCACAACAACCACTCCCAAAGCAGGTCCAGATGCATATAGAACTGGAAAGCCAGTCTATATGCCATGCCCCAGAAACAGCAATAGACTCCCGATGTCACTTAGAATAATATTACATCTGGAAGTGCTAGAAATCTATGAAAGGCAAAACTGAACAATGCTGAATTTCTCTGTGTACTCTTTGTAGGGCATTATGTGTTATTGGTTTATTACAAAAGAGTCATAAGCGTTGTGTGACAGACTCACTCCTAAGATCAAAACAGTGTCTTATACTGCAAGGAGTTAAAGAACAGAGGTGCCTGTCTCAAACACTGTTCAGGCCACAGAAGGACTTTGCCATGAGATAAGAACAAAAATGGAGCAACAGGATGGTGTGAACTCCAGGCCTGGCAGAGGTGAGGTCTGGGTAGCTCATCCTGGTTAACACATCCGGGCAGAAATTCCCACTGTGGCAAACCATGTAAAGCAACTGCTCATACACATAACACTGGTCAAACAGACCACCCCAAGTTATGGGACAGGTGGCATTTGTGACCAATGAACACCAAAGCACCCCCAAATATGCCTGCATGGATACCCGGAACTTCGAGTCCAAGTTAAGCCATCACAGAGAGAACTTGGGATAAGATAAAGGTGGTACAATTGTCGAGGTGTTTTCTTAGACCTAGGGGGAGGTTAGCAAAACTGAGGGATAAGAACACATTGCTGATATTGGACACAAAGAATACAGAATTTATGGACTACAATGAAAGCTAACTTAGCAACTGTGCTGAATCAGCTCTGATTGCATACAAGGTAATTCTGGCAGGGGAAGATCACAAACCACCAACTCAAAAAATGCACCAAACAATAAGAGAAAGACTGAGCTTGTGGACTAGTTAGCACTAGAAGCAAGGGGATAATTTAACCAACAGAATAGGAGAACTGCATAGCCAATGAGCATTAATTCCTTTGTTTGCTAAAATGTATAAATGGTGAAAAGTTTTGAACAACCTCTGGATCCCCACCACTGAGAAGCCCAGGGTGAAGAGAGACCATCAAGACACTACTGGATACACAGGTGTTGACTATCTTGTACTTGATCTCTTTCTCTTCTCTCTTTTTTATTCCTTCTATTTCTCTACCTCACATTCATTGTTATAAAAAATCTGTATTACTGACTTTGGCATATGTTTGTTTGCACCTTGATTTGGACAGAGGCATCTCTCAGTAACTGAATCTTAACATATGCCTTGCTATAAAATAGATCTTTCTACAGAATATACAAGTGCATGCAGTGATAGCACAGGGAGAAAACTGAAAATAAATAGGTTTAAACTAGACATTAGGAAGAAATTCTTTGCTGTGAGGGTGACAAGGCGCTGGGCAGGTTGCCCAAAGAAGATCCAGATGCCCCATCCCTGGAAGTGTTCAATGGGAATTTGAGCAACCTAGTCTACTGGAAGGTGTCTCTACTCATGGCAGGGGGGTTGAAACATGATTTTTAAGTTCACTTCCAGCCCAAATAATTTTATGGCATTTAAATTTATATCATTATATCTCTAAGTTTTAAAGTTCAACTTCATCTGTAGAATCTATCTCTGGATCATTGCTCAACTTACAAATATCAGCTCATTTATACTTAATCCTGCAGGTCATTTTCCAATACTTGGATCCATTTTTAGATTCTTATAATTTTGTTAAACTTCATACATGAAGGCTGAAACTTTCCATGGTAGCTTTTACCTCATCATATAATACTTTACTATTTATTTTTAAAGTAGCAACAAAAAGAAACTATTGTCATAATTACAATAAAGAAATGCTATTTACCCTTTTTTATTGTTGTTGTGCTTTTTTCACAGCTGCTTCACTGGTGCTGTACTAGTTTGAATTTTAACACACAGTTGTCAGTCTGGCAGGGACGTGCCCTTTCTCATTCCTCTGGAGAACAGTACCTGTCTGCTCGCTGGTGCAGCTGAGACTGCCAGAGGAGCACACGGTCCTGCCCTCCCAGGCTCTCTGTGCATTCCTGCCTTCTTGCAAAAATGAATTTAAGAGGTGGTTGAAACAGACTACAGTTAATAGCACTCCTAAACACAAAAAGATTTGACCCCAAACTAAAAATTGCTATCTATGAGCATCAGTATTGCCCACGAGTCAGGTCAGTTAGCTGTCAATCTCAGAAATATTTCACAGTTCTTATAGTGGTCTGGGTTTTGAAATACGTAACGTTTCCCGACTATTTTTAGAACATATATGAAAAAGGTCACAAAAACAAGGTTCACAAAATTTTAGAAGACTGGAATAAAAATTGCCTGTCCAATTCTAATGGGCATTTTTCTTAGGATTCAATAGTCAATTCTCTGCAGATTTTTCTTGTTCTATACATACAACTGGGCACTTTCAAGGAACAAACCAATGACTACACACTGAGATATTTATTTACAGCGGGAAAGATGCAGGAAAAAAAGCCTCTCTCAAAACAGAGAAAATCCATTACACCATGAGCAGTTGCCCTTCACCCCATGGAAGTAGGTGCTGTCTTCTCTTTCAAAATTTCTGTGCAATGGTTAACCTTTTCTCCCAGTACTGCCTTTCATAAATCACCATCATTTTGATGTTACATCTCATTAAATGACCAAAATACAGAATTTATTGACAAAGCTTAGTAAGTACCCATGAATATCACAAAAGTGGCTCAAAATTACTAAATATTATTCAAATGGTAAATTACTTGAAAAAATTAAGCTTTTGTCATTTTAGATTAAGATTCAAAATCACTGGACGTTTTGAACAATTTTTACCTTGTCTTGTGCTATTTCTCCACCTGTCAAATGGAGATAATTTTTCATTTCTCTCCTGGAAAGGAATTTTCAAGATGAAAAAAGGCTTGCAAAGAAAAGTCCACCTGTTATTTCATAGGCAGTTCACTATAGAGATGATATGAAGTAAAATATGACATAGCAATAGAAAATGAAAGATGGCATAAATTAAATTCAACTTCAAATAACTCTTAGAACATTGTTCTTTCCACGGAGTCACAATTTCTGTAGGAAAAAATGGAACTATAAATCCCCCGCACACACACTCCTATGCTAAAAGATAGATTACATGCAACAATTTCTCAACTGCTAAAATACCTGAATATTTAAATTACACCGGCTAATTATATTGTTATGTTATCAATCAGGTAATTAATATCTGTATGAGCTTATTAAAATTAAGTCAAATGCTTCTCCATGTTTCTTGTTTTTCTCCTTCCAGATATTTTTCTTTCTTCTTCCCAATAAGTTTCATTGCTCTTTTCTGAACCTGAATCTTATGAATAGCATTCTGGTGAAATACTTTAAAGAAATTATGGCAACAATACACTTGCAGCAGAAGTTTTGAGGCTTAAAAAATTCAATGCTTCTCCAATTCATGGCATTGGTGAGAGCAGCTAAAAATCACAGTTGACTTTTTCTGATATAGGTGATATTAAAATCCCCTGTCAACACACTACCTAATTTCAACTTCATTGCTTTCAGTATCATTTCTTTCTGTATTTTTTCCCATTCTTTGGATTTATTCTTTTTTAACAAGCTGCACAATATTTCCACACATCAAATCAATGCCTATACTTGTAACTCCTGACTTTATTTCCATGTTTGTAATCTGAAGTAGAACTGGCTTATGATTTTACAAGTGAGCTATATTATCAGCTATACATTCTAAAATGCTCCAAAACAACAGTAGCTAATCAGTAGTTTAAAATTCTGATTGTATTTTCAACAGTATTAATGAGTTTGAAAAAAAAAAAGTGCCTGTTCCATCTGCCTGAAAACAAACCTTGTTGTAAGAACTGAAAAAGCAGCAGAAATTCAGTATCTTTGCTGCTTCCAAAAATATTTGGTATTTGATAGGCTTCTATCTACATGGAGCTAGAAAAAGGGGCAGATATTTTAATTCTTTTTATGTTCTATTTTTATTCATGCAAGAAGAAAAAGTCAGCAGCCCAGTATTCAGTAACAGAGCAACGAAAAGGATGTTAGCTTATTGTCTCAAAACCAGCAGTCACTGAACAGTCACTAATTCTGTGTTCTATGTGTGTGTACATACACACACACGTATATATATGTTGGTCTTAGAAAACAAATGAAACATCAATTTTTAGCTCTTATCTGGAGAAGATTCAACACATTCCTAATTTTTAGAAAGTGCATACTGTATAAAAAGTGCATACTTAATTTTTAGAAAGTGCATACTGTAACTGCATTCAATCTGAGAGCTCAACACGTCCCCAAAAGCATCTGCAGGAACAGATGCCTACATAATTTTATAGAGTTCCTGCATGCAAAACACTACATAAATTGTGTGAATCTCTTCATGGAATCTGCTGAGAACATTAGGCTAGGTAATATAGGATTTGCAAATGTCAAAAAAAAACCCTTAGAAATGGATCTTACCTTGCATTTTCTGCGGTTATATAGACTATATATATATTTATAGCATGTCTGTGTTTATATACACATGGAAGCATGCTTACAAAGAAAAGAAAAAACATCAACGTTACTCTGTATTCATATATCAGTTATATGTGGTTCTCTCAGACAAGGATAGGGAAGAAACACTACATTTAGAAAGCAGAGTGATCTCAGTAAGGGTTATCACTTTCACTGATATCAGATAAAAAGAAATTTTCTGCTTTGTGTTGGGCTTCTGGAGAAGAAAATGATAAATATGCATGTGTAAGCAAAAGAGTTCATGCTACCAGCAAATGCAGCAGACCTTCAAAAGGGTTTCACTTTTAAGTTCCTTCTTTTGATCTACTTTTATTTTTCCTAAATATTCACTTTTGTAGTAAAAAACAGTATAGGTCATTTCTGAAACAACATTTTAAAGTTTAGAGCCAAATACTTTAATAAGGTCATCCATTTCCTTTATCTATGAAACAGTTCTAAACATCCTCCTTCCTGGAACACCGATAATATTCAAAAACTACTTATTTTAAAATTGAAACTTAGTGTACAAGTTATTTCTGCTATAATGTTGCAGCATTGAATTGTCTAATAAAGTGGCAGAATAAGCAAGCCACATACAGGGCTAATCCCAGGAAAATGAGGAAACCTCTGAAGGCAAAATATGACAGTCTTAATTTTTTTCTCTCACTTCAACTGGATTAGAAGAAATTCAGGCTGAAAGAAAAACATCAAATTTGTAGAATTAGAGCTTAGAATTAGAGCTTTACCCCTTTCTTTGTGGAATCACGTGTGTTTGTCCTGAACAGCTGAGGGAGCTGGGCGTGTTTAGCCTGGAGAGAAAAGGAGACTCAGAGGTGACCTCATCACTCTCTACAGCTCCCTGAAAGGTGGCTGTAGTCAGGTGGGGGTTGGTCTCTTTCTCCAGGCAACAGATGACAGAACAAGAGGACACAGTCTCAAGCTGCACCAAGGAAAATATAGGTTGGATATTAGGAAGAAATTTTTCACAGAAAGAGTGATCAAGTACTGGAATGGTCTGCCTGGGGAGGTGGTGGAGTCACCATCCCTGGTTGTGTTTAAAAAAAGACTGGATGTGGCACTCAGTGCCATGATCTAGTAGAGGTGTTAGGGCACGGAGTGGACTTAATGATCTTGAAGGTCTCTTCCAACCTAGACATTCTGTGATTCTGTGAAAATCTTAAAATATTCACAGTATCAGGGCAGTGACACATAAGACTGGTTCAAGTGTAAATAATAGCTCAGAACACAAGACAGCAAGTCTGTTCTAAGATAGAGGATGATTAGGAAATTACTAATTTCCATGAGTGATATCCAGCTGTTGCATATCTTCCACTGCCCTGAAAAAGCCTGGATGAGAGCTTTCCCAAGGAGGTCTCCTTGTGGCACAAGGTGGCCAGCTTGGAGCTGTGGCCATGCACCACAGCACAGGCACACGCTGTCCCAAAGCCACAGAGGGGCTGGCAGCAGAATGCATGCCCAGCAGCAATCCTGCCTGTTCAGCATCCCTTGGGTCCAAACAGGAGAAAAACAAAAACTTACCCAAGAAAACAAACAAACAAACAAAAAGTCTGTGGAAAAAGTTTTCACCTCTGAAAAACATACTGAAACATGTTTAAATAAAGACAGAGTGAGGCTTTTGAGGGAATAGTCTCATAGGACTGACCAGCTGGCTGACTGCCAGCTTCATAAATCTAAAAATTTAAAAATTCCCTGCTTTCTGACTATGACTTTTTCAATCTTTAAACCAAGTGCACCTAAAATCAACAACTAAAAGTTTAACACTAAAGATGTGGATTTTAAGGAATGTGAAAGGAAAAAGGACATTTAAAATAAAAAGTGAACTGGAGGGTTAAGAGGTCAATAAAGTTTACTGAAGATTTGAAACTAAAATTCAAGCCATAGAGGAAACTGAGGCTGGATGAGGAAAGGACATGCTTGTCTGAAACAATAAATAAAATCAAAATTATCAGTAAAAATCTATTTAAATTTAAAATTATTTTCCCATAATTTAGCTGAATTTATTGACTATAAAAGAATTTGTCTTGATCTCTGACATTGATCACCTGTTTTTGAGAATGATAAGCATCTCTTCTGAGGAAGATGAAGCTCCGAAATTTTGAGAGAACAGTTAACAGCATCTAAGTAGTAGAAAGCAATCTTTTATTAGCTAATTCACATAAAAAGCTAGCATTAGGGAGTTAGGCTAAGCACTATTATGATGGCCTCTGATAATTATGTCTTGTGAATCTTTGCTGACCTCCTTTTATTTATTTAAACTTTTCTTATTTCATGCATATTCAACCCATGTGCTGACTCACATCTCAATGAGTTTTTGTGAGTTTCTGAGCTTAACCAAATGCACCTGCTCTGTCAGGTACCGAGGGTTTCAAGGCTGTGCTCCTCTGGTGTGCAGCAATTACACCAATGTTCCACGACCTGCAGCTGAATCCTCATCCTGGTGCAGCAGCACATCTCCTTGGAAGAATGCAAAACACTACACTCATCACTTCATACACAAGATTATGAGAAATGTTATGCGAAAAATTTACTCTTTTTTTTTTTTTCTATTAACGTTTTAAAATATATTCTGTCATTTCAGGGCAGATCACCAGGCACAGGGATTGCTTTGTCAGTCTCCTAGTTTGTGCTACAGCTAGTGTGGGAGCTGGAAGTGGATTCCATCTGTGAGATGAAAGGTGGGATTCAGACAGTTCTATTTTCTATTTTGTTATTTTTAAAAGAGCACAAATATTAAAAGGCTGCTGACAGCAACCTCTTTATTAATGCATTAACTCTAAGAAAGTGAGCTTGTGCTCTGTAGCAAGAGCAAGGTGCCTTTAGGGAGCCATCCACATGTGTGCACTTTATATTTCCTAAATGATAAGCGTCATGTCAGGTGCAGACTACTGCCCTGTCCCACCAGTGGGTGTTGTCTCCCTGATCAGCAGCTTCTGAACACAGAAAGACGTCTGCAGGAGATGACCCAGACAGTTTCACTACTAAGATACAGTGAGTGATGGGTCATCACATATTTATAGTTTGTTTCTTCTACTGTGGTAGGCCTGGGGGTACCACTTCCTGCAGGTTATACCCACTTTACAACAGCTTGTCTACCATCATCCTGAAAAGTTGGATTTCTCAGCTTGAAACAGTGGGGATGTCTCTAACATCAGGAACGTGATTAATGAAAGCAGCTAAGACAGAGGTCTCAGCAGAAGGAACAGAAAACTGTGCTATGTTGTCACAACTATCACGAGTGGTAACAAATTCCTGGTGGTAATCAGGGCTCAGCTCAGTTTTAATGCATTGTGTGTGCACAAACTAGAGAAGTGTATATGTTACACATGCCAAAAACATTGATGAGAGAATACACACAAAGGTGTCTGAAACATATTTGTCGTCCACAGTTGTCCCACTAATGGTATTCAGCATGAATTCAGCCAGTCTGCTTTAGAAACAGCCAGCTCTTGATGTCAGCTGTGCAGGGCCAATTGGGCAGGGAGACATAAAGCTTTCATTAGATGGGATCACCATAGCAACGACATAGTCTCATTGCCTTTTATAACATTTGAAAAAGAAGAAGTCCTTCCAAGGAGAGTTTTGAGAAGGAAACCATGTCATTTGACTGTTGGAGCTAGCAAACTAGAAATACCTTCCTTTGGCCCATAGAACTAATTTAATACTTTAAGTCATATATCCAAAATGAGGTCTGATTACACAAGAATCTCTCACATTTTAAGGCTATTTTCATTTTTAATCCCTTTTACCTGTTTTGGCCACCTAGGGGAAACTTTACCTGCTATACCCTACTACTGGCAATGCAAGACTGTGTTGTTCTCTTTGTTAAAGAATGGAAATACCATGCTTATCATGTAAGCAGCTTTGATAAGGTTGGGAGTTGGCCTCTACCTCACCAAGTCTGTTTTTGTTCAGTACAGCACTCACTCTGGGCAGAAGTTGACAAACAGCCCTCTAGTACTGATCACCATGGATCTACTGGCACAAGAACCATGCTTCCTATCCCCTGAACACAGTCAAATTAAAGATGCCTATCCCAAGAATACTAAGGGCAAAATGTGCATAAAGTCAATAACCTTACACATTACAGGTCACCAAATTTTTCACTTCTATATGCAGAAGACTTTTTTTCCTAATTAAAACCAAGAAATGTAAGGAGCTTAAGGTAAAAATATGGCAGGAAATATTCAGCCACAATACATAAGAATGCATATATAGAAAATATTTCTTCCTGATCATTAAATAGGAAGCTATACAAAAGTGGATATATAATGCCAAATTACATAAACCAACATCATTGGTGTATTAACAAATATCACTAACTATATCTTTAATGAGAGCTTTCACTATTTTCTATCAAAAGAATATGATCCACTTTTTTATCCATGCAGTCATGTGCCAATACACCATAGTTTCCTGAGTTACGACAAGTCACTTGTCTCTCCATGGGCCAAAAAAAGTGAAATTAAAATACTCAGATGAATTTGCAAAATAAATCCATTCTGGAGAAGGAAGCCTGTTTAGTCTTAAAAATTATTTTTCATTATTTTTTGGTACTGAATAGCAAAAAGGAAAACCTCTAAGAGAAATCTTCCATGAGGAACACAAAACCAATCACAAATTGCTTCTTGGGAAGATTCCTGTGAGAATAATATCCCATCAGACCTTGGTCATGCTGGCCACAGAGTGTCTCTTGAGCATACACTCACTACATACATACACACATGCACCTCTAGAAATCCAAGGCCTGAGAATCCAGTTTCACACCAAAGTAGGTGCTGAGGTAAACCAAACCCACAAATGAAACAGTGGTGGTGCTACAGTAAGCACCAGTGAACACATCCCATACAGCAAATATGTAGATGTATTATTCAGGTAATAAGATAAAGCACTGCTGACTCAGTCCCTCTTGTGAGGTCTGAGGAGATTTCATCTTACACCTATTTTCACTGAGAAGTGTATCCATTTACAGACAAATCCTTTAAATATGACACAGAGTCTATAGAAAAAACAGTGCTTTGTGCAGTTCCCCTGACTCTTTCCCCTAAAGAACAAAGTGCATACACTCTTAAAAACTGTACACTGAAATATTTCAAGACTTTCAAAATATTTTTTAAAAATTTTAATTAACTTTTTAAAAATAGTTTTTTAAAGTAATAGCTTGTTCTCTTTTGCGTTTTGAAGGTTCAACACTAGAGACTCAAAACTTGGGTGTTTTCCAAAAGGGAAATTCCATAAAGGGCTATCCAGCTGCAAAATGGCTTCTACCTCACACTCTTACCAATGTGACTGTGCCTGCTAGCAATGTAAGGTGCTCAAACATCTCCTAGCTTTTATTCCTCAGGGAGAAAAACAAGATGCAGGATTTTTTTGGAAGGTGACAGTTTGTTTCAGTGCTGTTAAGAGCAATGAGATGCAGCAGTCACTTCAGAAGAAAACTTGGACATTTCTTGGAACAGAAATTTCATGTAATGCCTCTAAAGATAGATAAGTTATTTATACATGACTGTATTAAGTAAAACTATTTATTTTCAATAATTCTCCACTGCATTCAACTCAACTGAGCACTTTGTTTTTTTCCTCCCAAGAAGCCTAAGACTTAGAAACACTGCCAAGTATGCTTACATGTAACCTGTGCATGTGACAATGTATATATAGACAATGTAAATATATATATGTGAAAATGTATATATAGAAGGAAATAAGATTTGGCTGCTTCACTCCCGCATTATATCATATTGTCACCTGGCTCATGGAGGGGTTTGAACACCTTCAAGTTCCAGAACAATCATTTCATTTGCCCATCTCCCTAACGCATCCAGGCCAGCACTGGGCGCCTCCCAGCACATCAGTGAATATCTGCCATTAAAGCAGATAAATAAAGCCATTCTCTGTGATGAGCTTTTCCCAGTCCTTAGGAGGGCGACTTCAAAATGTGTTTTCTTCTTTCTTTCCCAAGACTGCTGTCAGAGTGTTAAATAAGAACAGATGAGCTAGAGGAAAAGGATAGATATAGCAATGTATATGTTAACAGTACTGAAAAGGAACACAGTGGCTTTGTAAGAGATATTGTGGCTGTGGAAGAAAAATGAGGGACTGACAGTAAAGAGGTAGAGAGATATTTGAGAATGCACTTCAGCTACTTTAATGCTATTTTGGTAAAACAGAATAGCTGTGAATGCAGTTTAGTGGACGACTATAATCTACTCAACCTGCACTGCTTGGTGTTATAAAAGAGAACACTGTTGATGTTAGATCTGCCATAAGGTTGACAAACAAGTTAATAATTCAGAATTGGGCTTTAGTGAATTAGGTTTCTGCTGCTGTCAAATAAGCTGCAGTGTGACCCCACTAAGTCTTGTGGTTTGAGGAGAGAATGCCAGAAGCTGATGAACACTTAAGCACCAATTAAATTCCGGTATTTCTATTAGCAAGTTAAATCCATGACATACTCACTTTTATTTTACAGGCACCTCCATAGTTACTTTTCTAGGGAGAGACCTAAATTTATCTCAAAATGCTATTCTCAAGAACGGCAGAATAAATTTCAAGAAAAAAAAAACAAGAATCTGTATTCCAATAGCATCTAAAAGCCCTCACCGAAACCAGAGTATTAGTGTAAGCATTGTGCCACCGTAAAACAAAAGGCAACCAGCCGAATATATTTTTTCTCAAATTTAAACAAACAAGACAAACTGAAGAAAAATGATAAACACATTCTTCAAAGTAAATTTTACCTAGATTACACAGTAGTTTGTGACATTAGGGAACAAAGGTGTGGAATAGAGATGAAAATCTAATTTCCGGTGTACGTCATTACCCAAAACCAAAGGTTGCTCCCCGTTAAAACCAAAGAAATTAGTACCCAAGTCTGTATCTTTAGTATAAAAATTAAATAAACATTTTTTAAGATTTTAAACGCTTTTTCATTGTGTATTTTTCTTTAACAGCCTATTTCCATAATGGTCAGCTTTCATTAATTTGGACATTTGTAAATATAATGACATGAAATGCATAGCATTGGAAGAAAATATAAAGAAATAAATGTTATGTTACCAATTGTTTATTTTAAGATCCTTTTGGAATCAGAACAGCTGTTTTAATTAAGAATAACTATGAAATTATTTAAACTGTAATTTTCGTACATTTCTAGTCATGGAAAATGAGATATATTTATCCATCTATGTATCCACATAGATATGTGGTTATCGTTTTCCACAAAAAGGCCTTAGAAGAAAAAAAAAAACAACATTTCTTACAAGGTTTTTTTTTTTTTTTTTCTCTGTGATGGACACCCTCCAGTAGCTCCTCTTTCAGTAATTCTGTGACTGTTTGCTTTGTCACATACTCACTTCCACAGCCAGTAAATATCCAGTTATCTTTTTCAAAAAAAAGTGATGTTTGCTTTTCTTGAGAAAGCAAACATCACTATTGCTGCCCATTTGTGTCTGCATATGTTAAGAGGAATATCTGCTTAATTCAGTCATGCTTTTATCTTTATTGGGAAGAAGATTTGTCAAAAAACATTTACAGAGGACTCTAAATGGAGTTTTAAATGCTTTGTTGTTTCATTTAGTTCAAAAAGATGATGCTGACACTGGGCATGTCAGACATTTTGGCAACTCCTGTTGCAAAGGGGTTTTGCTTTAACGTTAATATCTTTCAGAAGGGTTGAATTTATTTCTTTGTGGGGCATTCCTGTCATACCTGATGGTCTTTATGATTGTTTTGTATGGGATTTGTCTAGAGAATTATTGTGTGACCTTTAAAGTGCTACTATAAAACACAAAATGACATAATGACATGAAAAGTAACTAAAATTTTCCTCAGTGACATGAAACCAACAAAATTTTCATTTACTGATGGAAGAAAACAAATCAATGGAAGACTAAAACTTCAAATGGAAGTGCAGCAGATGCAACCCAAAATGCTTGTTGATATATGGCCTTGACTTCCTCTTTTCCTTTGGTTGTGACAAGATCTGCTGGTTGTGTGGGAGGTTTGGTCACAAAACTATGCAGGGAAGGGCTAAAAACATTCAACATTCATAGGGGGACTTATTAATTTCTACAGTACAGAAAGTGGTACAGCTTCTAAGAAAAACAGTGCATTATTGGGAAGTGCAGGGCTACACAAGAGATCTCTAAAATTTCTACATCTGCCAACAATTCAAGTTGATTTTACTGTTACAATAACTGGAAGCTCTATTAATGAAAAATAGTCCATTTAAGCACTCTTAAGGCTGGCACTAGAGAAATTATATTTTGTTGGACAAGTTTTCCATTTGGATGGCTTTGAAAATAATGTCTTCACAATAAAAGTTCCTCAACCTATGAATTACTGTCTGTTTATTATTCTGTTTGTCAGGATTTGAAAAGTTCTTTGCCTACATTCTCTCTTCTCATCCTCTATTAAACCACTGTGTTAATCCCATCCGTTTCAGCTGCTTAAAGATTCTTAAACATGGGATTTTCTGATCACCTCTGCCACTAAGGATTTCATTCTCTGGATGAAAAATTCTCCTTTGCATGATTATTGCACATTTCTTGTCTGTTTAGAACAAGATACTTGTATTTTTCCATGCTGATTGTGTGTGGATGCAAATTTATTTTCTGGGGGATGGGGAAAGAAGGTATACAATATTTAATATCATACTGGTTTACTCATGTAGGAAAAATGGTGTACGAGACATTCTTGATCTTGTCTTATCAAAAAGAAAAAGTTAATTGAGCTAATATACCATCCCAGCTACCTACAACTTCTGATGTCAATCCCCCAGTTTAATTGCCATGGCTAATGGTGGTTGCTCCATCAGTTCCCATAGCTGCTCAGCTGCTGCATTTCTCCCCCCACTACTCCAGTGGAAGTGCCTATGAGAGGTGACATCTGGAAGACATCTCAGTAATTAGGAGTGATTCACCCTTTCCTTCCTTTTTCACCTCTACAACTCCTTTCTGTGGCTCTCAATTCACTGCATCAGGATGTTGTCCACTCCCTGTGTCTGGATTTCATCACACAGCTTCTTGGAGATGGTGATTCAAACACAGCATGTTTTTCATTCTCCTTCACAGATTCTTAGTATAATTTCAGATTGAACACTTGAAATTGGGTGGGTGCTTGGTCCTCCAGTATTTTTACTTTGTTTCAAGACAATTTGCTGTTGTGCTCAACTAGAGACAGAAGCTTAAAAAAATTGCAAGACATTCTCCATGATTCTTGAGTTCTGCAGAAACTCTGAATTAGCCCCACCACTTAGAATTTTACTTTCCCCATTATAGTCTATTAGAATCAGATTAATTGGTTTTCTACCTGGTCCAAAAGCACATGGAGTGAAAATTGGCTTTCCACCTGCTTCCTAATTATTATGAGACATCGAGGTTCAGGAGAGTATTAAAAAAACCACTAATAAGGTCCTGCATGGTTTCTCATCACAGATACCAGAGCTTTTAATGGGATACAAATCTATCACACTGAGCCATTAAATTCCTAACTTTGGCTTTTAAATATCAAGCTGGAGATGGAAAGTTTTTGCCTTAATGACCTAATAGTAACTTCTCATAATAGTTTTTATATGTTTCTAAAGGGATTAATGAATATCAAGGATAATTGGAGATAAGTTAATGCAAATCACATAACTCCTGACGTGTAGTTTGACTGCATGAAACTCAGCCTCAACTAATGTGAAGTATTTCTGAATTTTGGTAGAATCAGTAAGTTTACTCAACAGCATGAATTGAGTTCTTAAATTGTAGCATAGCAACTATTTCCTTCTACTCAATCAGAAGATTGACTGAGATCAAGACTCATGAAATGCAAGCTGTATTTCCACTCTACTATGGTAGAGACTCAACCATAGCATGGTGAGTACCCAGGACATCTGACTATTATTCTTTGTACCTTAGTTTTCCCAACACAAAAACCAAAAAGACTACTGACCTCTTGGTATAATACTGTGAGATCTCGTGGCTAGAAAGAACTGACGAGATTGGGTAAAAATCATATGAGATCATACAGTTAAAAAATTCTCAACCACATTGCTGTCACCAGATCAGGTGACTCACCTGCAGACTTGCATGTTTTCCTCAATAATAATACTATAAGAATTTACTGTATTTCAGTACTCATTTATTTCTGGCAGTGTAAAAAAATTTTACTATTTACACTTTTCTATAGCTTCTCTGTTATAGCTATTTATTGATTTCTGTCATTGAATGCTGCAATTTGTGTAAACCTATAACTAGCATAAATGCATAAACTAGTATTTTCCATGTGTTGTAATGGAGTATGAAGCAGTTAACTGGAGTAATTTTGTATTTGTGTTCAATCAGCTATTCTTAGTTTTCACAGTATCAAAACTATATCTAGAGATGCTGATATATTTTCCTAGTAAAATGCAATAATTTAATAACATTTATTGATAACTTATTCACTTAGAGAAATTTTAGCTACTATGTATTTCATATCCATCTAATTTGAGAAAAAAATTATCTACTCTTACACATTTTTAGCAGTGAAGCTTTGGAAAGGAAATACTCTCATTTTCAGAGGTTGTGTTTGAGAAGAGTTTGGAAGCAGTTATTAAGCAGAGATAGATATGAGAAAAGTTATTCCTCAAAATCAAAGGAGAAAATACCTGTGGTTATCATCTGAAAAAAAGTCACCTACTTAGGACTTTATTTGGAGTAGAGTCCTTGAAGAAGGCAGATGTTTGAATAAACAGAGTGAAATGCCTTTAAAAATATCTTGGCTCAACTACCTTAGTTATTTATTGGCCTGAGTAGTAAATCAGGAAATAAGTGTTTAATGTGTCCATTTTTACATTTTATGAAAATTAGAAACAACAAATACATCACTAAACTCAAAAATATAATCTTAGAAAATAGATTAGAATAAAATAAAACTATGATGAAAGGTCACCATTATACTTAGATTAATATTTCAGAGGACTGAATCATTTGGGCACTAAAGATGAAGGGTTTTTTCTATGTTACTATATTCTTTCTTACATCTCACTGACAGCTAACATCTGTTGGTTTATTTCCACCTCCTCATACACAGTAGCTCAATCCTTACAAAGGTTTAATAACTAATCATGTGGCTATTTGGAAATAAGAATCTAGAATGATGATAAATAATTTCTTAATGCCTCCAT
Organism: Leptocoma aspasia; assembly: GCA_013399835.1. Classification (NCBI taxonomy): domain Eukaryota; kingdom Metazoa; phylum Chordata; class Aves; order Passeriformes; family Nectariniidae; genus Leptocoma; species Leptocoma aspasia. Next base: position 173,792 of record VXAX01003642.1, read on the forward strand.
TGTTTACCTACAGTACTCACCTTCTGGGCTGAAAGTCATTTCCCTTGAGAAAAGTAAGTATTGTTAGGATAAATTTAAAAAAAATATATATTTCTGCCTCTAAGTTCACTTGCTGTTTGAACAAGGAGCCTTCTTTCCCAAAAGAAGACTGAAAATTCCCGATATTTTCTCTTCTGGGAAGGATGTTTTGGGATTCATTAAGCATCAGTGAGATAGAGAACATCCCAAGCAAAGCGAGAAAAGAACTGGACAATAGCAGCTGCCTTCCTCAGAAAAAATTGGTCTGGTTGATACAAAAAAAATGTTGAATCACCCCTTAGGATATACAGTCTTGTGCAGAAAGAGAGATGGTTCAAATCAGGTTAGATTTCTGCCCTTTACAGTCAGAGTATTCTCACTCTGATTTAGAAAACACAGACACAGACTAAAGAAAACTTGAATAGTGTATGTGTTTCAGATAGAATCTTTGTGCCCCAATCTCCTTTGTAACTCATCTAGAAACCTCTAAATCTCACAAGCCATTGTCATAGTTTAACCCCAGCAAGCAGCTAAGCCCCACAGAGCCTCCCGCTCATTCTCCCTTTGTGGAATGGGGGAGGAAATAGGAAAAGTCTCGTGGGTTGAGATAAAGACAGTTTAATAGGCAAGGTAAAACCTTCACACAAAAGCAAAGCAAAACAAGGAAATCATTCACCAGTTCCCGTGGTGTTCAGCAGGCAGGTGTTCAGTAATCTTTGGGAAAGCAGGGCTCCATCCCCTGTTATGATGACTTGAGAAGACAAACATCATCACTCTAAATGTGTCCCCTCCCTTCCTTCTTTCCCTGATACTTATGCTAAGCATGACACCATATGGTATGGAATATCCCTTTGCTCAGTTGGGTCAGCTGTCCCAGCCTTCTCTGTCCCCTCTTCATGTGCACCCCCAGCATCCTCGCTGGTGCGGGGGTGGGATGACGAAAGCTCTTGGCTCTGGGCAAACCCTTCTCAGCTATAGTGGAAACATCCCTGTGTTGTCCCTGTTTTCAACACAAATCCAAGATGCAGCCCCATACCAGCTACTGTGAAGAAACTGAATCCTACCCTAGACAAAACCAGCACACCCATGTACAACAAGCAGTGAAAAACATGAAACAGATTTCTAAAAGTTATGGGCTTTACTGGGGAGAAGGTAAGACTTGAATCAGTTATTCAAAGCTCAAAACCTCAGCTAACACAGTTACACAAACAAATTACATAGGACTTCTTAAGACTAATTGTACTAAATACTGGAGCAGTGGCATGAAACTGTTTTTTTTTGGTTTTAGGATTGCTATCAGCATGACATGAATGCTCAATTTCACTATATTCATTTGAAAACTCAACAGCTGTTCAATTTTTGTCTCTATAAAGGCAGTATTAGAGAAGCATAAAGGTATCAAGACAGGCATCTGTTCAACTGCACATATCTATCTTGAAGATTTGTTAATTTCTGTGTTTCTTAATAAATCTTCATTTAAGGATGCCAAACAATTTTAAAAATGCAAATTGCACAAAATAAAAAGTCTTTAAAGTGCACAAGGACTACATGTATTTCACAAAGAGGAAAACAAATGCAAGAATAAGTGGTCTGCCCAGCCTCAAATTGTATATTTAAAGAATTTAAACTTCTTCGGCCTCACGGACAAAGTCTCGGACAGGCTACCCTTAATCCAATGAAAGCACAGTTGACTTCCATGTATAATAATTTGAACATAAATGTATGTAGAGATTTCAAAGTTGGACAGTGCTATTATATCTTAGAGTATTTAAATTGTTTAGGAAAAGTGCTGCAGTTTTTCTGACCAGTCCCCATTTGGTAACCAGTGAAATTTAATGTTTTTCCTCGAGCTCCTATCAACCAGGTATAATTGTGATTTATTAGTTAACCATAAATATTTAGCTATGCTACTAATTCAAGATTCAATTAATACTTGAGAGAAATCTGCACAAGTTTATTCTACTCCTTCACTGATCTTAAAGCTGTACATACACCATGAAGAGCAGACAGGAAACATGCTGTGCTATAAAGACATTTTACATCTTTGATTTAGCATGGCTAATACTACTGTGGAAATCTTGAGCAGCTGTATCAGCAGGTCAAACTAAAGCAGAAATGCTTTGGAAGGGAACATGCAAGAGTGAGGAAACGAGTGGAATTATGACCCAAGATCTGGTTATCCCAGGTAGGCTCTTTTGCCTCTCAGCATCAAGGAGCAACAATGCAATTGTACTCTGATCATTTGCCCTACAATCACACACCCTCCTCTGCAAGTGAGATGCAGACCACAGATGGAAAACACGAAGCATGCTGTTACAAAGTTTACAGCAGCATAGACATAAAACAGCCATCAGCTGCATTTTACTGGCTGCTTTTCATGCAAGAGAAAAAGAAGAGTAAACTAGAGAGTCACATGGTTTATGAGGCAATTTCTAGAACACAGGCGTTAAAAAAAAAAAAAAAAGAAAATATGCCTATAGGTTTGATAGGAAAAAAATCACTTAAACTGATCTAGGAGTGGAAGTAATACATTTAAAGAAATGCAGCAGATGGAGAGCAGAATAACATCTCGAGTTAATTTATTTTTGAAGCACACAATGAGTTTTAGGATATAATTGAATTAAAGCGTCAGAGGATGAAATAACCTTTTTCATGTTCTCAATATTGTTCTCACAAAAAACAAGCGTAGCAAGTTGCCTGCAATTTTTAGGAAAAACATGGCAATTTTTTTTTTTTAACACTTAATGGATCCAATATAAAGCTGCTGGTTGATGAATGTGTCTAAGTCTAGCAACAAAATGGCCAGTCACCATGTACCTAATCTTTTCCCTTATTTTGGCATCACTAGGATACAATGCTTATCATACAGGTGTACCGGTTTTGTGGATCTGCCAGCAACAGTTGTGAGTGAAATGTATCCTTTGATTTATAAAATACCTGCTTTAAGGTCTTTTCTCTTCAAAACATACATTTCTCATCAAAACATACACTGCCTGTAGTGCAGTGGCTTATAAGAGTTACAGTTCTCTGTACCTAGACTGGTTTTAATATTAATTCCACGTCATTAAAATTAATATCCATGTATAAGCAAAACAAGATATTTTTAATCTCTGGGCATTCATACCAAAAAACCCCAAAACCAAACAGTTTTATTAACCCACTGGCTGGCTTCTATTGCTTCATGGAAAATATCAAGACTACCATATAAATAAATAAATTCATTTACCTTTGTCAGATGTATTTTCTTTCTTATAATGCGGTTATGTATGTTACCTACCAGATCATGGTGCGTGCATTCTCTCCATGCCCCCAAACATATGCAACTAAAGAGAAACTTCTAGAAAATGCCTGAAAGTTAAAGGAAAACAGATTTTAAAAGATAATATAATGCCTTTTCTTCAATCAGTGTTAACTTTGCTGCTTTTCAAATAGATCCTTCAGAAAAAGGGATAATCTTAGTAGGTTTTTTTAATAAGTATTTCTATCAATTGTATTCATATCATGCATATCATTATTACTGAATTATGCAGTGATAACTAAGAAGTACTCTGTGTAGTCTTTAGAGATAGTCTCTAGAGATCTGCTTGCATGTTTGCAGCATTCAAGGCATTGTAATCACAGTACTCTTTTTTTCCTCTCTGAGTCTTTATTTTACAAAATGTCTTACTTTAAGTAGGGCAATAACAAAAAAGAAGGAAGAAAACAGTTATGAATTCCAATATTAAATCAGGTTAAGACCCATGTAATATTAATTTCTACTGCCTTAAGCACTCTGAAAACCCTAAATCATACTTAGCATCCATGAAGGAAAAAATACAATTTTAAAGGTGCAGAAAAGCTTATGGAAAATAATTATAGTGTACAGGATACATCATTGATGTGAGAATAAACAACCTTGCATTAGATTGTGATTTGGTTTGGATAGTAGTACACTAAGAGAGAAAAGAAGAAAATTATCAGGCAAATGTGGACTGATGGTGAGGTGAGACAATGTAAAACAAGATTTTGCGAAAGAGCATTATGCTTTTTCTCCTAGTTGTTAAACTTCATACTCAGGTGAATTATGAAAGGATGCACAGAGTAGAATAAAGAAAAGTCAAAATGGATTGTTTTTAAACACCCAAAGCCTACTTTGGGAAAGGGGAAGTGAGAATATCACTTCAACACTCCATGAATTATGAAAATACTGGTAGCAGAGATCATTCTGCCTCTTATCAGACAGATAAGACAACATAAACTCCAAAGACAACATAAATTTTTCTCACATTTGCTTTTATTCCAAGTTGGAATTTTAAGGGGTAAGACACATCCTCCAGGAATTCTGAACTAGCTTATTTAAGAGAATGCTTTACTGAGGGCTAGAACATTGCAAGTCCCAAGACTGATGCTGTGTTTGATAAGGTTTGTTACAGCATGGTCTAGAAGATAAGTTTTTCAAAACATCTACACAGCTAGAATTTGGATATTTGATGCAGTGTCTGTGTAACAGCTGCATTGACCCCATGAGAGGTAGAAGATCAGACAATGCTGAGACAACATTTTACTGAGGCAACTCACTTTTATTATACTGCAGTTCTCCCTTTTATTTTTGATGAAATTTTACTGTGGGAAAAATTTAGACCTACAATATGCAAAGGTATGTCTGGAAGGACAATTAAATTTTATTGACCTTAAACTAGAATTTTAAAATCCATTAACAGATGAATTGATCCATTTCTACAATGGGAATAAAATAAAAAATCTGTCCCAAAAGGTCAATAAAACTGTTAAAACCCTCGATCTTCCCCCATTTTCCCCCCTCCCGGATTTTTACTGTACTCCCACTCAACTCTAATCTACCTTACTGAAAGAAAAATCTCCCAGCCCCCACCCTATTCCCACCATCCAGTTGCCTTTTTTTTTCCCTTCTGACAGAGTCTATTTCTGTTCCCTTGATCTGATCTACAATTCCCTCTCTGCACTGCTTCTCTTCCCTCAGTTCCATGACAGAGTACATAGCAAAATTTATAGTACTAAGGCTGAGTCAAGGGATTTGCACAGAGATCATGTCCTGGTAACACTTCACACACTTCTGGCTACAAGGTAAGATTGAATTTTATTGTTTCTTGGGAACAACAGGTGCAATATAGCTACACATCCTTCTCAGTGACAGAAATGGTAATGACCTGTAAACCTACATATATAACAGATAATAGTGGTCACATGCTCATGTGAAACTTTTTTTTTTGTGCAAAATATAACTTTAATCTACTTAAAGATGATATACAGTCCAGAAAAGGGGACTATAGTAAAGGGATCTCATTAGGTATTCCTCCTCAGAAGAGAAAAAATAATTTTGCTTCTGTCAGTTCTTAAATGCATTTGCATATTCAGCTATCAATTATAACAAGTGAATAATACGCTCCAGGCCAGACTGTCCAAGAGAATAAAAATCTGCATACAGCATTGGCATCTTAGAGCTGAAGCAAAACTGAATATGGAAAAGGAATGTATCCACCCTCTCTGGAGTTACTGTTTGATAACCTCTCTGGGAAATGTCTGGATAAGAAGCCACTGAGGAGTTAATTGTTTTGTAAGCCGTTACAGCACATTAAGCCTTGACTTGGCACCTTCAGGGGCAGAAGTTTACTTACAGAAGTTAGTTCTTTCACACACACACACTGCCCACCTTTCTTCTTTTGTGAGAGATATTTTGTGAGATCAGGTATGCTGTAGAATCTATTATAAACTATGCAGCATATCTTCTAATGACAGGTAACTTGTCACTACATGCTTCACTTTCCTTCCCTTGCTACAGACTGGCAGCTTCTGCACACTTTTCATTGTGCAGGTGCTTTCTTTTGGCAGACTTGTTCAGATAATAGAGCAATCCAATCAAAACATCACTGGGAACTCTTGACAGAACATTTGCTGCTTTAGAAACATTTGCACTCGCCATATGGCAAGGGCAGCTTAAGCTATGAAACTCTGATAATTTTGGGTTTTACTCAGGAAGGGCATCTGAGATTTATGATGGCCAGAATTCATTTAGTGTTGACAAAGCCATCCAAATATTTAAAGCAATTTTGTAGGATAGTTCCAGAGCTGAGTAAAGAACAGGCATTTGGTTTTCACTGCCATTTATATAAGGACCTATCCATTTGAACAACCATTGTGTACCTTACAACCACCAAGCCATATTAAAGTGGCACAGCAGCTTTCTATGGCAATAGAGCAAAATATAACAGCTTGTAGTACTAGTCATCTTGTTTGCATTTTTTTTTATTGAGCATTTTCAGTAACGTACTTACCAAAACATGAAAAATAATGATAACATGACAAGCATGGTAATGAGATTACTTTCTTCACATTTTAAAGACACTACATTTCTTAAATATACCAAACTCTAATTTGCTTTAAAAATAGAAAAGGATAATTTGTGTTTACTGGAATTTTTATAATAGAATTCCTTTCTGACATGGAAAATATAGATAATACTTATCTTACGTCTTTTAGTACCATTATGAGATCTCTCCATAAATAGCTATAAAATATGCACTAGCATAAATTATCAAAAAACAGTTAAACATCCTTGCAGATTATTGCTTGTTAGTTTAGTTATATGGCAGATTTCATAGCAATAGCATTTTTTACATTATCATGTTTCAATAGCAACAGCACCTTTGATTCCCATTTGCTCTTGAGCCAAGGGAGCTTTTGAAAAATACCTTTAGCTCTTTCCTATGGATACCAGGTTACTCACCAGCCAGTGTTCAACATTTTTTTTTTACTTCAGTGGAAAAGATTCCACTAACAGAAAGAAAACATAACATACAGGCAAACATTCTTAATTTTCTGTTTACTGTTGGAGAAAAAAGATAAAGGTAAAAATGAAGCAGCTGTTCAATAGTCATGGAAGTAATGTAATGGTATGTTATCAAGACAGTGTTTAGTCCCTTTCATGCTTTCTTTGTATGACTATTTTTTTAATACAAAGTTAATTGATTATATATTAATAATTCTCTTTTACTTTGGGTTTTAAAATTGATATTATTCAGTATACTGGTTTGTAAATTAAATACTTCCTGTTGATGACTGACTCACTTTGCTCAGCATTGGTTCCAATAATTAATGTAATGTCAGAGGACTAATGACCATAATGAAGCAGAACAGAGTTTCTCATTAAAAAAAAAAAAAAGCTTCATTTACTTTTATAAGCACAAGAGCAAACTCATAATACATGTGCTCATGTTTACCAAGCAATCCAAAGTCTAAAGCTTATCTGCTTGAGAGCCTACTCCAAAAGGTCATGGACCCCAGACCATCTTTTCTTTAGGAAGAAATTCTTCACAGAAGAGGTGGTCAGATATCGTGTCTACCTAGGGAAGTGGCAGAGTCACTGTCCCTGAAGGTGTTCAAGGAATGGCTGGACATGGCATTTAGTGCCATGGTTTTGTGGACAAGGTGGTGTTTGGTCACAGGTTGGACTCGATGATCTCAGAGGTCCTTTCCAACCTAATTGACTGCAGTTCTGTGATTCTCTATTGGCTTGAGTAATAACTGAATGATTTGGTTTCTGCCTAGTCTACCCTCTAACATGAAATGTGTACGGCATTACAGATACACAGAGAGCCCTGTTCCAAAAGCTTCTATAAACTGAAAGGAAAAATTGATTGAACATGTGAGGTCTTGGAACATGAAGCGCAAGTAATGCCTCTTTTGTTTGATCTCTGAGCCAACACTAGGGCAATTCTATCAGGCTTAAAAAAACCAACCAACAAAAACCAAAACAAACAAACAAACAACACAAAAAAACTAGCAGACTGATGCACAGCATATCTACAGCCCAGAACATAAGCTAATTTTGCTGACATGTAAAAGTTAGTAATGATTTTTCCCCATTGCCAAAGAAAAAGTCAATATTACAGGGAACTAAATACACCCACTTCATACAACTTGTGCTGGGCTCTCTATCCACAAGGATGTTTCACCATTTTGGTATCCTTAAGTGCTAAAGTTGTGCTTTGTTATTCCAAGTAGGACAGTGCCTGATTACATCACTGAGAGACTTTGGGCAATTGTATTGTAAAGAGTATGATCCTAGGGACCAATAGTCCCAAAATCCCCTACTGGTATTAGTGGTTGGTATTCAGATAACAAGTCTAATCTAGGAATTAGAGAAGGGAAATACTATGTTGATATAGACTACAGATTGTATTTTCATGATCAGAGCTCCACAAAGCTGAGACAAATGTTTACAAAAACATATTAATAAGCTTAGGCTATTTAGCCTTCTGTGAGCTAATCCACTTAGCTCAGATGCCAGGTAGGGTAAGATAGTAAAAGGTGGGTTGTTCCTACTCAAACTAATCCTTGGGCCTGAATCTTTATATAGCCCTACTATTCTCCTTCCTCCTAAAAAAATAGAAAAGAAAAAAGGCTTAGTCTTATAATCATAATTTTATAAATTACAGGGAGTTTTTACTGCTGGACAACTATGTCTGAGGGGGAATAACGCCCTACAACCTTAAACTAAAACATAACACTAAAATCCTCACAGTCCATTTATATATCTACAGGAGAATATTCCATAGATTTTATCTACAAAAACTATAATAGAACAGTACTCACAAGTTCTAAAGTGTTATTAAAAAAAAAAAAAAATCTTTCTTTAGATGTTCTGCAATGCAAACAGGGTCCATAAGAGCTTTTTATATTTACATGTGAAAAGATATTGCAATAATGTATAAAAGCAGAGTCTGAGATATTATTTTTTTTATATAATATCATTCTCTGTTTACTTTCAAATACACTTTCTTTGCAAAATTTTGGAGACAAATATTTCTCAAAATATTTCTAGGTTACCTGAACACATCTAAATACTTCAGCACTTGGAGGTCAAGTTATTTATTCAACATATAGTTAGATGTAATAGTGTGAGAACAAAACCAGCAATTTTCAAAACACCTATTTTTTTTTTCCAAACAGCTACTTGGAAGAACAATAATACAATGTCTAGTTAAATAATATTTCTCCTTCCATGTTTTAAGAGAAGCTGTCTTTCTTTGTACTTGAAATGTTTTTATTCTATTTTATTGCATATTGTGAAGAAATCTTTTGGCCAAAATGAGGTATTAAAGGACTTAGGCTTTGCAAAGTCAAATTTCCAAATGCAGAAAATCCCAAATACACCAATTTCCATATGAAATCCTGTTCATATGTTAATATAATCTTTCCAAATATTTATTCCCATACTATTTTCCCAGAGGGCTGAATTATTCACAGCAACCTACATATGAACCTTTAAGTATTATTATTATCATTCAATATGAGATCTGGGAAATATTTCTATAGTAAGAATAAAAATTAAAATTATTCACTTTCTCATGGCTTTTAATTCTCTCCTAAGCATATCTGAAGGGTCATTCTTTATAGATAATTTAATACTCAGCTGACTTAGAATCTACATCAAGTCATCTTCTAATGATCAAACAACACAGAAACAAACAAGTTCTAAAATTCTAAAGTAACCAAGGTACTTATTACCATCACTTTAAGGATGTAGATGATCTTATTTGTTCTTTTGGAATACCTTAGCTGTAAGTGAAGTAGAGGAATTAAGTGCTTTGCTTAAGAGGACCCTTAATTCCTTGCAGTGCTTTGAATGATGCACGCTAACAGAGTGCACTTTGAAGGAAGTGTGGCCATGCATAACACAGCAAAGATTAATGTCTGCAGAGGAGATGAAGGTCTTGTGTTTTCCTCAGGGGAGGAATCATTTCACTACAGTCACAGCTCCAGTTATAGGACCAACATACAGAATATGAGATCAGAATGTAACACATATTGGAAAGAAAGGATGCATGCACAGTCAGCTTTAATCACTTGAAATAAGAATGCAAAAAAGTGTAAGCTCCTTTATAATGGTACGCAGGTGTCTTGCTTGTGAGATATCTTCTCCAAATCATTCAACCATTTCAAAGGCTATTCTATAGCTATTCATTTCAGAAAGGGCATAGGTATCCTGCTTTTAGTTCCTGAATTTAGATTGCTAAACTTTGATGAGTGAACACATCCACAGTCTCTGATATCAAAATCAATTTTTCAAGCTTAAGGATATTAATCTTTATTAACTTTGTTCACTTTCATTAGCTATACTCAAGTAGAAGAAAACATTCCTATGGCTTACCTTCCTTTCCCTTCCATCTTTCTCTTATGAAAGAGGACAGTATTTTATTCAATCCTGCAAACTGCAGAATTTTATCTAAACTGGTAATTCTGTGCAGTAGAAGAATTCACAGCCACCTTTATGATCCATTTTTAAATGCAGATGGTTTTACAAAGCTCCAATCATTATGGCACTCTGGAGTCCAAACACTACTGAAGTTAAATGGAAGTTAGGTGTTTAAATTATTTGTAATCTCCATTCCTCAGTATTTACAAGGTAAATATATAATACTCTATGTTTAACCTCCATAATTCTGTCTAAACTTTAGGAAGCATTCCAGCACATAGATCAAGCCTTGTTTATGCTGCTCCTTAAAGTTAAGCATTTACTCCGCTAAGCAAGATTCAAAGAATTGAGGTACCTGATGCGCCAACCTCTGGTTCTAAGTAAATACAGAGGTCAGGTTTACTCTGATGCATCCAAACCCTGTTGGACATAGCATCACACCTAGATTTGAGTAATCATTTATAGCAGAAGCAATAAAAATTCAGAGACTTCTTTTAAAAACAAGCCTTTATCCCATTCCCAAAAAGAGATATCACAGCAAAATTGCAATAAAAGAAGGAAGTATATCAGAGTCTCATTTAGATCCCCTACAATCACCTTGAAGCTTTTATGATTGAATGTCACAGCAACCACAAGATATCCAAAAGCTTCACTTCAACCAAAAATCAAAGTCAGAGAAAGAAAAGATATGCAAATAGAATAACAGTTATAAGAAGGTGATGACAGGCTGAAAGATAACTAAGTCATTACTTTCTCATAAATGCAATCTCTTGATTATATTTTATCAGGTTTGTTATTTTTCACATTTTAATATTAGACTAGAAACTCAGGATTTTCCAATTTATAACTGCAAGAACAAAAATATTTAATCCAAAAATTTTATTAATATGCATATGCAGACCTAAAACTAGAATGGATTATTGTGGGGTTTTTTTTAAATATAATTATGATCTTTATAATGTGCAAGAAGAATCATACAGAAAAAAACTTCAAAACAGATATTTTCTTAGAGAAAAAAATGTCAATATTTGGGATGTATATGATTGGGTCATAATGCTTACTTTTAAGTAGAAGTGAAAATTTGTCATCCAACTGTTTATGGGAGACCTGTACACCTAAAGGATAGAGTTTACTACAGTGCTAGAGCTGTGTTGTCTCAGCTGCTTTTCTATTGATTAGCCACGCTGTCATGGGATGTCAGTCGTCTCTTGAACTGTGATTGTGCTTTACATGTACTAATGGGTGAGCCATTAGAGGTTAATTAAAATAAAAAACGGTTAATATTCTTACTATGTCAGTAAGTACTTAAAAATCTGTAGGTGGCTGATAAGGCAAATAAAGTGTTATGAAATACTGTCAGGTTATTCTCCCCTGATCAAATGGAATGTCAAGTTATATATTGTTTTAATAGCTATCACCATAACAATAAAATGAATGGAAAATTGCAAAGCAAATCTAGATGCAAGCCAATATCTGGATCCTGTTCTAAGACCTTGGTCGTACTTTCCATATCCGAGTTAAAAACTATTCCTTTCCCCTCCCAATATTCAAATATTGTCTATTTGAATAATAAGATAATTGTAGCAGGACATACACACGCTCCGCATTTAACACTTATACTGGCCTATGTAATTTCTGGGAACTACCAAATAAAGACAACTGCAAAATTTTTCATGGAGTTGTAAGTATTTAAAAGATACTGGAAATCAACTTTAGAAGAACTTTGTATTTAGCTTTATTCCGTATTGTACCTTCTCATTGAAGAAGCACTGAATAGTTTGCCTGAAATCCTTAAATTATGCGTTAATAGAAGTCTGAAAAATCTCTGCTATCAAGAAAGTAAAATCATCCAGAAAACCCTTCTATGTAGCTTATTGTGGTTTGAAGTCACAGCATAAGAAAAACCCTTTTTTCCTGTTAAACAAAATTTTCAATGAACAAGCAGCTGAGGAGAGAAAGAACAAAAAGATGGTTAGTTTGTGCCTTCATGACTAGCGAAGGAATGTTTTCTAGCCTTTCCTTCACCATCCAGGAACAAATTCCTTGCCATGGTTTCCCTTTATTTATAGCAATTCACAGTTATTAAAAAATCCTGATTCTTGTCTTAGCCATCTTTTAATCATTGAAGCATAGAATTGTTTGATTTGGAAGAGAACTCAAGTATCACCTAGTTATAACCCTCTGACAGGGACACCTTCCACTAGACCAGGTTGCACAAAATCCCATCCAATCTGGCTTTGAACACCTCCAGGAACGTGGCATCCATAACTTCCCTGCGCAACATGTTCCAGTGCCTGCCCACCCTCATTTTTGGAGAGGTAACCCCTGTTTTTGAAGGGGTAACTACCAGTCACTGGGAACTCCACCAAACTGTTGCGGCTTCTCAAATAAGGACAGCAGCTTAGCCACTTCCTCCGCCAGTTTCCTCGGGATGCACAGATTTGTCTTATCAGGTTCTGTGGGTTTGTGCACTGTCTTGTTTCTTAGATGGTCTCAGACCTGATCTTCTCCTATAGCAGGTGGTTCTTCACTCCTGGCCTTTACCTCCTGTGTGTGTGGCTCAGGCAGTGCAGCTGGAGCACTTGCCAGTAAAGACAGACAAAAAAGTTGTTGAACGCTTCTACCTTCTCCAAATCCCAGAAAACCAGGTTTTCCTTCTCCTTATGAAGTGGAGCCATATTTTCCCTAGTCTTCATTTTATCACAGACATAACTCAGAGGAGCTTTACTTCTGACCATTGACACATGTGGCCAGGTTTAATTCTGTCAGGGCATTAACTTTCCTAACCTGATCCCTGGCTGTCCAACCTCTTTATATTCCTCCCAGACTACATGTCCCTGCTTCCATGCTCTCCAGGCTTGCTTTTTGTGTTTGTCTTTGTCCAGGAGATCTTTTTTCCCTCCATTAACCTCCTGGTCATTTTGTCTGTCTTCCTCTTTGTTGGGATGCATAACTCCTGAACTTGGTGGAGGTGATCCTTGGATATTAACCAACTTGCTTGGACTCCTCTTCCCTCCAGAGCTTTATTCCGTGTTATTCTACCAAGCAGCCTCCTGGAGAGGCCAAAGTTTGCTTTTCTAAATTCCAGGGTATATGGAGTTTGGTGTGCACCCTCCTCACAGCCTTCAGTGTCTTGAACTCTGCGATTTGGTGGCTACAGCAGCTGTAACCAGGTGCACGTTCCTCACAGCACCTCTTGGTGAGAACAGGGTCCAGCAAAGCACCTCTCCTTGTTGGGGCCTCCGTCACACGGAGAAGGAAGCTGTCCTTAACGCATTCCAGGAACCTCCAACAGACACGGGAGCAAGTCTCTCCTCTTGGCCAGTGGAATGCTTCTCCTTCAAAGAAGCACCGTTCCCCCTGCATGTCCTCCTGTGCAAACTGCCTCACCACGCTCTGGCTGATGTGCCAGGTCCTGCTTGCCCACTCTGCTCCTGGTCACTTGTGCTCCCCAGGGCTGCTCTTTGTGAGCATGGGGGGTGACACCATTCCTCCTGGCCCCACACACACACCTCATCAGCTGCTCACATGAGAGCTGCCACTTCCTTGCATTTCTCAGCATTGCCTGGGGGTTCCCTAGGCCAGGGACACTCCCTTCCCCCATACACTATACCCCCCATACCCTGCTCCGCTACAGAATGTGCCTGCTGTTCAACTCTGCAATTAATGTTTTATTAATAACAATGTGGTCTACAACCATAGACCCCTGCATGATGAATATTAATAGTTGGAAAGATGATAACAATTTCAGAGCTAAGCACATGTGATTCATTAATATGAGGGATCATCATAAAGGTCTGCTAGACTAAAATTTACAGTTAAAAAGCCTTTTTTTTTAAAAAAATTGCCTTTGTAGTGATCAAAAACATCACTTGTTGCATTGATATTCATACTAATTGACAGCAGCCGAACCAGTGTTCGCCTAGACCTACTGCTTTCTCCCTCTTTACTCCAGCTTGACTCTTTGCTAGATAGATCTCCCACATCTGAGCTCTCAGCTTTATATTGATATTTAGTTGGACATACAAGATATTTCCCCTCACTGTGTTCCCCAACACTTACTCCCCTCTTCCCAACAGACTACACTGGTTTTCCTGCCTATAAATTAGATATAAGCATTAGATATAAGCAGGCTTCTAAAATTGCATTGGTTTCAGCTAGATTCAGAATACAGTATGAATCATGTAAATCTAACCTTAACTTCTTTGGGTGGAGTAAATATGCAAGAAAACAAAATTTTTAAGGCATCTTTCCCCTCAGACCAAAATCAATCTGAGTGTCTGCATCACATTCTACCTGCCCCAATTAGAGTAGATGGTGGTTTTGTTTTTCACATGGAAGATAAGTAAGCATGTTAAGCGTAAGTGCATTAGAAAATATGAAGTGTGAAATGACGCTAAAAGAAAACAGTTTTAAAAGCTAGTTATGAGAAGTTCTGAATTGGACTGCAATTTGAAAGAATGCATGTAGTTGGAAAAAACATGCCTTTCTAGAATTACCTCTTAGAGTTACCTTTCTTTGTACTAAACCAGAGGATTTTTAGGACAATACATTGGATTTTAGACATTTCAACTCCTGTAACCTGTGCTGCTTGTGTAATTTTCCCCTAAAACTTGGATTCATGTAGTTAAGTATTTACTGTTTTCATTGAAAAGAAGCATTAAGCCTTTATAAGTAACAAGTCGAAAAAGAGTAAAATCTCAGCAATTCAAGACATAATAAACTAGGGAATACAATAAATACTATGAGCAAATCAAATATGACCACATGTTACTTTTATGCTCCATTGTCATACATATACTTCTCTTTGTCTCTGATATAAAGCGTGTTCCATTAGTTTGGTATGGAGACGTAGACTCAAGGAAGCATTCCAACAAAATTTGTACATTTATGAAATTGCTAAGTGGGAGACAATTATCATTATGTATTCTGATACAGATATGCTAGAGCTCTTAGCATCCCTGCATGAGGCCTTTTTCTTCTTATTCCAGCACAGAGAAACAGAGAAAGGATTTATTATTTTCCCCTAATTTTGAAATAGTGCCTATGCTGCCTTTTTTTTTTTTTCAGTAAATTTGATGCTAAAATTTACCCTGCCACACTCAAATGTCCATGTACATATTCACATTAGTCAAAAATGCAAAGCTACCCAGGCTCCATGGGCTCATAATGTACACATGCTTGCCTTTTCTCTTTGGGAGTATAAAGGGGCTCGCAAGCAACTAGCTTTAGCTGTCTCAGTGCATGAACACCAAACAAAAGAAGCCTGACTTAAAAAGAATTTTTCCCCCAATAAGTAATGTGCTCTTGCAGTAAACAAAAGAAGTATAAAGAATCACAGAATCCTTAGGGATGGAAAAGGCCTTTAAAATACTCGAGTTCAACCATCAAGCTAACACTTCCATTTTCACCACTAAATAATGTCCCCAGGTGTCATATCCACATGTTTTTTGAGCACTTCCAGGAATAGTGATTCCACCACTTCTTTGAGCAGCTTGTATCAAGGCTTGACAACAATCTCAGTGAAGAAAATTTTCCTAATACTTAATATAAACCTCCCCTGGCATGACTTCAAGCCATATCCTCTGGTCCTGTCACTTGCTCCTCTGGAGAAGAGACTGAGTCCCACATCTCTACAACCTCCTTTCAGGTAATTGGAGAAAGCAAAAAGGTCTCCCCTGAGCCTCCTCTTTTCCAGGCTACACAATCCCAGCTCCCTCCTCAGAGGACTTGTGCTCCAGACCCTTCAGCTTTGTTGCCCTTCTCTGGACAGGCTCCAGCACTTCAATGTCTTTCTTGAAGTGAAGCACCCAAGACTGAATTCAAGGTGCAGCTTCACCAGTGCTGAGTACAGAGGGAAAATCACTGCCCTCATCCTCCTGGCCACGCTATTGCTGATAGAGGCCAGGATGCCACTGGCCTTCTTGGCCACCTGGGCACAGCTGGCTCACATTCAGCATCCCCATGTCCTCTTCCACTAGGCAGCTTTTGAACCCCAACCTGCAGAGCTGCCTGGGGTTGTTGTGACCCAAGGGCAAGACACAGTCCTTTAAAACATGTCAGGTTTAATGTTTGGTAGAATAACACTAATCTGCTCTTCAGAGTAAGTAATGGAACATTTTACACAGAAAAAAAATACTCCCCCCTTCGAGGGGGTCTAGATAGATTATAGAATTAAGTTTCAAAATTATAACAAAATTTTGGTTTCTGTTGAAATTTTTTGTGCAAGTTTAGCAATCCTCCCAAAATCGCCATCATATATTTCCTACAGAAAGACAATTTATTTGTATATAGAAGCATAAAGATTTCACCTTCTTTTATATTTCATCAATATCAGAGAAATGGCAAAGCTATGCAACTAGGTTAATTTCTCTAACTGAAGTAGTAGCCATATTACAATATGCTTAAATGAATGGCTTTTTAAACTGCATCAATATTACAGCTCATTCAAATGTCCTGATTAGAAATGTCTATAAATATCACATTTATTGTTGCATATTGTCCTATCATGTTTTTCTTCCTAAATCTGATAGCAGTACCAGAAACTTGGAGTTTGAAAAGTTGGCAGCCGTATTGTGATACTGGATTAGCCAGGTGAGATCAAACTATGAGATAGCAGTTTAAAGTGCTGAAGCATTTCCTAAAGCAGCTTTAATTTAAGATATTAAATGTCATCATTTTCCTACTTCATTGACTCTATAATTCAACAGGGAATAACTTCTTTCACTGCACCACGTTTCTAGTATCATTTGTGTCTTGATGAGGTCTTGTTTACCTCAAAAATTAAACTTAACTAATGATCCTATTTACTGAAGTACAAAACATAGTAATAAAAATAAAAATATTTGTTTCTTTTGTCTCAAAAGCTGTAAATTTCAATATTTAAACTTTGTTCCCTCAGAACTCTTTAATTAGCTAATTAAGAAAGTCATTTATTCAGCCCAGTCATTTTTGATTACTCAAAAATGGAAATTATAAATAGTAGTTAAAAAGCAAAGATAAGGCTGATGCTGGGGAACTTTTTCCTTAAAATGAGATTAAATTATGTTTTATCATCATAACTTACTTAGCTGGTTACAGGTAGCTAAGAGTTTGACTATTTAAATTGGAATTTCTAATGTAGGTAAACACTCTGCATTGATGACAGAGAACTACCTGTTCCTACCAAATCCTATTTGGTAGGAACCAAATCTTTGAATCTCAGCCTTACAAATATTCTTCCAGTATCCAAGCACTCAAAAACTATACCAATGAAATCTGGGTGTATAACTCCTTAGAAGACCCTATCATAACTTCCAACCACAACTGACTGTGCTGAGGACTACAATAATTATTGAAGTGACATATTATAAGGATATATTTCCTATTTCCATTAATTTTAAGAATGGGGTAGAGATTTGACTCATTTATGTCTCTTCCATCAGCCTTTCACAGGATAATTATAACTGAATAAAACTATTTTAAAAATCTGAAGCTATTATAGGTGTATGCTTCTCCAAGAGACTCCTGGAATATGAGTTTACATGGCTGACAAATGTACGGCTTACATTAAAAAACCCACAAAACCTTTTGGGAGTTCCAGGAGAGAAAAGTGGCTAACTGATAAAGTACTAACTTCTTTTTATATGCAGTACTGTAACATCCTGAAAGTTCTGCTCAACACTGAACTCCCAGTATGCTAAGTGTCCTGAGTTCCCTCCTCATGACATCTGTGTGAGAAATGAAATCATTAGTTAAGCTGGGCCAAAACTAGAAGTCCTCAAGTGCAGAACATCCACGGGTCTCCTGAACAATAGGTTGTCTCTCCCATGTCCCCTTCAAAGGAGTTACAACCATTGGGGACATTTATGCAACCCACTCTTAAGTAAAGGCATAGCCAGTCAAACAAGAAATGTATTTTGCTGACTACGCTCTCCTATGCTATCCTCATGGAAAGAGGAGGACAATTGAAAACAAAGGAAACAGAGATACATTAACTATATTCAATTTGGCTCTAAGTTACAATGGTTAAGTGCTCTGCTTTTACCTTACTAATTATTATTTTTCAAACCCTGCTGTTTTAACTGAAAAAATAAGAACCTTTCCCTCAAATTCTTCTTTCTGTTAAGTTCTAGAGGGAAGAACAAAGAGTCTTCCCGGTAGAGAAGCTTCTCTGCTTAGTGACAGAGTTCTGGTGGGTAGGTAGAGGAGTCCAAGAAAGGTCTATCTCTGTTTGGACCTGCCTTCCCTGGGACAACCCTCATGGGAGAAGAGGATGTATGACATGGAGGATTCCCTATCCTCACTTCTCTGGCTGAACGCTGACTTTGCCTCAGGGAGAAGAAGGGACTATAAGGATGCCAGTAGGTTATGTAAGGATGTCATGAGGTTGTGCATGGGGAAAATTAGAAGAGTCAAAGCCCAATTATAACTTGTGACGGTTTTCAAAATAATTTTTGTTTTTTAAACCCCACCAATGCGTAGAATGGATGCACTAGTATTGTAGCAATGGTAAACGTCCTGGTAGAACAAGAACTTCTGTATCCTTTGAGAGTAAGGGCTGGTAAATTTAGAATAATTGACTGCATTCTTCTATTTCCTCCTGCACTACGTATGATCATCTTGTACGACCACCTTATTGCACATTGTCACAGGATGGCAGAATAAAGCCATGATTGTCACAGGACTTCAAAAAAGTGAGTAGATACTGAAAAAGGACAAAGTACTCTTAATAATTCAAAGCAGATTAGAAGAGCTCATATATCTGATGATTCAGGCTTCATTCACCATGTCCTATCTAATTGCAATTACAAGCTTTTCTGTCCTTAGTTGAGCACTACCAAAGGCAGTAATCAGCAAATGAACCCCAAGTTCAATTCAGAGATGCAGTTCTTCTGTTTTTATGCATTTTGATTATGATTATATTAGACTTCATTAGGACAAAAGAAAGATGATTGTCAGGAAAAAGAAATATGATCCACTTAGGAAAATAAAAATAACATAGAATTGAACTGATTGTACTTTTAAGATATAATCCACTCTTTAAATCTCATATTCATATACTTCATGAAAAGTATTTATATTTATATATTATTTATATGGGTGACTAGTAAATTAGCATTTTTATTAATCAATTATCATATATGAGCATAATATTCCTCTTGTGACTTTGAGGTTCAAGTACATAGCCCAATATTTCACTGCATGCCAAAAAGCCTTTAGTGTTACTCAAAGTCAGCATTAAGCTTGCCCCTCAAATCCTTTTATGCCAGACCACACTTTGAAAAGTGTTTGAAGATAGAAATTCAGGACACCCTTATGTTAGCAGTGTCTTGTTTTTTTCAAAAAAAATTCAAAACATTCAGCTTAATCTAAAGTAAGATGAATGCAAATAAAAGTTTTTTTAACATGAAACCAAAATGAATTTTAAACATTAACAACAAATAAGAGCCTAAGTATAGCATGCTCACACTAACAGGTCATAAAAATCCTCACTACCTTCGCTATAGTCTCTGTATGATCAGAATTAGAATTGTGTGCTTTAGACTTCCATTATGCTACAGATGATACGTATTTAGGAAACTGTATAAGGCAACGAACTAATCATTAAGCCATTTCTAGACACCTTTAAGGTATTCTTGCAGGGTTATTGCAAAGGAGCTCCCTTCTCAGATCTCCCGGACGGTGGTGGCATTAACAGTGGTGTTACTTCCAGAGCTGAGCTTTCTCTTGAATTCCTCTACCAAGGGCTCCTAAGTCCTTCACCCTAAACCAATTTTTTCATTCCTCCTGCAACACAGTCTGGTCACTTCTTAATTAAAGAAAGAGGGTGCTTTAGTCACAAAAGCAGTTTTCTAATATTGGCAATTTCCCTCCTTGATTAAAATAGCAAATCCTTACTTTAAAGAAGGGTAAAACCCTGTTCCTTTTGATAGTTGCTTGTACTGCTTTAGAGAGAATGCATGTATCACTGGAAAGTATACTCTCCTTCAACTGAAGCATTAAAAACTGTACAAGCATCTTAAGAAATTATTGCTAGATCATTACCAGTAAAAACTAGGCAGTGTGCAATTGAATTTAGGATTACTGATCCTCAGCTTCTGTTTTACATGAAGAATATCAGTACACCATTTTCTTCTAGTAAACAACATGGACCATTAATTTTGCCACAGGGAGTAAATTTCAAGTAGAGAGTTGAACTAAAAACCAGTAAATTTATTTGTTACGGTAATGTTAAGTATAACAGTGTTTATACATTGGCTTTATTTCAAGATAACAGGGGCACGCATCAAAAGCTTTATTACTACCACTTAGATGTTTCCATTCTTAAAATTCCTTTTTCAGCCTGGGCAAGTTTTTGAAACCTATTTGAAAATATTATTTGCTGGGAAGTAATTTCTTAAAGTTTTGCAGTTCCATCAAAAGGCTAATAAAAATAATGCATGATTGAAAATCAGTTCACAATCTTTTTCAAAAACCACCTAGGATTTCTAGTAGAAAAGAGCACCTGCTGATGCAAAACCCTACTTAGTCCTAAAATAGCATTTTTTGAAATTTCTAGTAAATAGTAGGTGCTAATTCCTGCTTCAAAGCAACAGAACAAGAGATGGTCTCATGAAAGCCTCATGAAAAGACAACTTATATCAGTAATCCTACCTTTGATAGTGCTTAATATGAAGAATTTTATTTTATAAGATTCAATTATTTTAATTACCTTTTATCATACTAAAAACCCCCTTACAAGATACCACAAAATATACAGCTACAAAACTGCATATTCAGGGAATTAATTAATGCTTTAGGAAAAAGGAATCACTGAGATGAAAATTTCATGCTCGACATTACATCTAATTCTATGGTACCTAGTACTTTATCACAAAATGAGCTTCAGTTGAAAAGTCATTTGTTGAAAAAGGATGTGATAAAGCCTCTTGATCTCAAATACGTCACTAATGGATTAAAAAAAGGCTAAAAACAAACTGTCCTACTTTTCACACCAGGTTGCAAGTCTGACACACAATAAATAACTTTGCAGGTGTAGAGCAAGGCAGCAGTTTTTGTCTAAGAAGGGTTTCTGTCACCACTGGTTTTATTTGTAGAGATCAGAGCTTCTTATCAGGTGCTTAATAAAGGATCTCAGACACACAGCTCAGGTTTCTGCATAGGCATACTTGGCATTTCTTACCTAGCCAGAGGGCAGTGCTAACAAGCCGTATTTTCTCGCCTGCAATTATTACTTCTTTGCATTTTTAACATTTGCAAGGAAACACCTGTTTAACAGAGTGTACTATTATTATAGTTTTTCTTTTTCAAAATTGTTTTCTAACTATGCAGACATTAAAGGCAGGCTCTTCACCATCCATCAAATCACTCAATAATAATAAGGAATTTGTCAGTTTAGAAAAATTATATAATTTGCATTTGATTTTTTGTGTGCAGTTTAATGAATTGTAAGAATAAAAGGAGAGAGACTTCCAATTCTCCGAAGATCTTGGTTTAAATGCCTACCCTGCCAGTCACTGATTGCTGTGTATGAATATGTATACTTGACTCTTGTGTTTCAGTCATCCAGTTCACAATGAACACGATTCTTCTTTCCTCCTAAACTTTTCCTTCTTAATTACAAGTCTTTTCACGGTGCAACTATTCTGACCACACATTTCTGAAACTTCACAAACTGATTTTTACCCATGCAGGCAGATTTACAGTACAACGTAAAGCCTAGTGGAGGGGGAAGAAGGGAAGGGAAGAGAGCAGAGGGGAGGAAAACACAAAATAAACTCCACCAAAACACAACAAAGAAAACCTTTCTCATGTGTAAATTATTCTGATAACTTGAACCACAGGCAAGAGAATGAGTTGCCAACTAGATTGCAGGGACATGATTTGAGTGTTATATATAGAACAAGAAGGCAGGGATACATATCCTGGACATAAGAAAAAAGTAACAGCAAATAAAAAACCTGGAAAGTGAAGCAAACCAATGATTATGCTTCATACACTTCTCTGTACAAAACATCTACGTGTCAGAAACTATTGCATTCAAGCACTTGCACAGTTCAAGCAGGGGCTTTAGGGAGGGAAAGGGAAGATTGAAACACTTTCATACAAGTAGGAATATAAATAGGATGATTTCATTCCTTTGCTGTTCCAGGTAAATAAATTGTGCAATATTACTTCCCTCTTTTTTGGCTGAGCAATTAGTCCCAAAAGAGTAGGACTTCCAGTAAAAAAACCAAAAATTATCTGCAATATTGTGCAATTACATTTCACAAATCTCATATATAAAGTGAAGCTTTCGACAGTTTTTGAGGAGGAACCTTCTCTCTCCCTCCAGTTACCTAAAAGGAGGTTGTGGCCTGCTCGGTGTTGGCCTCTTCTCCCAAGTTGCAAGGAAGAGGACAACAGGAAACAGCCTCAATTTGTGTCAGGGGAGGTTTAGATTAGATATTACAAAAAAAATTTCTTCATGGAACATGTTGTTTGCAATGGGAGCAGGCTGTCCCCAGAAGTGGTTGAGTCACTATTCCTGGAGGTATTTTAAAGGCACGTAGATGTGGCACTTAGGGGTATAGTTTAACAGTGGAGTTAGTTCTGGGTTAACAGTTGAAGTTGATGCTCTTAGAGATGTTGTCCAAAAAAAAAAAACCAACAAAACAATTTCATAAACAGAATAACTTTCTGAAAACTATGACTTCTCAATGCTTTGCAACAGTGTGCAAGACCAGAAACAGAAAGATCTACACTAGTTCTCTAGAGTATCCTTTAGAGCTGCAGATGTTAGGGCTGACAAAGGCCACAAGATACAGAAGTACTTTTCCTGTCACCGTTCGTTGTCTACAGTACTAGTTACTAGTAAGGCCATTCAGGAAACCACCTACCAATGCCTCCTTTCTAAGTGGAAAGTAACTTTTGACTGCCTTAGTGTCTCAGTTTGCAGACCAGGAATAAAGGGAAAACCTAAGAATATTTTAAAAATTGCTTTAGCCAGAAATATGGACCCCTTTCACTAACACTATTAAGTCTGTATTTCGGTCCATATACTCTTCTTATGCTTACATTCTAGAAAGGACTATTTCTTACAGTACAAAATTACAAATGGATTTTAGTTTTTGGCCATCTGCAAAGTCATCATGGAAAGACAGGAAATATTGTTTCTAAAGCAAAGACAGTACACTTGTCTTTGAAGTATGGTGTGTGCAAGTATGTTGTAATTCCTACACAGAAAAGCATCTCTTAGAGACCATCTAAAAAGCATCTGGATCTCTGTTATTAATCACAGTACAAATAACCTAACCATTAAACCTCACAATATTATATCTCAATATTTATGACACGTTTTGTTTAAATGTAAAGAATTTGCATATCTCTTGGGAGAAAAGAACTGAAGTTAGAAGCAATAAAATGCTTAGGTTGTCTTTTTCATAGAATTATGTATTTACCAAGGTGTTTAATCATATTTTATTTTAAAAATATTCAGGAGATGGATTGTCACTGGAATATCTTTGCATTCTGAAAGAAAACCAAGCACTCTTCCTTCAGAGCAATGAAGTGATGAGGAGTCAATAAAGGAGATAGATTAATTCTGTTACAACCAGATGATAATTAGTTTTTGTTTACTTAATAGGATACTTATGATGGAGAATAAGTTAATTAGAATGGTTTACAAATAGCAACACATCCCACACACTGCCTGGAATATAAATGTTACTGTTGCAAATAAGGATGTATGACTGGCAAGATAAAATCAGGAACTGGTGGTAGTGTACTCCAAGAAATAAAAAAGCAGGAAATGTAAGTCTAATGCCTTCCCACCTAATGAAAATCCCAGCAACTCCACTTTCTAACTAATTTCTGGGGAAAAAAAAATTACTGGGATAAAATCATTAACATAAAAATTTAAATTTTCAATCAGTTTTTTGACTTAGCTGTTTGTAAGTTAAATTTAGAGGGAAAATATTTTTTGAGAACCAAGAGAGAATCTGGAATCAAGTGTACCTAGCATTCCACATACTTTAATATATGAGCATAGACCCTCAGTAATCATGATGATTGCTCATGATTATCTTCATCTCAGGACTAAATATACTGTGATGTACCCCGAGTCTCCTAGAAAGTAAACATACTTTTAAAAGCCTAATTTCACAGTAAGCAGGCATTAAAGACAGTATTCTGTTCATCATTCATTCAGTAGTTAATGGGCTGAAGTGGCCAAACTGAATTAAGTTTCGTAAAAGTAGGGGAAGACAAGAGGGCATAAGAGATTCTCAGCTTGCGTGAATTTTACAAACCAAAGGAACTGTGAGAAAGTCAGCAGAAATATTTGCACATAAGGCATGACTCAGTATCTTTCAGTGACAGAATTGGAATCTCTTACATAAAGACAACAGATGGTGTAACTGGTAAATATGAGCTATTAGATCCTTAGAAAGCGTAACATTTGCTTCCTATTGCAAATATATTGAACCTTTAATGGTCTACAGATTTTATGAAGATTTGTGTGTTTCTGGTATACAGCTCCAGGGTACAGCCCAAAGCAGTATTGAATTAAAAGAGCAAATGCAGCAATATCTATGTCAATTGAAAAGTAGCTGAACCTTAGCCTGGTCAACACAATCAGATTTCTTGAAAAGTAGGAGCTAATTAGGTCATCTGAACTGATAACACTATATGCTTTTCAACAAACACCATCTTCTGCTTTAGAAACTCACTTGTCTTCTGCACATTCCAGATGAATTTGTCAAATCGATAGGATTACTGGCAGAGAACAGTTTCTGGATAAGAAAGATGTCAACCTGGTGTTAAAAACCACAAAAATCCTTAAAATGTGTCACACAAACATTTAATAGCGTGTGAACAAAAAAGTTGGGTGAACCAAAAGAATGACTGCCATATATGAATGTTCATCCTAACTTCATGATCAAGGAGAAAATAAAACGATCACTGGGAAAAAGCAAACTAAAATCTAAACAAAAAAACAACAACCTTACCTTCTTCAGTGGGGATCATCCAAGGGTAATTTGTCTGCTGTGATAGCAAGGGATAGCCTTTCTAATGCCTGAATCCCAAGATGGAAAGGATGAGCAAGACTCAAGTATTCTGAATGATACCTTGTTACAGACAAGGAATGTAGGAGATTGAGAGTACAGGAACAGCCAGAGAAGGTTACAAGCAGCTACAGAGAGAGAGAAAAAAAGGATTCTATACACTTGACACAAATGTGAGAGGAAGATAATTGAAAGCTTTTCTATTATTTAAGGCTAAAGAACTGACATAGCTATTCCTCATTTACCATGAAATTACAGGGTGTAAAGACATGTTGCATTATCATTTAAGTCTATTTCCTTGCATTAATTTTTTTATCGACATAATTTCTGTGACCTGCTTATATAATTCTCCTCCACAGTTAGAAGCTACATCCAGGCAACTCATTTCAGCATTTACCTCCTTAAGCATTTTGAAAAAAAAAATAAAATATCTAACCTCAACATTTCTTACCATTTCACAAATTAATTATCTTTTATCTTCTCATGGACATGGAAAAGAATTATTCCAGTTCTCTTCGCAATAGTGTTCTACGTATTTAAGATTATCATCTTAAACAGAATAACATTAATTGAATAATATTTTTGTTGTAAGCCATGTTTAGTTGACCTATGCTCACCCTTATTATCTCCTCTGAGCTTCCTCCAATTGTGCTTTCTCCAATTGTGCAAAGATCAGAACTGGGCAGAAGCCAAGACCCTCCTAGTATTCTGTAGAGCAGGATTATTTCAAAAGGCCTTACAGAATGTAGATTCACTTATACCCGAGCACAGTACTTACTTTTTTTTCCCAGAACAGCGGGATATCCCTGGATTATGGCTCAGCTAGAGGTCCATTATTGAGCTTTTTAGAATAGCTGTCACCCTAACATTTATTTGACTTCCTATACTTGTGCAATTTTTAAATTCCTGCTCTAATGTATTTCCTCATAAGCTTTGCATCTTATTTTTTCCCAGTAACTTCAATTTCAACGTTTTTAATTATCAAGTGTGTAGTCTTTCTTAGTTCAGTGACATCACATTTTATTCTGCATCTAGTCACCCCAACCACTAGCAAAGCTCTGATGAAATAAAAGCATCAGAGTATTGTAATTTGCATCAATTCTCAATTCTTAATGTTTTAAATCAGTTCTGGATAGGATCAATGACACCTGTAAGTTATCAAAGTATCTTTTTTTCCTCCTTTGGTACTATTAAGATCTTATGCATTATTAATTTGATCTTTCAGCTGATAACATCTGGTATTTGGGGTTTTGTCAGAGTTTTTGGAGTTTTGGTTGGTTGGTTTGGGGATTTTTTGTGTTTTTTTGCTGAGATAGCGTGTTCATGATCTTATTACAACATACTCTTCAGTGGCTCCAGTCTCAGCAGCAGTGCAAGTATTTAGTTTTCATTTTGCCATTTCACCTTTTGTCAAACTAACATGATTCTCTAAAGAAAAATATTCTATGAACTACCTGTCCAAGGACAAACATGTATCCTTGGAGAATAATTAGGTATTCAGAGATTAAAAAACTCCCAAGAAATTACTTTTTTAAACAATAGTGCTTAAGAGTTTAATAACTGAGGAACACCAGCACTGAAATTAGAGCTTTCCCTTCATATTCAAATCTCAAGGTACTGTCCTTACTTCATTTGATTGTTATAGAGCCATTACTTGTTAAGGTAAGTGGGATACGTACATGCTAACCTATTTGTGATATAACTAAAGATAATCCTTTTCCATAGTTAGTGGCAAAGATATTGAACCTAAAACCATGCAGAAATTCTGTATCTTCCACATATTCAGTGCTTAATAAATATATAACATATAGTTGCATCAAAGTAATGCTTCTTCTGAGTTATGTGTTACCTTAGTGGGACCAAGAACTGTCAAAAAAAAAAAAAAAGCTGAACTAATCAAAAGAAAAAGGGTTAGAAAAGTAGATTCTGAAGTAAAACTTAAACTTTTTCTTTTTAAATTTGGAAAAAAAGAATTTTTTTTCCCTGTAATCTGATAAGCATGAGTAAGATTTCTAGATTTATCTGCTTTGGCCTATCTAGCTCTAAAATACATTATTATTTACTCATTGAAATTATCAAAGTATTTGGAGATTTTGACATATTGCATAAATAAGTATCCATCTCAGAAAGGATTTGTCTTGTTTTCTCTTTTTGGTAATATGGGTTCAAATACAATAAATTACCTCTCTCATGTTAAATAGATGCATTTCAGTTGAAAGAAATTTGAGTTAGTAATCCTTTTTCAGAACTTAAGCTAAGCTAATGGGTAGTTTTGCAACCTATGTGTTATCATATACGCATGCACATGGGTAGCTTTAACTGAGCTTATTGTCACCTCAGAATGGTTTCCTTGTATGACTGAACTCATCTAAAGGGTTACATACAAGCAGTAATAGTAGTGAAACATACAAATAAACATTTTTCATTTAAAATTATTGGGGGTATTAATAATCTAGGTTTATCTTAGACACAATCTTAATAGCGTTATTATTTTAATACTAATTGTACTACTATTACTGATAACAATAGTATTAATACACAGATAGCCTATTAATTTTAATAATACTATAATAATTCAGATTATAGGATCAAGTGTAATTTATCTGAGAGCCAACATGAAGATCTTGATGCTGTTAAGTCATGTCTAACAGTTAAGACCTGAACTAGAAAATACCTTGACGTTGCTTAACTGTGTGTTGAATGAGCATCAAGTGAGTGCCACAAGTATAACAAACTAGTTATTGTCACTTGTGCTATCAGCATTCAGGCATCCCATGTAAGTCACCATACTGGACCTTCATCTGACTAATTTTCACATATCTTTTGTCTTTCATATGACATCTGAGAGATATTCAGGTGTTTACTGCCAATATACTGACTAGAAAAAAAGTGAGTGTTAGATGCTAGTATTTTGACCATATTACAAGTTCAAGATGTTGTCAGAAAATAGAATTACAGTCAATGCAAGAACGTTTTTAATAATGATGTTCCTGGGAGATAGTAGGTGGCACACAAAGCTGACCATCCTCCACACTTTACCTCTTTGCTCTGCAAAAGACAGTCTCTTTTGGAAGGACTGTATGTGTGCTTTGTCTTTTTTTGTAGTTGAGGTTTTTGTTTGTAACCACAATCTTTTTCATCTATTTTGGTTGCCACATATCACTTTTCCCCATTAATGAAATAATATTTACATTTTCACCCTTTCAAAGTCAGCTAATATTAGCCTTTTGTTTTTTTTTTTCTTTTAACTATTTCATTCACTTTGCCTAAAATTACTTCAAATAAACTGTCTTCAAGTTTAATAAACAGACACATGAAATGACTATGCATCAAATTACATGGATGAGCACTGTGCAGGAATGTTTTCTTCTATCTTTCCCTTCTATAATACGATGCTTTTTCTTTCTTATTTGATCAACAGGATTCCATTTTCTCTCTCTATACTAAACAGAGCATGACAACTCTGGAAATAGTTGAACTTACCAGCTGCAAAGGTAAATTACTCAATTCAAAAGTTAAGAGAAAGCAAGAAGAGAAATATTTCCTTCACTATTTAATAAACATTGTTTTCCTTTCCTCCTTCTCCCTCTCTGAGACTATAACAAGGTTTTCTTAGACTAAAAAATCCAAAGCAATGACCTGGTTCTTTTCTACTTGAGAAACATTTCTAGTTTGTGTACTTGAGTATCTTTTCCCACTTTAATGCTAAGTATTTCATAAATTTACCTTCATCTCAGGACAAAGAAGATTTATTGAACTATGAATATAAAGTAGACAAAAATCTAAGTTCTTATATTTAATGAAGTTACTCCTGAAGTAACTTACAGGAGTAACTTCAGGATACTGAAAGCTATTTAAATGAAGAGACTAAGGGAAGCTTTGGTCACACTCCAGCCAAAATGAAGGGCTAGAACTCATTTTTGCAAGCTTCTATTGCAATTGAAATACTTCAAAGTCACATTAGCCCTATCACAAGACATTTCACCATGCTTGTACTAGAAAGTACAGTCCATTGTCAAATACCTTAATTTCCCCATTTGAGCTGGTAATGAGGGCACTGTTCATGCATTACATAGCCAAGTGACAGAAATCTGCTGTACTAATGTGCTTGCAATAGTACAGAAATGTATTATGTAGTAAATATTTCCTCAAAAGTTTCTATGGATAAACCTATAACTTCACTGCAAGAACAGGATGCATCCAAAAAGCTGCACTGCACAGTCAGTTTTCAATTGAATGGCTCAAGGTTTGTTTTATGACTGGATAGAAATAAAAATTTAATTTCAGAGACTAAATCTTATGATTGGATATCAATAACAATTTAATTTCAGAGCCTAAATGTCAAACTTTAGTACCTTAAAGCTGCAGTATCAAAACAAGGCAAGTGCACTATACAGAGCACATTTCTTTTCCTCAGTGGTTGGAATAAGAGGTATAACAAGAGGTATAAAAGGCATCACCTTATGAGAAGAGTATCTGAACATTTTCAAAATGCATTCCAAATGCACTAAACGTCCTCTAAAAGTTTTTTCAGATGTTGCTTGTGTTCACAATGGCTGGGTGTGGCTATGTCACTGTGTTACAACAGATGTTTTAATTACTTGATAAAGAAACATCTGAAGTGTATTTGAGAAGGCAGTCCCTGAAAGATGCCCAGGAAAGATTTTTCTAGAGTTCAAGACTGCAAAAACTAAGAATTTTTGTAAGACTTGTGGATTTCCACAAGAGTAAAGTACAATGAAATCCCAGGCTGTAACAGCTACATAAAGTCAAAGAACATATGACAAGCAGCAACTTAAGGAAATAAGTTTAGGAAAATGCTGACCTCTGTCATACTGATCCTCTCCAGATTATTCTCAAGTTATTTAGCCACATCCATTGAACTATTCCTCCTGTATGTGGAACTTCCTTACAGATGTACGGTAAGGCCAAAAGTATGACAGAAACACAGTTTCCCTGTCATTTCTGACTTATTTTTTAAGGAATGTCCTTGTTATAAAGAATAATTACCCAAACTGGAACTTTCATATGCTAAATACAGACAGATCACCCACTAAGAAACACAAAGTTTAAGTGTAGCACTATAAGTCCCCCTGTTCTTATTCTTATAACTAACACTTTTTTCTAGTTTTTTTTCTTTCTTCTCTGCTTTGTAACACAATAAACATTCTCAGATTTTTATTTCATGCACCATAACTAGTGAATAATAGTTCTTACACCAGATTTGCAGATTTCTTCTTCAAGATTTCAGGTTTTCCTCAGTTCTTAGGTTTAAGTCAGAATAACATTCTGCCCTCACTAGCCCCTATTACCATAAAATCAAAAAGCTACCAAAGGAAGACAGTGACCATCAGGCAAATTCAGTTAGAACAGTACCTTCCTTTAAAGGTAACATTTAAACAAGATGTAACACAAATATTAAATCCAGATCTAAATTCAACCATGATGCTGATGGGAGTACGGGAGGAATTCATATGATGGACAAGCAACTTGGTTGTCCTTGGTTGCCCAGGACAGCCACATCACACCAGGACAAGGAGGCATTATTAATGTGATTTAGTAAATGATAGGATTTTACATTTTACTGCCTTCAGTTTTGTCTCTTCCCCTTTTGTTGTGGTAAATTCACATCCACATTCAGTTTAAAGAGATAAAAGCCACTCCACAAAGTAAATCACCAGTGCAGTTTCTCAATAGCTATAAAGTTTATAAATGTATAATATGAATTTTACTCAGCTAATACTGCTTTCTCCAGTTAGTTAACTATTTCAGAACTTTTAAAGCTTGGTTCTAGGAGACAGCCAAGTGTATCTCTTTGTTGATGATCTTAAAGTCGGTGTCTGATTGCCTTTGATTCTCAAAGCCTTTAGAACTGGTCTCAAGTGCCAGCTAGCATATCCTTCTCTTAATGTTTTATTTTCCCATTAATTTGTTCAAATCTATTTGCACCATCTTATCAGACTGATACCACAACATTATTTGACATTGAATGTTGCTCTTTGTCATATATCAACTTAACTAGGTTAGAATGGGAAAGACAAACAAAACTAATCAGAAACAAAATTAGTTTACTTCCAAGCATAATTCAGTGAAAATAGAGGGAAAAGGTCTGAGTCATTACTTAAACTGCAGAATTCCAGGAAGACAGATTGCACACCCACATGAAAGTGCTTTCAACTGGATTAATGAGCCAGCAGTGGCCAAGAAGGCCAAAAGCATCCAGGCCTGTATCAGAAATAGTGTGGCCAACAGGATGAAGGCAGTGATCATCCCCCTGTACTAGTGACGCTGCATGTTGAACTTTGCATTCAGTTTTGGGTCCCTTAATTTAGGAAGAATGTTGAGGTGCTGGGGCATGTCCAGAGAAGGGCAGCAAAGCTGGTGAAGATCTTGGGGCAGCTGAGGGAGCTGGAGTTTTTTAGCCTGGAAAAAAGGAGGCTCAGAGAGATTTTACCACTCTCTACAACTGCCTGAAAGGAAGGTGTGGCCAGGTGGGGGTTGATCTCTTCTCCCAGGTAACCAGTGACAGGACAAGAGGACACAGTCCTCAGCTGCACCAGGGAAGGTTCAGGTTGGACATTAGGAAGAAATTCTTCACAGATTGGGCATTGGAATGGGCTGCCCAGGGAGGTGGTGGAGTCACCATCCCTGGCAGTGTTTAAGGAAAGACTGGATGTGGCACTCGATGCATTGATCCAGTTGACGAGATGGTGTTTGTTCATAGGTTGGACTTTGGTCATAGGTTGGAAAGAGGTCTTTTCCAACCTAATTGATTCTGTGACACAACAGAACATGTTCCTGTATGTGCATACTTAATGCTAATTCTGTCCTAAGGAAGATTTCCACTTACTTAAAGGGCCAAAATAACTCCCAGTAGACATTACAAGAGAGACTAATCTGGCTAAAGACAATTTTGTGCTAGGTAATAATGTCAGTACTGTTGAGAATTCAGTTCCTGTTGTCCTTGCAATTTAACATGTAAAAGCACTTGTACACAGGAGTGTTTTATTTCACAATGGTGGTCCGAACAGAAAATGGACTAACATATGTGACCATTCTTACAACTTGCAGATTACAGTATATTTAGGGTTTTTTAAAATTATTTTTGTTTAAAATAAAAAAAAGGAAGGCTGCTAAGCCTGCAGACCATCTTCATTAACCACATCTAAGGAGAGAGCAACCAGCAATTCTAGTAAGGTCTGCTGCTTCACAAAGCCTATTCTTGGCTTTTCAGCCCCCTCCTCCTGCTGTTGAGTTTGCAATTAAGCATATGGGCTGGTAACTGTAATAAGAATTAGTAAAGGCTCCTCAAAGACAGGCTTCCTGCATTCTTTCCAGCCTCTGGTAGCAAACAGTTAGATTTTTCTCCACATTCCCCCTCCACCTACTACCTTACAAGCATTCAGTAATACCAGTAGGAATTTTTAATCCCACTGGGTTAGATAGAATACAGGAAAGTAAATTGCTTTTTTCCAAAGTTAGTCCTAATACTGCAAAAAGAGGTTACAGGTAAAGCATGGAACATAGTAACCCTGTTGCAAGGAGAAATTAATGTACCTAGATTAATTTATCATGGGAGAAGTCTTAAAAAAAAAATAAAACAGAAAGAAAAAAAATTACTGAATCAATTTTGTGATTTTTTTTCATACTGTGAATAACTTTCATTCTTTAAGAACACACAACTCTAGAGCTCCTTCAACTGCAGAGCAAGTTTTTACTGCCACATTTTGGATGGCATCCCTTGTCATGCTTGTAGTGCTTGCAGTTACAATGCAATATTGTAATATGAGGGGAGGCCAGGATGTTTCAACTTAAGAGATATTCCTCTGTCACGCTTTCTTTTCACTTCACTTCTTTACCCCTTAGACATACTTGTCTGGGTCTCCACTGCAGGGATAATTTCCTCCAAACTCATTTCCTTCTGCAGAGGGGAAAAACTGACAAGACTGGCATGCAAAAAAATCTTACTGTTATAAGCTTCAAAGATGAGATACATTTTTCCTCTTGTAAGAGCTGTTGTAACCAGCAAGATATATTCACCATTTACCTGCTGCTTCCAGAGAAACAGCACAGGATCTGTGCTCTTAATGGAACCAGAAACTGTTTCAGGTGTAATAGCACAGCACATGATAAATCTGAAGGCTTAAACTGGGATCAAGTATTATATTAAATGTCAGTCAAACAGTATCCTACATGAAAGTGCTTTCAACTCCCCATCCATTCCCCACCCACTCCACATCCCATGAAGAACAAATGTCTGAAGGAGAGTCAATATATTTTAACAGGTTTGATGTGTATCAAATACTATTGTAGTCTCTTTTATTCCTTAACAAAGCCCAAAATTGTAATGAAATATGCATTTCTAAGTTTTATCTTATTGAAGTAACACCCTAAATATGCTTCATTACTCTAAAAATGAAGTACGAATGGCTTCTCAGTCATTTCAAATAGATAATAAAATAGTCAATATAATTTATATTACCTGTTCCACATGGGGCTGTCAGACAATGCATGTCTAGGCAAAAATATCAGCACACACTCTCATACAAGAAAATAAGTCTGAGTGAACCTAAAGTTAGGAATTTGTCCTTGTTTTAGCTGGGGTAGCATTAATTGTTTTTACCATAGCTAGTACAGGGCTATGTCTTGGGTTTGTGCTGGAAACAGTGTTGATAAGACAGGGATGTTTTGTTATTGCTGAGCGGGGCTTCCACAGTGTCAAGGCTTTTACTTCTTTCAGCACTGCCATGCTGGCAAGGGGGCTGGGGGTGCAGAAGCATTTAGAAGGGGACACAAGTGGGACAGGTGACACCAACTGACCAAAAAGATATTCCATACGGTAGGAGATCATGCTCAGTTTATAAAGCTGGGGGAAGAAGAGGGAAATGGGTAGGGGGATGTTTGATGTGAGGACCTTTGTCCTCACAAGTCACCACCGCTACCTGTGATGGAGCCCTGCTCTCCTGGAGGTGTCTGCACCTGCCTGCCCATGAAAGTGATGAATCAATTCCTTGGTTTGCTTTTCTTGTGGGCATGTGGCTTTTCCTTTTCCTATTAAAATGACTTTATCTCAATCCATGAGTTTTCATTTGCTCTTCCTATTCTCTAGGCCATCCCACTGGGTGGGCACCTGCACAGTGCTTGGTTGCTGGCTGGGTTTAGCCGTGACACCACCACAAATCAAAGACAGCTTGGTCTATCAAATATTTATTTCAGTTACCTCACCCTCTCCAACAGAAAGAATTCACATTATAAATCAAGACATTACCCTTCATTCTTCTGACACATGATTATTTCATTTGAAGATAATTTATTCTGTTGAGGTTTCAGTCTATTTATCCTCATCTACTGACTGCTGGAAGAAGAAATAGAGTTACCTGAAAAAAAACCCAATATGCTATTAAGTCACAAATGAACAGAATCTTAACGGCAGTTCTCATTGAGCCAACCTCCACTGTTACAAGTATGATCTTAAACTTTATATCTAATATACCCAGACAGGAAAAAAAAAAATGAAAATAGGATATTTTAATGAATTACTTTGCACAAAATGTCAGCTTATCAGGACAGATATGCAAGATAAGGTATTAATAAAGTTAACAAATTTCCTACCGTGACATAAAGAGAATTATTAAAGTGATCTCACAATCAGTGACGTTGAATGTCATAACTCCTTAAATCTTTATGTTCTACTCCAGTAAAATGAAGGCTTCACATGAAGTATGGAATATCTTACTGCCAAGTCTGACTAGGAAACTGCCAACATGTTTTAAACAGGATATACAGTAATAAACCGCAGTACTACTTGCCAATATGTAATGACTTACTTTTTCAGTACTGCATGCATTATAAAGTTTCAAAACAACCATGCTGAAAGATACCATTTCCTTTGCCATCTCTCTCCTGCTTGTTGAATTTTGAGAATCCTAATGACAGCCCAATTCTGCTAAAGAAAAACCCACTCCCTGTAAAATAACAGTGCATTTTCCCCCTGTATTTGTATATAAGCTATTTTAAACACAAAAATCCTGAAGCAATTTCTCTGGACTGTTTCTACACTTCTCCACAGGATGTTGATGCAACACTACAACCCCTTTGAGGGGACAGGTTAGAAGTTATTGTTCCAGACCCTTGCTGTGAATATCTTCTTGAATACTCCTTCCAGGTAGTCTCTGATGTAGCTTTCATGTATTATTATGCTGTGAATCCTGGGTGTCAAATAGATCTGCTTGTTTTCTAAGAATGCTTTCTCTTCCCTCACCTTTCTATCTTTCTCTGGAGAGGAGGTCAGCTGTAGTTAGCCAATGCCTATGCGTTTGGAATACGGAAGACAAGCATCCTGAGGTCAAGCCATCCAGTTTTAAGATTAAAAACATCTCGACAGCAACCAGGTAAGTGCTGATACACAACAAGTGCATACATAAGTCTGTAATAGAAAGATCTTGCTCCAGATATATGGATTGATCTGTTCACGAAAAATAACTTTTTCTAAGTGTCTGAAGGGTTTTTTTCTGTTCACTTTCTTTAAAAAAAAAAAAAAAGAGCTTTGCAGTAGCCTGTTTCTGGCAGATTCCACATTTTTCAAAGCAATGCCAAAGAAGTTCAGTTTCACAACCAATTAACATTGCTGTTGTAAACAGAAGCCACCAGCTTTCTCCTCAAGATCACTGGTGGTCTAAATTTTTCAGATCTCCTTGCCTGTGCAAAGGAGGTTCCTAGAACTATCCCTTATACAATTGCTTTTGGTCAAGAGAAACAGCTCAAGCTTTGTTTATTTTACACAGCTAACTTGCAGTCAGACCAAAGAGTGCAGTTGCTGACACTGGAAATGTGATTGACTGCATCTTGTAACAGTATATTTAAATCATTCATAAAACTGTACCTAAATATTTTCTTTCTCTCCTGCCTTTCTTAAAGATTTTTTTTTTCCAAAGTGGCTCTTCATCACTTCAGAAATCCTTTGTTAGAAAACTATATTGGTGGCTGACATTTTCATTGCTCTATAAACCTACCCTCCCTCAAAATATTCTGCCTTTCATAGTTGATGACCCACTAAAGAGCTAATTGAAAAGCATACATTTGTCAGCCCATATTACATTTAGACCATTCTTGTTTATCAGCTCTTCACAGAAGTTTTGGAACTCTGAGTTATATCAAATATACAGAAAAACTGAAGACAATCTCATGTTTTCCCCTTAAAGACAGAAAACTGAATGTCTGTATAATATGGAGAGCAGGGATGACAAACTTCTGTGGCACAAACGGGTAAAGACAATCCCACAGCAACGTGGGACTTTTTTCTGGTTTTTAATTAATGTTTTCTGGTTTTTAATAAATTCCATATGATAGTAGTGTATCAGTTATAGCAGTTGACTCTTGGCTATAAAATTCTTCCTATAATTGCACCAATTAGATGCTCAAGAAGCAACGATGAACATTTAAGGGCTGAACATGAATGCATGCTATATAAACACTTGAAATTTGCACAGCAGTGGGGCAACATACTTGATCACTATTTTACAGAAAATATATCTTGTCACTAGTTGGTAGCTGAAAGCCAGAAGTTCCGATTACAGTTTCTGCTCCCACTGAAGATGCTCAAAAGACCTACAGCCTTAACAAAAGTGGGAGAAGACCAAAAAGTAGGAAGATTATACATGCAATATATTCACCATCGGTTAATCCTGAGTCTAAAGGTACTTTTCTCCAACTCTTAGCACTCTGACATTTGAAATAGTCTAACATAATGAAACAGAACATTAACAGAAAACAAATAAAAGACAAATCAAAACAAATATGCTATTTTACAAAATCATAAGTTGATTTGCCACTTGAGTGAACTGAACTGTTCAAGGCTGTGTCAATTATTTTGTCTACAGCTTAAATTCATTACATTTCCTTATTAAGGCAGTTTGTGTATGCCCCCATAAGTGCCAATTCTGAAGTTAACTGACACATTAAAATGTACAAAACCAAAACACTTTTTAGCTTATTATGTTGGATAGACATATACTATTTCATGAGAAGTACTAGGAAGTGTTCCACAGCATTGGAATTCAATTACCTGTCCTTTTAATTGTTACAACAGTCCTGTCTGGCATGGTTTTTGGCCTGGATTAAACAGTGCTCTCCCAAACTAATCTTGGGCACAATTCAGGAATTGGCAATGTTCAGAAACTACTCCCAAATGCCAATTTAGAAACAGCAATTATATTTTTAAAGACTAGGAGTCTAGTCTAGTGTTCTGGCATTAAGGCTAGCTGACAGAGTACAGTTGTACTCATGACATACCCATAGACTTAATTAATTTACCAATACAGGCAGAAGCAAAATATCCCCCAAAAATACTTCTCAAACCACAAATACCACAAAAAATTCAGATGTCAACAAGAGATTGGCATTGCCCAGATGACTAAATGAAATCCTTTATACAGCCTAAGAGTCAGATATTTTCTAAAGTTATTCATAAAAAATTAAGCGAGGAAACAGAGAGACGAGAAATGTAAACCTGCTGTACTGCATGAAGAGACTCTTAATTTTAAATTTATTCTTATTTTTCATCTTCAGTGCAAGGGAAGAAAACCCTGACCTACAAGTGTTGGCAAGAGTCATATTTCATTCTAGCAAAATTTCACCTTGCAAAAAGGTACCCCTTTACAGCTCCATAGGATACCTATTTATCAATCCTAAAGAATGACAGTCCAGTCATTTTAGGATAGATGATAGAAGTAGACTAGTAGAAATCCTCTTTCCTGAACAATACATTTCAACTGCTTAAGGACACCCTAACAAAGAGTTGTTTAGAGAAATGGAGAAATCTACCTAAACATAGACCCTAAAGCATCTTCAAATATTGACTACTTCCTTAACGAGATTTCCAGAAGAAGAGAGTGTTTAAATAACAACCAAAATGCCAACCAGCCTACATATACACACACACACACATATATATATATATAGTGTTCCATAATAATCAGTGTCTTCCCTTTTTTGGAGTAATTTGAAGCTATATTACTCTCCTTACGGGAGCCACCTGAAGGCAGAAATAGGAAATGGTTCCTTATTGGATTCAGTGATTTTTTAATGCACCATTTAAAAAATATTTATACCTTTATATATCATCTTCCAATTGAAGTAGTGTAGTGTATTAACCTAGGTGCTAAAAGCAGTCTTTTAAAGCAGCATTCTTTTCTCCCTGCAGACTGAGAAGTAAAACCAATAAGATTTCTTGATGCCGAAACAGTCATGACAAGAATTAATTTTTATCTTTCTAGGCATCTATCTCCAGCCTCTAAATCTGACTAATAGTAATAGCGTAATGAGTGCTGTCTCCCTTCAGCAGAAGCGTTTTGCTTCATAGTTTCAGGTGAATATTTAGTAAGAAGAGTTTGGAGTAAAAATCACTGTAAGGGGCGGGAAAAAAATCTAGTAGAATAAGATGCATAGGAAAACACTGTGCATTTAATACATTTCAATAGTAGCCAATTACAGGTATGTGCTCTACTATTTTTATATGAATTGTGAAAAAAAAAAAAAGCTTAGTCTCCCTATCTGTAAATAAAGTGCTAATGAAGATATCAATGGACTACAATCAAATTTGTATGCAGTATTATTACCAATACTGTAGGGCTATTTCCAGAAGTCTGTTGCAAAATACCTCATATAAGCTTGTACATATTGGCCATAGCTTCCAAGGAATTCTAAGAGGTTAATGAGGATTTTTTTTTTTCCTGAAATGTGCAGTATTTTAGAAAATAATCCCTGATGCTTTACATACTAAGTGTTTAGTTACGCAACACACTACAGATTCTGGAGGCTGTCTTTCTCATATCCCTTTCAAACTTCCCATATTTCTTCTCAAGTGCATCCTTGAAGTCACAACTCTATCAAATCAGTAGATCTTCCAGATCTTGTTTCAATTAAAGAGCATTAGCCTGTAATTCAATTTTCCTATTAATATTTTCTTCTGATACTGTCTCAATAAGTCATCATTTCCCTGAAGACATACATGGCAAACTTGGATAACCCCTATGTCTACTTTTAACTCATTTTTTTCCATTTGCCCAAGTAACATTAATGACTAGAAATGTTGATCATTCTTTCATGCTCTAATAACTACTATAACTAGCTTTCTGGCTTTTTAAGTTCTGTAAACTAGCAAAAAACCAAGAACATGTCTGTGTTAAAGGAACGGGCAATCAATAAAAAGAAAACCACACACTTAAAATAAACCTGAGAAAAGCTGCATAAATGCAAGGTCAGAAAGCCCATGAAGGGAGGGCAACTGGCAGGATAAGAAGGACCATCTCACCTTGCAGAATTTGCCTCTTAAATGCCTCAAAGCCTGGCTTGTAGCTTCACCCTCTTAGGCAGACTGGCCATTACACACCCAAAACCTCACCTTCTGCTGACCTCAGCAAAATACCCTGACACCTCCACAAATGGGCAAATGTTTTGAGTCATTAATCCTTAATAGTCCAGACTCAAATGCACTAAATAGTACAAACTCAAATCTACAAAACACACAAAAAAAAAAAATTAGAGGGGGGGAAAGATGAATTTCATATCAGTGGCAGTCACTTGCCTCACGAATCTGCCACAACAAGACTATCAGGTACAGAGCACAAGACCAGCAGTCTGGGATTAACAACATGACAGAAATGAAAGAAAAACAGTGCCACAGAGGCCCTGGAAAACTCTACCTCAACACCTTTATTGCTGCCTTAGTAAGAGCTTCAACCTTACTAATACCAAGGGACCTGCTGTGCCAGACATCATACTTATTTTTACATAAGAAGGAATTTCCCCCCAGATAAACAGTATGCTATCATAGCTAGCACTGTGTAAAAATAGTCAGGCTTTTGCATTAATCATAGCTGGAAAGCTCTGTCAATATTGAGAAAATTTTAGTTTCCATAGGATAGCACATATACTTCAAATGCCTCTTGATAGCATATGGGTTATATAGAGAAAAAACAGAGTGCTTCCCTTTGCTGCTGTTTTTGATGTGCTGATATGACTGCCTTGAAAGAGATGTGTTTTCATCCCTGCTTCAAGACCCACATTAAACAGATAAACTCCCAAGAAGAATCCTAATGCAGTATGTTAAAAGGGAAAAAACGGTGTTGACCCAAATCAAATTAAAGCAGTGATGAAGAGGAAATTACTAAAGCTGTATTTTATAAAAGGCTCAGTATTAGTATCAGGACACATTTTCAGAATAGTCCAGCAGTAAGGAAAAAAACAAAAATCTAAAATTTGCAGCTTGGTATGCAGGCTGAAAAGTAGCATAGCCAGTAATTTCATAACACTTTTCACAAACCAGTATTTACTGAAATAAGTCATCAGGAACTGAAGAATTAAAGGAACAACTACATATGAAAATGATCTTTTAAAAAAAGGTGGATTGAATTTCTTTCTCAAAAATAAACTCCCTGCATTTCCAGCAATTATACCAAAAAAATAAAAGGCTTCTAGGAGCTTTTTGCAAAAGCCCTAGAGGGTATTGACAGTAATGCATTTAAGCTAACTTTTAAGTATTGAAGACCCTACTCAAAAAGCTCAGATATTAAGTTCATTCATTTCCACCACCAATGTATTAGTTAGACCCAAATCTACAGGATCTCCAATGATCTTCAACAAGCAGTTATGACTAAGACAGAAATTCAAATTTAATTATAGGGTAATTAATTCTAATACTGTTGTTCAAGTTCCAGTACCATAAAAGTGGCTAACGAACAAAAAAATTTCAAATTTTCCCTTTAGTGTGTAAATCTCTACTGCATAAGCCAATCTTCCCAAGAGTTGCTTGTACTCTGTACACTTGTAACTGGAGGAAAAAAAACAAACTAAAGCACAACAAAACCACACATCTCATTAAAAAAATACATTATGCATCTACATTAACAATTTCAGAAAATAAGCCATGTATTTACCTATCCAGAGAGATTTCAGCCTGGATAGTCCAGACCTAAGAGTAAAAATTTTGGCATTGCTAAAAATACCATAAAACTGCATTACAAAAAATTCTGAAAGGCATGCAGTCTAGCTATGCTTGTGCTTGCTTTCAGATGAATTTTCAATCAAACTTTTTAAGTGTATGGTTTCCATGCTTATTGTTTTTTCTAGCTATAAAGAAAGAATATTACAATTCA
Source organism: Leptocoma aspasia (assembly GCA_013399835.1). NCBI lineage: Eukaryota > Metazoa > Chordata > Aves > Passeriformes > Nectariniidae > Leptocoma > Leptocoma aspasia. The sequence goes on from VXAX01003642.1 coordinate 215,203, forward strand.
ACCAGCAAAATCCTCTCTGCTGAAGATATTGGCCATTTAATAGTCAAAAGAAATCAAGACATTAAAGTGACTCCTTGCATACCCCAGAAAACAATAAGACAAGCAAGAAGACTTAAGCTCCTGTAAGTGCTAAATTAATATGTAAAAGCTGATTAACAAACAGAAAGAAAACTTTATACAGCTTATTCTAATGAACATGCTAAGCAGTTCATTTAAAGAGCACACAAAAGGCTACATACAAAATATTTTCCATCATAATCCTGTAAAAAAGTGTTTTTTTTTCTTTTTAGTGATTATGTTTAAGTCACAGACTGTGTTAGGTAATAATTGTGTCCTGTCATTCTATAACAGTTTCTAGGCAGAGTTCTATAGCAAAGGCGAGCTCTTCCTTATTAAAGGTCACATAAGGGAAGTGCTGAGGCGGGAAGAATCCTTGCACTGTTTCAATTATTTCGCACCTTGCCTTCTAAACAACTACAAATACATCTTCATGCCTTTTCTGCTTCAAGCGAAAAAGTGCAAAGCATAAATATCTTGAGTGTCAGAAGAAAGAAAACAGTACCACTTCTTTAAAAAAAAAAATATAATGGAAAATAACTACTATCACAGGCAACACAAATCAAAGACAGAAATAAGATGTTTCAAGAAGGGTATTGGAAGTGGATGGAGATTAAGTGTACAGTTATTACGATTTACTCACACAGTGAGAAAGAATCCATTGAAAGTACAAATACAACATACATTACATACTTTAATAACCCTTTTTCAGTTTTCATGAGTATGCACAGGGCAGACATGATTACACTAACGTCAGGTGGAACTTAGGTTTTCTGCTATGTTACCTATGTAAAATGGGGTTTCTAGGCAACAGCTATATTTAGGGCAGTTAATACACCACAGCTGAAGGGGTCCACACCAACATGGCAAGACAATGCATCTCATACATCTCCAGAAAAAGACTGAGTAAAAAAAAAAAAGGAAAAAGGAAGCACCTCATGTTACACTATATAACTGAGGTGTAACTTCAAACACATTTACTAAAGGAAATGGCTACAACTGTATATAAGCAATCTTCCCACCTCCTTAGAACCCTACTTTATCTCTTTTTACCAAGGAGGTTAATCTCCTCAGCACACAGAGGAGGCTAAACGCCGATTTTTTCAGTTATACATACAAGCAAGGCCTAAGGAGATACTGAAAAGAATCTAAAAGTTTAATTCCTCATAGATATGTAGATATATGAAAAAAAAAAGCCCAAACCCCCTATTTCTTAGAAAAAAAGAATCTGTAGATCAGTCAGTGATAAAATATGATAAGATAATCAACCCTTAGAAATTCTAGCACATACCTCACAGAATTTAATATAGAGAGCATCAACCATCTAAAAACAATGTATAAAGAGTGAAAGAAAATAATTTTTCCCATCTACTTTTTCTTCTTCAAAATTTTAAGGAATTTGGTCGTATAGATCAGCAGACACTTCTTGCACGTTTAGTACTCCAGTCTCATCATTTATAGTAATACTAAACAGTGCCAGAAACAACATCAAACCAGTTTTCATAACTTTCACACAGATAAATTTCAGTCAAAAGGGCTTCAACTCTTCAACACGACAAATAAACATATGAGAAAGAATCTCCTATTTTACACATAACTTCTGGAAAAATCAGGCTTTGCAGCAAGTTTAAGTTGGTAGTTCTTAAAAGGAAATTCAGACATCCATTGTCTTGTCTTTCAGAAGATCAAGAACACCCATAGGATACAAGTTCAACCTTCTGCAAAAGCCTAGTTTCCTCCTCTACCTCCCTCGACCTTATAGTTAAGGTCTTTGATACCTTTGAACATAAAATAACATATTTTTCCAGGAAAAGGCTTAACTTACACATCTCCCTAAAGCAAGTTTGTTGTTTGTTTTTTTTTTTATAAAGAAACATACTTTTTCACCAGGAGAACTATTTGGACAACATAATTACATTCAGTTATTAACCTACCAGACTACAAACAGATTTTAAGACCTTTATAGACAAATAATATTATTAGCCTGCTTTGCTGACCAGTGAAAAAAAAAACAACAAAACAGACTACCATAAATATGCATTGTTCTTCACTGCTTTCTGCAACCAAACCAAAATTTAAACTGAAAATAGAAATATAGGTTGCCTCATTGAGACAGGCAATAAATATCACCTGATCAAAAAACCAAACAAGAAACCCTAACAATATCACCATACAAACACTTTCAGAAACAAACAAAAAAAACCAGCTTACCAGAGGAAAGACTCTTCACATCGTAAACAAAAATATTTCATTCTCCTATTCCTTTCCTGAGAGAGCATCTTATGGAGTGGCCTGATTTCCCTGAGTATATCTGATCAGGCACAGCTGTGCATCAATGCCTTCCCCTGCACAGCTGTGAAAGATGAGGCAACAATTGGTGCCCTGACTGCTGATATTTGTCAATCTCTGCAAACTGCAATAGAAATGGGATTTCAGGGGAGATGGCAGGGGGTGAATGGAAGAGTTTCCAATTAAAATGCAGTTAATAATCTGGTGTTTAAAGTGTTACTTTATTCCAAAATATGTTATTATTTTGGTTATGTGCAGGGATAGATTAATTAACAAACACAACAGAATAGAGTTGGCCTAGCTGTTTCTCTGCTACATACCTCTTGACTAGCTAAACCCCCTCCTTTGGCCTATTCTTTACTTACCTTCCATCTCACTGCCAAAGTGAATGTATATGATTTGCTATGGTTTACAAAGGATGCAGCAACTGAAGCCTCATTCTTCTAACATAACTTTTCTTCCCATCAAAATGAAGTATGTACACCACTGGAGTCACAGCCGTAGTGCAAATTCCCACAGCAGCCTAACGAGAAAGCTCATCAGCCTCTCCTCTGAGCACATACTGAAGGTTATCTTTCGTGGGTTCATATCCAGTAGGGTATTCCATTATTAGACTGAAGTGCCTAGGGCTAGTGTGTGCAAATTTGTGTATTCTGCTTCCCACTTGTACTGCCTATAAAAGCAGGTCTGCCTTAGAAACTGTAGGCAATGAAAATCTAGGCTTGGACATATCTGCAGTCTCAATTTCTGACACATGCCAGCATCAATCCACTCCTCAGGATTTAGCCCTGAAAGAAGTTAATAGAGAATCAAAGAAATGTAGAAGAAAAAGGTGGAGACAAGTGGTGATGTATGAGAAACTTTCAGAATGAAACAGAGTACACAGGTTGCACTTCTGAAGAAAAGACAGGAAAAAAAGACAAAAGGCACTTAAACCACTTGTACAGACACTCACTGTGAAAGAACAGGGCAAGAGTTCCAGATTTAAACAAAAAAATGGTAAAGAAAAAATGCATACAGAGCATTTTAATAATGCTTTAATGTTTTAATAATGATACATGATGAAAATTAGGATTAATATTTGATTTTAGAAGTTAATGTTACATCTCAGTGCTTTACAAAAAATTAGCCACCACATCCATTAGTTTGTTATTTATCTGAGTGAACATGAGTGTTGTAAAAATTTTTCAGAGTAATTATAACACCATCAATGACTCTATAAAGGGACTATTGCTTGCAGCTTTGGAGACTACTGTTAACACTTTTATTAGGTCCCTCAACATGTTCTGCTTTCCCAGAAGCAATGTCATGTTTTGACCCAGCTGTCTGTTCTTTCTTGATGAAAATGTATATATATATATATATAATTAATTATAGATGTTGTGTATCCAAATATGTATATTCTGTGTTTCTTTGACTGAGATCTTCAATTTTACATTCGTAGTCAATTCTAAGGAAGTTCATAATTCTTTGAACAGGAGTCCTCACTCAAATATTAGATGACCATATTAAATTTATTTCCTTGAAATGAAAATAAAAATAAAAGCAATGTTCCCTTCAAAATTAGCAAAACTTACTGACTTAAGAATCATTCAGTATATGTCAGGCAGATTATTTTCTTTTGTCTTAAGTGCTTTTCTTTGCAATTCACTGACATCTTCCTGTTTAAAAATATTTTGTGTATGTGCTTTTTCTTTCCAAATATTTCTCTCTCTTCTGGAAGGAGAAACTCACTATTTCCTTCTAATTCTGGCAGTCCTGTCATGGCTTTAGGAAGAACAACAGTGATGAAACTTCGGGTGATTAGAATGTTTGGGGTGTGGGTGCAGAAAAATAGGATGGATCCCCCACAACACAGAGTGGCTATGATGTAACATGATCCACCTTTCATTCAGACCAGGATTAAATGCTTTCAGGTATTTGGAAATCAATCAGGTCACAAAAATTTGGACAAGTCTGATGTTGTGTATTTTCTGTTAGCCTTTACCATTCCAAACTAGGATGCACAGACCATTGCTTTTTGTTTATTGTTGTATATTCGATATCAGGGTGACTAAATTTAATGGATTAAGGATAGCTTTGGTTTTCTTAATTGCTTCTCACAGTATCAGCCACGATTCATAATTATTTCAGCTTTTACTATTTCATAATCTGCTAGAGTTTACTAACGCCTTAGTTCTGGTTTTGTCTATCCAACAGCTTTCCCTGCACAATGAGTCAAATTCCACCCTTTACGTTCACTCCAGGAGTGAAAGCAGGAGTACAGAAGGTCACATAAGCCCATCTTCCATGTTGCTGAAGCTTGAGATGTGTAACAGAGGAGCCATGCAGACACCTAACGCCCAATGTCATGTGGCACTTCTCACTCAGCTTGGGTGGGTGTGTGTGAGATGTCACACCATGGGCAACTTGAGCAGAATTCTTATGGAATCAGCACTCCTACATTTCCAACACCTGTAAAAACAACACGGGAATCTTATTTACCACAGCAGGTGTAGAAGTGAAATAAATAAAATTTGTTCTCAAAAAAATATAATGTTTTCATGTTATTTAGGCAGTGTAGCATTCATGGTAGCTTTTTTAGTTTTATTGCTTACATTCTGATACCCTATTTGAGTAAAACTTATTTGCAAAGCTCCTTTGACAAGATCCACATTTCATAGATGACACTCCAGTATTTTGCCCAAAATCAACATAATTATTTTTATGTGCAGTCTTTTGATTACTTACTACTGTCTGAGTCCCACAGCAACTTGAAAAATCGTTAACTTTGCTTGTTATACTGAGGTGTTGCAGTGAGTTTTGATTCAAGTGAGTCAATGCTAACTTATAAGTAAATCTTCTTTGGAATGAAGTTAAATCACTGGCCAGACACAGGCTTTACTCTCAGATAAGACAAGCTATGATCCAATTTGATACTACATTTTATATAAATGAATTTATCTGAGTATTATCCAGTATTGCTTACTGGTGAGGTTCCAGATGACTGGAAGCTCGCCGATGTGACGCCCATTCACAAAAAGGGTGGGAAGGAGGATCCTAGTAATTATAGACCAGTTAGCCTGACCTCAGTACCTGGCAAGATGATGGAGCAGCTTGTACTGAGTGTCATCATGCAGCATTTACAGGATGGGCAGGGTATCAGACCCAGCCAGCATGGGTTTAGGAGGGGTAGATCGTGTTTAACCAACCTGATCTCATTTTATGACCAGGTGACCCACCTGGTGGATGCAGGAAGGGCTGTGGGTGTTCTCTATTTAGACTTCAGCAAGGCCTTTGACACTGTCTCCCACAGCATACTCCTGGAAAAGCTGGCTGCCTGTGGCTTGGAGAAGAGCTCTCTTTGCTGGGTTCAGAACTGGCTGGATGACCAGGCCCAGAGAGTGGTGGTGAACGATGCTGCATCCAGCTGGTGGCCAGTCACCAGTGGTGTCCCTCAGGGGTCTGTGCTGGGGCCAGCTCTGTTCAATATTTGTATTGATGACATGGACGAGGAGATTGAGTCTTTAATTAGTAAATTTGCAGATGACACTAAGCTGGGGGTGTGTGTCAATGTGTTGGAAGGTAGGATGGCTCTGCAAAGACAGCTGAAACAGTTGGATGGATGGGTAGAGTCCAATAGGATGAAGTTTAATAAGTCCAAGTGCCAAGTCCTGCATTTTGGCCACAGTAACCCCCTGCAGCGCTATAGGCTGGGGACAGTGTGGCTGGACAGTGCCCAGGCAGAAAGGGACCTGGGGGTACTGGTTGACAGCTGGCTGAACATGAGCCAGCAGTGTGCCCTGGTGGCCAAGAAGGCCAGTGGCACCTGGCCTGTATCAGGAATAGTGTGGCCAGCAGGAGCAGGGAGGTCATTCTGCCCCTGTACTCGGCACTGGTGAGGGCACACCTTGAGTGCTGTGTCCAGTTCTGTCCCCTCAGTTTGGGAAGGACGTTGTGACACTTGAGTGTGTCCAGAGGAGGCAACGAGGCTGGTGAGGGGCTTGGAGCACAAGCCCTGTGAGGAACAACTGAGGGAGCTGGGGTGTTTAGCCTGGAGAAAAGGAGACTCAGGGGTGACCTTATCACTCTCTACAACTCCCTGAAAGGTGGCTGTAGTCAGGTGGGGGTTGGTCTCTTTCTCCAGGTAGCAACTGACAGAACCAGAGGACACAGTCTCATCAAGGGAAATATAGGTTGGATATTAGGAAAAAGTTTTTTACAGAAAGAGTGATAAAGTACTGGAATGGTCTGCCTGGGGAGGTAGTGGAGTCACCATCCCTGGATGTGTTTAAAAAGACTGGATGTGGCACTGGGTGGGTTGGGTTGGACTCGATGATCTTGAAGGTCTCTTCCAACCTTGTGATTCTGATTCTGTGATTCTATAAACTTATCCAGAAACCTGAATGATGTCTTTGATGGCGACAAACTGGCTTTTATCACATACTTAAATTTCACCTTCTGCCATTTCAGAAACCACTGACAGTGTGCTTATGCTTGTACATTTGCTTTCATTACATTTACAAATTTGTGTTAGAACTCCAGAATCATACATGCACTGCTGACACGACACTCAAGGAGGAGGCCATTTAGACTCCAGACAATTTCTTAAGATAAGATAGTAGGCCAAGAAATTATACTTTGCCATTCTTTATTCATATAAGAACTGACACATTAATCTAAAAATTTTTCTTTAAAAAATGTATTAAGTTAATGAAAAGTTGTTTGATATTTAATTTGTGAAGCTACAGTTATTAAAAATAATAGGATAAATGATGATTAGTCATACATTAAGCAATGTGAATTGTTACAATTTTCTTTTTTGTTCTCATTCTTCAATGTGTCAAACATATTCTGCTACTTATCAACAGAATAGAATTTTGTTAGACATTAATAGTTATGAATTTTTGTCATGTAACATTTTGTCATCCACATGAAAACTAACAGCATGACTTAATCTCTTTCAATGCACTATTCATTTTTTTCAGGTATGGTATTCTGAAATACATTTTTCACTTGGATTAAAATGCATTTTAGTGTATAAAAATTTATCATATTTTATATATATATAATATATATTTTATATATATATAATTTGTCACTTTTAAAGCATCTCATGTATGCATACAGCAAAACTGTTGCTCTCCTGCTTATGCATCTCATCTCTTGGATTTTTTCACATGCATAGATCATCTCCTGAGATTGCAGGCACAGAGCCTGTATGGATGGTCTGATCTAAATTTCATGTCATTTGAGGAGAGAAGACAATAAGGTGAAAAGTTTGACCATGGAGAAAGCAGGTTTTTCAGTGACTGCTGTAGATAATATATACAATAACGAATAATGACTTTTACGTCCTCACACAGAATAAGATCACGGCTGTATCCAGAGAATTGCTCTTCACAGCATAGATTTGCTTCCATTTTTTGCCTGGCACAATGGTGTCTTGATTGCTGATAGATTATTTAAGTGTTATGGTGATACAAAGGACAAGGTTGTTTGGGAGACAAGAATCTTTTACATAGGCACATTGATATAGTTGGGGGGAAAAGAAAGGATAAGCTTTCAAGCACAAAAGCCTTTCTCCAGTCCATCTTCAGAGAAACAACAAATAAGAAGAAAGAGTGTGGGGGCAGTAGCATTTTAGAGAACTTCATCCGCTAAGGAAATTAACTGCACAGACGTATTTCATTGCCTGGTATCATCTGATCTTTCATTCAAAGTGGACAGCCTTAAATCTATGTCATCTATTCTTTTAGCAGGCCTGCAATTCCACACCATATTGCCACAAATCATGCACACATTTCTTTGTTATCATATGTTCCCTCATCTAAAGATGACAGTTTGATGTAGTTTATGAGCTTGCACAAGTCTATTCTGTATTTTTCTCTGACAGACAGTTGAGTTTTGGTGTTGTACATAGATTCAGCACTTCAGAGTTTAGAAGCCTAGCCTTATAAGGACCCTCAAGGGAAGCAAGCAGGGTTTTTTTCAGATTTATGGGTAGGAAATTGTTCCAGAAACATCTCTTGATTGCTTAAAGACCCCCTTACACATTATAACCTTTTTGCTGTTGACAACATTTGGCAGAAGATAGTTTAAAGTAATGCCAAGGCGCAGATTTTTGCAAAATTGCTGGCTATACATCCTTAACTTGTGAGGAAATGAAAGCACAGCTCTCTTTGAAGTTACTGGCTCAGAAAGTTGTATCCCTGTTGGCATACTTGTCAGTGGTCTCAGCAGACAGAAGCACCTTCTCTGTTGAATAGCTCTTGGTTTAAGTCCAACAGATAAATACAACTGTCCCCACAGTTGAACTAATTCAGTGGACAGATAAAGGGATTTAATTCTCCAGCTTTCCCAAAGCTGTTCCTTTTGAAACAGTAAATTCAATGAACAGAAAACAAAATGTATAAGCCTTCCTAAGATAACCCAGGCAATCATCAAATTAAATCTAAGTATTATGTAAATGCATTCTTGGTATTTGACTTGATGTATTTCAGATATTGCCTTTAAGCTTCCTAGTTCTCTATATATTGTAGTCCTTTTGCCTCTGGTATAAAATACTGCAAAGCCATACTTCCTTCTGCATCTTCAAAGCTTGAGGAATCTGACAAGGTTAGGCTTTTAAACTAAAAGACTTTTTAGCTCAAGGTTAATTAATGGGTTAATGCAGACAGTTAAGAAATTTGCTTACTTTGACTAACAGGCTGAAAAAATACTTCAGTTTACATATTGCTATGTGATCACAATAAGCATATAACAAAGGAAGCTCTCTCCACAGGCCTGTGGTGCTCCAACAGGTGTTCAGCACTCCAGTGGTCATACAGACCCATGACATGAACAGGCATCAAGGCCAGTTTATGTTTAATATCCACCACAGGGGTCATGTCTGCAGTGCTCTCTGCATGTTACAGTTTGGGGGGAAGTAGGTATTGAAGTGTATTTACAATTCTGTAGGTCTTTTACAAACACCTCATAAATATGTATTACTGTGGTCTATCTGTTGTATTGCTGACACTAATCCTGGAGATGTAGTCCTCTCATTCCTGATTAACTACTTGCTGCTCATAAATGCTTCAACCCTGACTTAGCTCAAATCAAGTGAACAGAGAAGTTTTTCCCTGTACGAGTGGTAATACTGAGTTTTATGCCATACATCGTGCAACTCCTTGGAGATCAGCAGAGATCCTGGGTCACTTTTATTGCCAGGGAGAGACAAATATTTAGAAAACCTCTGTAAGTAACTGCTCGAATAATAAGGCACTTAGAATGGAAGAGTATACAGGAGTGACACCTAGGATACCTGGCAGTTCTGGAACAAGAGCAAAGGAGAGAAAATTCCTTGGAAGACAGCAATCAATTTGGACCTCAGGGAGATGCTTATATCTATAGAAAAAGAAGGAAGGATAAATTTTGACTGGGAATGCAATCAGCAAGCTGTACTTTACTGTGAGCAGTGCACAGAGGAATAATAAAGCCCATAGACAAGAAGACCATTATCATTCTGACAATGAGATCTCTCTTAGAAGTCCTATTTTTTTTTCTTGACTTCAGATTCTGAAAACAGGCTCTAAGGAAGCTACGAAACGCAGACACTGAATAATAGCTTTTCTGTTAAGCTAATCCTATTTTTTACTGTTTGTGTGTAATATGAATAATAAAGTATAACAGGCTTTGGTTTTGCTCAAATGAAACATCCATGATATGTTGATACATGCTGGTATTTTTAAGGTTATTCTCCTTCTGCCTGGGCAGGATAAACTGCATTTATGTCAATCTGAGGAACTGATTTATATTGTCACAAGAACAATGTGTTTTATAGTGCTGTCTGACTTTGCCTGTCTATTTATAGTTCCTGGTCCAGCTCACTCCTAGACAAGCAGCCTGTCATGCCTTTTCTTTCCTTAATGTGCTCAAAACGGTGACTTTGAGCTGTCCTTCCTCTTTCCCTTCCAACTGGGAGATCAGAATACACTAGTTTCTAAGTAAATATATTTGAGTACTGCAAAACTAGATCCCATTCAAATTAATTTATTTCACAGTTTGACCAGTACTCTAGCTGTACATTTCCTAGGACTTTATGAGGTAAATTTCATAGCACTGTATCATCACTATGTGAGATATATTCCACAGCTTTTTATCGAGGTGTTTTATAAGATAAACTTGATAGCATTTTATGTAGCCACTTTATCAGATAGCATAAATAGTATTCAAACAGTAAACATTTAGGGCATATGTCATGGCATACAGTTGCCTACAAATATATAAACACAGAAGTAGTGATAGAAGATGTGAAGAACAATGTTAACTCTTGTTAGTCTGAAGAAAATAATTGCAAAACTGAACTTTTGGTACAGTATACCTTTTTGTACAAGGCAATGTACTGTATAATGATTCAAGCAGAGAGTTTTTCTGTTTTGCTTCTTACATGATAGAGCTGCTCTCTCCCAGGTGTATTTCCAGTCCAATAGTAGTTGTAACAAAATATTTCTGTATATTCTGCTAATGTATACTCACTTTTTTTCTGATATATTTTCTGCTTTTTCTCCTCACAAATCAGTTCCAAGTTCTCTGACACAGGATGCTCTTGGAGAATTGCAGTCCCTGTCCTTACTCATCCAAGATCCCTGCAATGAGTGCACTTCTGCATCATTCAAAGATGCTCTGCAGCCAAGCTCCCCAGGTAAAGTCCACAAAATTAACTCAGGCATTAGACAAAGAAGTAGGGTACCAAAGTACAGAATTAAGAGGGGTAAAATTCATGTGGTTTCCCTGGTAGTGGGAAGAAGTCAGAAGAAAGGAAGCACGAAACTAATGATTTATTTTTGTATTTGTTTCCATGGAAACTGAACAAAAAAAAACGCCAATAACTTCTGGGGTTTTTTTTTCTGTACTTCTTACAGGCCTGCCATATTTGCTAGGATAATAATGAAGTACAGAATCATTAGTAGACTTCCAACACTTGTCAAATATAGAAAGGAAATAAGGAAGGCAATGAGGTTATATTTGGAGAATTTAAAGTGAGGCTAAGACGGGTTGGAAGGGGTTTCTTTCTGAAAAGGAGCAGGGCAGAATATCTAAATGATCTGAAGCTTATGACTGAACAGTCTTGATATGACTTGGTAGGAAAAAACTCTCAAAAACCCAACTCTAAAAAATTCATTGAAACCAGCTTGTTTAAAGCACCATTAGACAAACAAACACTGAAAGTGACATGAAGTGATAGTGCTAAATGAACACCATTCTTGTCCCCCATTTACCAATACAGTGGCCTGTAAGAGCAAAGAGTTGTGGAAGTCCAACATCCACCTTCTAGAGTCTTTCTAAACCAGCACCTCAGTCACTACTCATTAGAAGAATAACCATGCGGAAAGCCACGCACACATATTTACAAAATCAATCAAAAAGACAGAACTTTAGAGGCAAGACAGCTTTCAAAATTTGTTTAGTTTATTATGTAATCCTTTTTTCAGTTTCTGTTTTAAAAATATACTATCTTAAATGATTCACATTTTCCTGTAAGATGCACTTAGCTTTTAATTGAATTTATTAAAATGTGGAAGAATTGTGATAAGAAAATTTTATTTAAAGCTGTACAAAGTCAAACCTCCTACATGTGAAATACCAGGCCTTGCAAGTTCATTAATATGTGAGATAAAAATAACAACAGTGCACCCTGTCTTGAAGGTAGGAATATTGACACCCATAAATTGAGCAAGTAGGATCTTGAGGGTGACATCCAGCTGCCTATCCTGAAGTTCTGCACATAAAGAAACTTCAGAGACATCTCAGATTTCTTATTAACCCTTCCCTCTTGAGGGTAAGTAGGAAAATATAATATTCAATTTTACTTCACGGTACAGACAGAACATTCTGGTGTGGTACATGGAAATGTCCCCATATCTTCTCCTAAATACATGCTTTTGACTTTTTTTTTTCCAACCAATTAAGAAATTATTTGCAGCAATGCTTAGTGCTCAGGGTAAGATTTCATTAGCCAAAATTGCAGAGTACCAACATCATTAATAGTTACAGGACTAAACAAAAATCAAATATATGTAAAGACATGAGTTCCACAGTATACACATGATCAGAGAAAACAGTGCTTATAAACATTGCTGAAGGAGAGGATGAACAACAGGAACCAGGTTTCCTCCTTTGTATATAGTTGGGAAACCTATGTGAATAAAGCTCTGCACAACTCGAGCATGGCAAATTATGTAATCTGTCCCTCAGCATTTTTTTTAAAGTAATTATTTTCTCATCATTTCAGGCACATTAATCTGTATAGTAAAGTCAAATCATGTGTCTGCAGGCTAATAAACAGGGGAATAGAAATTTCAATACTGGTTTGCTGTTGATGCATGAGATAAATTCTCAGGTAAGCTCTCTGTCATCCTGATGTTCCAGAGCAATTGTTGAATAAACAAAGTCTGCAGCAGTTTTCTCACACCAATAGCACTTAATCTAGAGAAATGTGACTCATGAAGAGCAAGTCCTTCTCATCCTGCTAATATTGATACTGCCAGGTCAGTTACTAGAACATCTACTGAAGCTGCTGTAAAAACTATTTGATAGTACAATGGTAATTTCCAGTGTGAAGGCAAGCAAAGACATCATGATTGTGTTCTCATGTACTGCTTCATATCATGGCCATTTAATGGCACTGAATATTTTTTCTTTAGGCCTGATAGTCATAATTTGCAAGTATCACCTTCTGCCTGCCAAGCTGTTGATGAAGTACGTGACTGAAAAGTCACATAACTCTCTGGCTCATGTTATGCTTCCCATGGTGCATCACAAGAAAGAAAATGAAAAAATCTCAAATTTTGTCAGACTGCCAAAATATCTCATATAATTCTGAAATCAAATCAGCTTTGTTTCTCCAGGATCAGTTGAAGGGGCAACGCAGCAGGGCACAATCCATACGTGATGCACACACTGGTGACGACATTCTGACATAGATGACTGAGAAGTTGATATGGCACTTACAAACAAGAAAGAACTGGCTGAAGATGTGAAGGTCAGGGACAGCCTTGACAGCAGTGAGATGCTGGAGTTAAAGATACTAAGAGAAGGGAACAAGACAAAAACCAGGATCACAATCCTAGATTTCATGAGAGCAGACTTTGGACTGTCCAGGGACCTACTTGGAGGATTTTCATGGGATATAATTATGAGAGAGAAGTGAGAGCCAAGAGATCTGACTGATTTTCAATTTAACATATAAGCACATGTAAAAGTCCCCCCTTTACACATACTGGTATTCAACAGCTTTTCATTGGGAAAATATACAGAAGATTTCCCTGAGAGAACTTACATTGCTTTAATTTAGTTTTCATTCCTATTCAAAAAGACCCTTTAAAATTATCAACTTTGCAACATTCCAAAACTTTATTATGGTCTCCTTCCCTCCAAAATTTCTCATTTAGAAATATCAGATTTAAATGATGAAAAAAAGAAAGAACTCTCTGTAAGACAGATGAAAAATAACACAAACCATAAAAAAAGGTTATGATAAAATATCTTTCTGACATCCAAATTGAAATCGAATAATAAGTAAAGTAGCAAAAGCTGATTACATTCTGATCCATTTCCTATGAATATATGTTTAAATACTATGCAATATCCTATTAGCACCATTTTTCAGAAAAAGGTTCTTTCCTGTCTTTCTTTTTTATTCATAACAGGAGGAAAACGTTAAACTCTACATTTCCCATTTGAAATTGAAGCACCATCTGGCTTATTTTATTATTCCTCTTTCTTGATCTTGTCGTGTTGCTCACCTTGACCGAATGTGGAGAAAAAAAAAAATATGGAGAACAACAAATATGGAGAAAAAGCAATTTAAGCTCAATATGTGAGTGGATGTACACAGATACAAGGCCTGATTCTGGAACTTCCCACTAGTACAACAAATTTTAATTATGTCAGAAAGAATCAATGGGCTCGGGGGTAAGAGAAGAAGTGACAAAACAACTTTACAAAGTGCCTAAAGAAAAGATAAGAACTATAATTTTAGTTCTGTAGGGGTCACTGAAAGGGTTACTGTAGAGGTGTCTGTTTATATGGACTCTTAGCTGCAATCACAAACCAACTACAGAGACACAGTAAGACCCATATTCTCACAAATTCAAAATGAGGAAATAATTAGTAAATAAAAGAAAATGCACAAACACGGGGTGTGAAAGACAGACAATTTCAGCTATTCTAATTATCATAACTTTTATGTCATGATATAAAAATTTCATTAAATACATGAATAAAACAAAACTCTAGCTGATGGACTTGTAAAAGGAATTCCTTGCATGATATGGGTAGCAGTAAAGAGAGATAAAATAATAGCAGAACTCTAAGACCTCCAGAAAGGTCAAAGGCTGTTAAAACTCAATAACATAAGAAGAAAAAATTGTGCAGTTTTCTGTTTTCACGCTTGTATGTTACAGAAGATGGACTGCAGCATTGAAAACTTGTTTTTGTATGTGTTGAGGTTTTTTTTTTTTTTTTTCTTGGTTTAGCCTGGAAGAGAGAAGAGTAAGTTGAATATCATTCTAGTAATTAATTAAAATCCAGGTTATTTTGGCATTTATAGAAGCTGGAATCACATCTGACTAAACTACAGTTACAAATAGTCCTTGTATAAAATCAGCTCCTGTCTAGTCAGGACATTACTTAAAGTGGTCCTCATTACATTTGACAATCTTAAAAAAAACCTTGCTAAATACAGTGGACCACCAGAGAGAATGTAAGAGTAAATTTTCAAGTACTTTGCTGGGTTTTGACAATCAGGAAAGAAATAAAGATACTCTTTGCTGCTTTATTGAACCAGTGTGAACTTACTTCAGCAAGTGTATGTGTAAATGTACACACACACATAACTAACTCTGTTAGCATTTTTAAATAGTGAATATGCTGCTCTCACAACTATTGTCTGTGTGCAGGCTTACACTGGTCCTAGGCAAAACCACTATTTTTTGCTGTAGTGCCTTTCAGTACCAAGAAGAGTTTGATTCCATCTTTCAATAGGGAAAATTCTCTCAATCTCCTCTTGAACCACGAGGTGAACATCATGGTCTATTTGCAACATTTCTCCATATTTATAACTTTTTCTCTGTAGCCAAATTCCATACATAAAATCAGGATATTGTATTTTTAGATGGAGAGTAGTACATCAAAATTATTTTTTTAATGTTTATGAGCTTTACAATTTGTACATGCGTGAACGAGACAAGTAGATGCTACATTTGTCTACTAAGATCAGCACACAAGACAGCTGGCAGGATTTCACAAGAAATATATCAATATGTTTTTCTTGGTAACCTATTTTTAACCATCCTTTTATTTTAAGCAAGAGACGGTATGGGAAATAATAAAGGAAGTTGAGTGAAAGCTTGAAGGTAACTTAGAAACAAGCAAATTCTGTTTTGCGCTTTTATGTATTTTTACAATCTTTTAGATTTCTTCTTATTGCTTTTATGTGCAACTTTTTCTTTTACATTTTCCCTTTTCCACTCCATGGCATGATAAGGCTACTGAATACTGGTACTTTTTATATGCAAAAAAGCAATCTTTTTGATTGAAATAGAAATATCCTTCTTTTCTTACACAAATTTACAGTAATACAGTAAACAATTAAAATGATTCTTCAATGTTGTAAAGAAATAATAACTTTGACAGTTAAAGACATTAATGACATCTCATGTGGCATCTATAATGACTTCTTGTGACACTGCACAAAATAGTTATTTTGGTCATCACTCTATATTATCAGCAGCCTGATATCACATTTACTATCTTTTTACTTCTCATTTATTTTTCATATATAGTTTCTTATATAGCAAGTGGCAAACATGTATTGGGACATTAAATTTCGAAAAAAACTTGTATTCTTCTTCAAAGCAATTAATTCCTACACATTTTTATCTGATATTGCTATATATCAGAGTCCTTTAAATTTTAGACTGTACTTAAAATTTAAAACATAGACTTGAGTCTTCTTTGCAATAAAACATTGCACATTTGGCCACGATATGAATGTGCTACAACAGGAAATTTGTTACTAATATTCTACTGCAGAGAGAAATCGTATAGACAGTAAGAAAGTAGTATTAGAACCAGTAATTCAAGCCTAATGAAGCAACATTAGCACTTTTATGTTGTACTTTCTAATTAGAAAGTCTGTTAATGAAATTGGGGCATTTACTTAATTGCTGTGAACAATTATTTTCAAATTAAGCCTAGCAATTAAATAGCATGATTAAACTCATGCTAAAGGCTTTTTAGTAGAGATACGGTAAGTATCTTGCCTGTTGTATTATGCACGGTAGTCAAAACTGCAAAAATCTTCTGATTAGCCAATGTAAATTAAGTGCAATGCCATTTCACCAAGAATGTGAATGAATATGCAAAAAGGGGAAATAAAACACCTCTGTTATGGAGTCCAAATAACAGCCAGAAAAACTGTTGTAAAAAGTAGTTGTACTGGTTATATTTTCTCCTGATTTCTTCTGTACAAGGGAAGGTCAAGGAGAAGAATGCAAATTCATCACATTAGCTTGCATTCCATGTAGCAGGGATGATGAAATAAAATGCATTTTCCCATTAAGGCCACAGTTAATGCTGACAACCCTTTAAACCATTCAATCTCTCCTAGCACCTCACATAGGAATTTTTCTGGTGAACAAACTGAGATAATTGAGTAACCTGAGTTAGTTATACCAGCAATTGTAAGGTTGTAAAGTGATATGTATGACTTCATAGGACATACATGTTTCTTTTTATAAAACACAGGACCCCATTCATCAATGCAGGACACTGGATGTAGAGTTGGGTCTCACACAAATCCTGTTGTATGCTGCTTTGATTCTAATGCTAAAAATGCACTGAAACTTGGAAATGGGTATTTTCAATGTTCAGCAAACTAGCTAAGAACCTATTAAGAATAAATGATGTTTGTAGTATTAGAATCCCAGGGAGAAAGAAATATTAACAGCAAGACAAAAACTGAGATAGTGCTCCCTTTCGTCAAGTAATATTTAGGTGCAATTCATTTCCTACTAATAGAACACTAAATCTAAAAAAAAATACACAATTTAAATAACAAATGTTCTATCCTTTTCATGAAAACTTTGGAAAGCGATTAAAAATAACCGACTTCACAGGATTAGTTTTCAAGTATAAACAGATCCTAAAAGAATCCTAAATTTCACTTTTATTTATTGCAATCATTCAGCATTTGTTAGCTACTATTCTTAAGTATTTAAGAAAAAAGATGAGAAATTGAACATGATCTAAATATCAGGCATATTCTGAAATAGTTTGATCAAGGACTTAAAAAGTGAAGACTGCAAGTTACCTAATGTGGCGGGATGGTTCTAAAACATTTTAAAAATTAAATGGAAAAGTTTGAATAAATTTTTCCTATGACTTGAATTAATTTTCCCAAATTGGAGTCTCTTTTAACATGGCATGTTGCCTCGGATTCAAATGTCACTCAATATGAAATAAAATGTGAAAAGCAGGAAACAAAAAAAAAGATAAATAGAATAAAAGAGAAAAAAGAGAAGAATTAGCACACAATCACTTTCACATTAAAAAGGAAGAAAAATAGTGGTTATATTTTGCTTATAATTTGAAAGTGTTTGATTGAAGACATAAGACTTTCTTTTTTTGCTCTCCTTTGTAATCACAGCAATCACCTTAACCACCTATCCATCAAAAATTTCTGATTATTGGCTAAAGTTGCTTCTGTTCTCTTTTTTAGAAAAATTAAGAGTAACACTGGGAGGTGGAGCACTATAGTGCTGTATCATTCATATATTATAAGCATTCATGCAAATTACTTGTTACAAAAGTAAACACATTTTTCAGGTTTGAAATGAACATGGGAAAGGAGGAACCTATGATTAAGTGCTATGAAAAAGCTGAAGAAGTTAATTATTGTTGGAAGTTAAAAAGTTTACACAGCTTAATGCTCCAAATTGCCTGCCACCAAGGTAAACATCTTACATCAAAATCAGGATCTCTACAAACACTTTTGTCATGTGAATTTATTTTATACATTTCTTCCCCTTTAGACTGATCATTGCTTTTCCTCTCTCAGTTAACAGCCAGAGCCCCGAGGCCACCACAGGACTCTCCAAGCTCAGCCTGGTTGGGGATTGACTTGCTGCAGGAAGGCATGCCCAGACCCTGAAGACAAAGGCCAGGATCTTTCAGAGGACACTTTTCCCCACCACAGCAGCCTGCATTTGCTGAGCAGCGTTTTGGTCACACAGCCACCATGGTTACTGTCACTAGACATGCTGTAACACCCCAGACACTAAATGCACAGGGTAAACTAAGGTTCCTCTGCTCTGGGTAGGCACAAGGGAGAGATTCCAACCAGATATTCTCAAGAGGTGAAAATTACACAGAAGTTTTTCTGACAAAATACAAAAAATCAAGGGACTTTGGCGAAAGACTTAGTACAACATAAAACATAAAGTATTGACTTAGCCCATTCAACTTAGAAAACTAAGTTTTGTTTGCACCCATTTGATGTAACATTCTATGAAAAGAGTGTTAGAGAAAGAAGAAAGGGAGAAAGACAAAAAAGACAGGAAAGATATACAAAGACAGACATATAGCTACCACCTTCTGGGTTCCAGCGATGTAACAGATAGAAAACTCCAAGATGAAGGAAATGTTAAAAAACAACATGCTTGTCTCCTAGTGATCTCTCTTAAACCCCTGGCCTTTCCTCCCAAGTGGGACTTCCAGTCTCTCAGACACTCAGGGGCTGGGTTAGAAACACTGAGGGTGATGCCAAAATGATTTTTGCCTTTTTGCTTTTATACATTCTCTATATTCCTTACATATATATTTGTTGCTCTATACCCTACTATTGTATTCATAGCTAGCATTTACCTAGTCTATTAGACAGAAATACAAAATAAATTCCCCAGCAGCTCTAAGCCCGGGGGGTCCAAGATAAGACTCTCTGGGAGCCAAGGTTGAAATCGGCTCTCTGAGACATATTTTCATAAACAAAGTTTAGTTCCTATCTAAGGGGAAGTGCGGGGAGAATTCAGAAAAGGGTAGAACCAGGGACAAATTGCCTCATCACTTATGTCTCTAACTGGGGATTCTTGTCAGTTATGCAAATTTTCTAAACATATAAAAGTTGTATCCGTTTTATGCTACGTGTGCATCTTCAGCTCTTTCCATCCAGCAAGCTGTGCACCATATGGATCCTTATAAAGGTAACCCCTTTTTATCACCTAAGTGTGTCTGGCTCGTTTAGGACCAGTTTAGGACCATGGATGACAGACACTGCTGGGCTGGGGGGCATGGAGGGCAGGACACTGTCTCACCAAAAGCAAGCCCCAACCAGGCATTCCAAAGTGCCTCAAAACATCAATCTTTCCATTCTCTGACACCTGTTACATGGGACTGTACTATCTCACCAAGGCCACTGCCCGCCATGCTCTCTTGTCAGCCTTAACCCCTTGCATGCCTCCTCTTGCACAGCATAACCATCTTTCTCCTCTGAAACTCTATAACACCGGTATTCACCTATAGAAACAGTCATTCTTAACAAGAGACAGTCAAAGAAGAACAAATATTCCAAATGGGTATGGTTAGTACGTGGTAAAGCATTAGATAAATGTAGCATAAATTTCCACAAACAGGCTACTTTAATATATTTCCACAGAACATACCATGACGGAAAACACAATAGTACAATTACTGATGTCACAAATAAAAAAAAAACCAACAAAACAGATATTGCTATCTCTTAAGTATGGAATTAATTAGACTTCAGATTCAAAATAAAGGCAAGTCATTAATATCTTTGAAGTGAGATGAGATATATATATATATTTATTTTAAAGCCTAATTATATAAGCATTGCAATGATGCATAAAAAAATGACAATATAATTTATAGTTTGCTCTACTAGATGATCACACAGTACAGTATCTACAATTACATACCAAAACAGACTTTTTACGGTACCTTCAACCTGAGTTTTGTTATCTTGTAGCCCTGTAATACAGAGTATTGTCATTGATATTAACAGGCCACAAGATTTTTACTGACTTTGGAAGCCTCAGGACTTGTCAGGCTACCTCTGTCTGAAATTTTCATCGGCCTGGACCTTTGTTTTGCTTGGTTTAGCTGTAATAATCCTCTTCCTAATTGACATAGGGTAACTATGGCTAATTTGTTGGATAAGGATCCATATGTTTTCATGGTGTGATCATCGTTCTAGAGATGACAGTAGCAGGCAATTATGCTACAATGAGATATTTATGACTCAAATATAATGTTGCAGTATAGAGAAAAATAAGCCTGGTGTGAGAGCAGAGAGCTCATACCAGGATGTGTCCTATCAGGAGATCTAGGATGCAGCACAGGGGAATACAGGTATGGGATGAGAAGAGCTGGGACACAGGCTAGAGAAGAGACTTCTTCACCATAAGCAACTTTCCACATGCCAGTTAAAGACATGCAGACTGGAGCTAGACAAAACTGGCTTGGTTTTAGAAGGAACAAAGGGAACTCATACCTAACAGCATCTAACATCCAGGAAAGGCAACGTTATCTATTGAGATGTAGCATGGAGCTGCGGACTAACAAAAAACCGAAAGTTTACGAAGCGTGTTAGAAAACATATAGGAGCAGACCCAGAAGAACCTAAGGCATGAGAGAAAGAAGGAGTAAGGAAGAGGTGGAAAAAAGTATCAGCATTTCCCTCTGATCCTCTCCCCAGCCCTCCTCTGCACTCACTCCAAAAGGTCCATGTATTTCTTGTGGTGAGGACCCTGAACCTGGATGCAGTACTCCAGGTGGGGTCTCGTGTGAGCCAAGTAGAGAGGGAGAATCACCTCCTTTGACCTCTTGACATATCAACCTTCTGACATAAACATGATCTCAGACTTTGACTGGCACTTAGCAATACAATCTTTCTGCATCTTCCAGGGACTGGTAACCTGTTCCTAACGAAAGTCAGTTTTGTTTTTTGTTTGTTTGAGGGTTTGAGGTTTTGTTTGTTTAGTTGTTATTGGTTTTGTCTGGTTTTTGTTTGCTCGCTTTTTTTAAACTAGATTACTTCAAATTGTTTATGGTTCTGAAGAAACCTGGTGGAGAAATGCCTCTGCAAATGGGGAGTAAGATATGAATAAAGCTGGTAGAATCTGCCCCATTTATTTTGCTGATTCATATACTCTGATGCTTCCTATAAAATACAGAAATATGTATTAACTAAGGGAGAGGAAACAGAATTTATTTGCATCAGTGCTTTTCCTATTGAAGTCATAGGTATGTGTGTACCACAAAGGCATTCCCAATGCAGGCAGAGCTACTGCCTACTATTCTGCTATCTGAGGACCTGCAAGCATGGACTGTTGTTACAATGAGGAATTAATCTAAAGAAAATAAATGCATTTCAGGGAATGTTGCAAATATAGTATTTTGAACATTAAAAGAACTTACCAAGGCAGACACCTTTTTGAGGTACTTATCCTGTGAGCTAGGTCTGTATCACTAGCTTTGCTTTTCTAATCTGAATTTATATTTACTGTATTTGCCCCTACCTTTCTTTTCCTATTACTTGAAATGAAGAGCTAAGCTGAGGACAAAATGAGTCATTGTTAATAATGGGTTGTCCCTACACAAAGCCCAGGAGTTTCTAGATTTGGGAGCTATGTTTTTTATCATAGCACTCTATCTACTATGAAGAAGTAAGTACTTGTAAATAATTTTTCATAGTTTTTACTTAATAAAACTTCCCCGGTATTTATGTATGTGGGGAAAAAATCAGAGTTTGAAATGATAAAAGTATTCAAACGTTTGTCACACATCAAACACAGTGAGAAGAGGGATCTGAGAATTAGAAAAAAATCATGCTAATTACACTCAGGGGCAAAAGACTTTGAAAGCACGATATCCAAGTAAAATAAATGAAACAAAAACTGAATTATTCTTTCCAAAAGTCTTTTATGCATATGCCAGCCAAGTAAGGTATCAGGACCTTAATATAAGAAAAATATTAAATTAATAAAAACTGTTCTGACAAAAGAAGAACAATTTTACTGACAAGTACTGAATCAACTGCCTTAGCTGACTTATCACTCCTTCAAATTAGCACAGCCTTTTAGTTCTTCAATGAGCTAATAATTCCAGTTTAACAAAGGAAAATCAATTTACCTGGTATTTCAGCTTTTCCTTTAACTCCATATATGTGAGTTAGAGGCTTTAATTCTTCATATAATGATCATTATGTTCTGGAATTACAAAGTATACAAAAAAAATCCCACCTGAATTTCTATCAGAATTTTTTTTTTTCAATATATAATCCATAACATATATCTTCTAAACTTGGTATTATGATTTTTAAAAAATAATAATGTTGGCTTTGCAGTTAAATTCAACTTAGGTTATTTTTTTCTGTAATTATTTCAGTAAGAGTGAAAAAAGAACTTCCAAGGGAGAAAGTGTGTTTGACAATATGGTTTATCCCAGTTAAAAAAATTTGACCAGAGCAGCACAGACTACACTTCAGGAACCTGCCTTTCCTTAAAATTATTAGAATTTTCAGTTTTTTAAAAGTTGCATATAGAAGCCAAACAGTTCAGAAGAACCCTTACACTGAAGCTTTTACAATTAAAGCTTAATTTAAAACACTGTATCTTTGGAGATACTGGCACTACTTGGAAATCCTTTACTGGAAAACCTGGACATAATTAATAGATGCATCACTTCTTACCTCTGATATAGTTGAGGACACAAATCTTTAAAGTATTTGCGACAGCATCCTAAGCATTTTAATATGAAAAAGAAGTGGTAGACTAAATAAAAGTAATACTGGATTATATATATTTACACACATTAAAACCAGTATTTTTTAATAACGTACATCTTAATGCTATACAAATACTTTCCTCGATTCTGTTTGCATGATTAGTGAAGAAAAATTAGACAAACAAATTTATTTCTGTATTATTTGGGGTTATCAATTTTTTGTCTAAATCATTGTCTTGCAGATTTTGTAGCATTTTATGTTTATGTAAAGTACCAGGTACTTTGACAAATCAGAACATTGTTCTCACTAGTGCCACTCTTTATGTCAAGAGCTACATTACATAGTAGATATGACTATGGTTATATTTACACCAGTGTCAGTAACATAGATATTAAAATCTGTGGTGTTACCACAGATGAGAAGAAGTTACATTACAGACAACAGACAGCAATGAAAAATTTGAAGCAATGAATGCCTCTGAAAAAAGTCTTATTAGGTATTAATTTTTAGGGGTTAATTTTGAAAGAGTTATGATTTGCAACAATTAATATTTTCATTAGACAGAGTTGGTTTGTAGATACTGACAATATAACATGGAGATCTTTAATTGTCCTCTTTGAGGAGTCCCTAGGAACAGTTACTAACTCAACAGAAATGTTGCTTGTGTTTGTACAGTGCCTAGAGCCCTTCAGAACTATTTATTAAGCTAGAAGAAATAACAAAAATTCAATTTAAGAAACCTTTCACAAAGGGAAATCATAAGAATCAAACAAATCTATGAATATGTGAAACAAATTCCAAATTAGGGCCTATTATGGAATAATCTAGAGTTAAATGACTCAAAATATGTAGTGAGCAAGCAAAACTTACAGTAAAGATGGAAGAGAATTTTACACTTGCTATAAGCACACTTATACTTGATAGAAACAACAAATTATGTACATCTGGTAAAGTAATGACCTTTACTTAAACCTGATGATAGAATGAACGGCTGTAGAAATGCTGTGGTAAAAAAAAGTTTTCTTGAAAAGTCTCTTTTAAGGGAATGAGGGGCAATGCTCTATGAGCAACGATCAAGAGGTTTATTCCAAACAGGAGGAATTTAAGTGCATCTTCAGTGCATCTATGATGGCCCTAGAGTATTCTGGAAGATCCTTAACTGCTATTTTTCGTTATTGAACTTGTTTGTTTTTTTTTTTTTTAAACAGGGGAAAAGCTCACATGAAAATGAATTAAAATACAAGAAAAGTTGTTCAAAGACAAGTATTTGGCTTTTTGCTTTCCATAAACACCAACTTATTCTATATGGTGAACTCTGCTGTAAGGTTTAGAGAGCTATAAGTCACTGGCATGTATGGCATTTTACAAATTGGAAGTTTTTTCTTGTGGTGTAACTAAGAGTCCTTCTGCGCTATGAAGTAATCTGTCTCACAAAAGCTGTAGGCAAAAATCAACAGTTCTAAAAAGGAGAAGTTAGAGTGTGAGAGTCCAAACAGCTGGGAGAGATGTGTATTTTGAAGGAGAGAGAAATTACTTTAATAGAAACACATGATGCTAAGCTCTGTAACAAAGAAACAAAACGGTGGAGTAAAATAAAATTAAGAGATAATTACTTCAGTAGAAATACCTTAAACAAAGCCTTAAAAAGAAGTAAAAATGGCACACAGAAAATGCAATATGGAGTGAATTCCAGCAAGTTTAAAGTTGTATGGTTTAAGGTTACATTGTTAAGAATATGGACTTGGCTTCTATATACAACCCTTCCTGCTCTGCATCATTATTTAGGTAAGCAGGGATGTCTCATCAACATGCGATCCTTTGTTATTCTTTCAACAATAATTCTGCAAAATTTTAGTCAGTACCTACCTGAGACTTTAGCCACAACTTCTGCTTGGTTTCTAGAAAATCATTAAACCAGGCATTGACACATTTTCATGTATCGTTATCCCAACTCATCCCAGAGGATTATCTATGACTATCATTCTGCTGAGCACCATCAAGCCTATAGAAACACTGTAAGGAAGTTCACTGTGGAGCTTGGCACATATCCTACACAGCCATTTGTTTCTGTACTCAGACGATGTATCACAGAGGATTGCTGCTGCTAAATGAGGTCCCGGAAGGCAGAGCACCTTACCAGCAACTCAAACTCTGTCAAGAGTTGGTACTGCCTGCTCAATTTTTCTGTGTCATTTAAGGAATTATGCATTCTGAAGACCATTGTTATTTCTTCCACTTATTCAGCTCCCTTCTCTCTTTTTTCTCAAACATATATAAATGTATTTTGAAATGTGTTCTTCCTTGCTTTATATTATCAATAAATATACTGTAAATCCTAAATTAAAAAAAAATTGTCAAGATAAGAACACATAGGAATTTTCATCATAGCAGGATTTCCTTATTACAGCCTTTCTGATTGCTGGCCATTCTATTTTTTACTGCTGAATGGTATTTATCTAAAATTTTGCACAAATTGTAGATCTTAGCATAGGTGTGTAACTAATTTCTGTTTAAATTCATGCCCAATGGTTTGGATTCTCATCCCTCCCTTGAACACCAACCTACTCCTCTCCCTAGATATTCCTTAGAGCAAAGCATTCTTGGATCCCTTCCCAACTCTGAATATTTACCTTGAGTGTCCTTGACATTGTCACTCTCATACAAGTTTTTTCTCTTCTAAGATCTTCCCTCCCAATTCTCAGACCTAATTATGCAATCACTAAAATAAACTGCTTGGTCCCACAAAACTCTCAGTCCATAGCTATTTCTGTCCCATCTTTTTTTACAATTTATCCACAGTCCTTAGCTGTACAAGACATCATTTAGAGAATGAAGGCTTCCTAGACTTCAAACAGGATTCAAGATAAGGGGGAGAGAGAGAGGTAAGATCATCTAGAGCATTCCACTTTAATTAGTCAGCAAGAGGGAGGAGAGAGCTGCTAAAAACACAGTGTGAGTAACTAATGGAAAGGTAATAAGAATGGTGGCTCCAAGTCTCCCCTAGTGTGACTGCTGGTCACTGTACATAACAAGATGCCTCTCAGACTCTTCCAGGCAGTAGATTTCCCCCTCTGTCATGTCCTCATCTGCATGTGCCACTGTTTACATGGTCGCTGATATGAAGGCTGTCAAAATCTCAGTTCAACAAAATAATATGGCAGTAGACCCAAAGATAATGTTCAAAATGCTGAACTTCCATCTAGAAAAGAAGTGTTTTCAGATGCAATTCACAGTTTACACATGGTGTGAGATGCAATGCATCTTAGAGGTTTTTGGAATGGTGTCCATATCAAAAATAGCACAGCTTCCATGTGAGAAGGTTTGTACATTCCCTTGGAATCACACTGGGGCAGAGCATTTGTTTAATTCCACTGTGAAATCTCTGCAGTTCCCAGAATTCCTAACAGCAGCTGCTCCTCGGCTGAATCACAGCAACAGTACTAAACATGAGAAACCTCCATCCATGAGGGTCACTGTGCTGAGATTTTTAATGGAAAAATCTACATCCTGTCATTATAATTCCTTACCTCACACAGTCTCATGCTGATGGATAGTCTGTACTTGCTCATTTTACATGTAAGGAACCGGGGGGTGGGAATGAAAGTTAACCTTTAAATCATGTTCCACTTTGGAAATACCTGTGAGCCTTGGAGGGAAAAAAATGGTAAAACATTTCAATTTTTTTTGTTTGCCTGATGAAACACTCTGGTAAGATTTTAACTTCTTTATACTGTTTTCAACACCCAAAATCATATGAAGAAAAAGTCCCTCTGACCAGCAGGTATGCATAATACATATTGTGCTGCACTAAGGCACAAAAGTAATGGATAATTATAACTGATGGGGTTTTCAAGTACTTACTGCTTGTGATCTTCAACATTAATTTAGATACAAATGTTTCATCCTCTTTTTATAACTCACATTTTTACCATTTGCTTAAAAGAAATCACAATAAAATAACTAAAATATATTTTACCAAGTCATTATCCATAAAACCTACCAGCTAAACTCCAGATCTGTAAGTAATTCTGACAGATCCTCACACTTGTAAATGTCTCTGTAACATTAGTAGGACTCTCAGGGGGCCACTTCCATGAAGTGTATTCAAGTATATCTCTATCTTTTCCGTGTCAGGGAAAACATTTGGTAGATTGCCTAAGCTACAAAGAGCTGAAAAAAGTTCTCTGTCTTTTTCACCCACATGTTTATTGGGAGGATTTTAAGGAGTTAGATAATACTTAAACAATAAGTAAATATTGCTCAGATTTTTTTTGGATTCCCTTTGGCTTTGGCAGTTGTACATTATTATAAGGATCTTTCTCTAGTTTGCCTACATAAGCCCTTAGCAGAGTATCAGAGCTATCAGATCAAATATGTTATTTTAAACTAATATTTTGATCTTAAATTTCGATCAGCTATATTTGATTTACCACAATAGTCATCTCTGTTCCTTCTGTAAACAGCATTATTATGGCAGAGATGAAAAATATTAATTTTAGGTTTTCCTAAAAATACTTAAATACTTATATACATACGTATATATATATATATATGCAAGGAAATTGCTGGAAAAAAATCACTCAAAACACAGCAAATCAAGACACAACAAAATAGACCACAGGGAATAATTTTAAGCGAATGTAGTTCCTTGGTAGGCGCAGCCCAGGAATTAGACCTGCCGTTGTTGCTGCTGACTTACGTTCAGCTTGTTGCCCACCAGGACCCCAGGTCCCTTTCAGCAAGGCTCCTCAGCAGCCATGCACATACTGACCTGTAGTGTGTGGTTATTCTCAGCTCTTCTGAAGGGAGAACTGAGATAAAGTAGCCTGGAAAACCTAGAGAAAAGAATTCAAACAAGTATTATCTTATGCCTTGCACCTGGTGTTGTGCAGGATGTTGTGCAAGAAGGACTTGTTCTCTGTTTTATCAAGGAGTCTCCTAAAGATCAATCAGGTCTTAGGTGCACAATCTTCTCTATAAGAGTATGATATTCTATTAGTAAATAAGCCTGTATGCCTTCTGAATCATGGAGTTTGTGTCACCTCTCTTGCTGTTTCTAAACCCAACTACAACAGTAGTGGGCTTTTTATTGCTTATGTTCCCAACTAAAATGTCAGAAAACTAAGAAGGCAACAAATAAAAACTTAAAACAAAAAGCTTAAAAGCTTTTGTGAGTTGTCAAGGAATATTTTGTAAAGGGAAATGCAGTGTAGGAAAACTAAGTACGTGTGGCTTATTACAAAATGAAAATAGATAGAAATTGAGAAGTAATTAGTTTGCAGTGTACAACTGCCTTCACAAAGACATGCTGGACACTAAAAGTCTCTGGAGTCTAGTAGCCAAAGCCAAATGAAAGGAAACAATCAAAAGAAATTAAAATCAGAAATAAAGATGGATGCATACTTTTCTATTGGTAGGTCAAGTTTGAAATTCAACTTTTCAGGAATTGCATATTCTTTTCCTATTGATGTGCCTAAATGGACTTAATGGTTTTCTAATTTAGTTCTTTGGTAAATTCAGCTCTAAGTAAATTAAAGTATTTTCTACATTTAACAAACGCTTTTGTAATATAACAGTAAAGAAAAACACTTTCTCAACCGACTCAGGGGTATTATTCCAATTTAGCTTTAGAATTTAGAGGGAGCAGAATTTAGAGCTGCACTG
Organism: Leptocoma aspasia; assembly: GCA_013399835.1. Classification (NCBI taxonomy): domain Eukaryota; kingdom Metazoa; phylum Chordata; class Aves; order Passeriformes; family Nectariniidae; genus Leptocoma; species Leptocoma aspasia. Next base: position 243,983 of record VXAX01003642.1, read on the forward strand.
AACAATTTTTTCTCTTATGATTTAGGATGTAATAGCAATGCTGTGTTTGCATTCAAAGGAGCTGTACTGCCACAGGAGGTCCTATTCATACTGAGCCTCAAACAGACACTCAAACAATAATTATCTGATCGTAAAAAGGCATTTGTTAAGTATCTGGAGAGATGAGGTTGTCAAAACCTTGTGGATACTATATTTGCAGAAGGGTTTTAGAATGTATGAGAGGTAAAAAGTAGTGTCAGCTTTGAAACCTATGACTGAACAATAAAACCTACCTGTTCTTATATCCATGAATTGCATTCTGCTCAGTCATTGCAGCACCCTTTTTTTTTCATTCCTTTTCTGTGGTACCATGATGGCCTCCCCATCCTTTTATATTGCTTCTCTTCTTCTAATATTAAGGTCTGAGCCTTTTTCCTATACTTAAAGGTATTCCACCTCTTAATCCAGCACCCTATCTGACTTATGTTACACCAGATGTTGAGCAGTTTTTTAGAGTAAAAGTCTCTGAAAACCTGGGCATTGAATATTCTCAGAAACTTAAAGCAAGAGAAACAAAACCCAAGACTTTGTCACAGCAGATGACATGCTGGTTTGATTTGTTACTGTATTATTTTTTTTTTTTGGAGAGACCAGAGGGAAGTGAAGAAGATCAACATGCTGAATATCGTTTCACAGCATGAACAGGTGTTACAAGGAGCTGATGGTATATAATTGAGGGAACAAGGATATTACTTAGTCCAAGCCTGTGGTGTGTTTGTATTTTTGCAAACACTCTTTTGTGAAATATGTACAAAATAAACATTTTGAATGAAAACCAATCAAACAAAACAATGAAAAAGAAAAAAACCCAAGCCCTAAGAAATCATATTTTTGCAAAAATAAAGTGGAGTCATGAAAGATACACAGAGCTGCTGAGACAATGTTGTTTTACTTACTCTGAGCTGCAGTGAAAGACCAAAACTACCAATTTAGGAGCCGAAAGGGAAGTATATTGTGCAACATGGTGCAGTGCATGCTTGCAATGAATTGTTTACACTGGAACTCTATCTGTTTTTAAAACACTTATTCATAGAATCCTAGAGTCCTCTACATTGAAAAAGATCTTTAAGATCATCAAGTCCAACCACAAACCTAACACTGCCAAGCCCACAACTACACCATGGCCCTCAGCACCACATTTATGGGTCTTTTAAATACCTCCAGGGACAGTGACTGGGCAGCCTGTTCCAATGTTTAACAATCCTGTCCATGAAGAAATTGTTCCTAATATCCACTCTAAACCTCCCTCAACACATTGTGAGACCATTTCCTCTCATTCTGTCACTTGTTACCTGGGAAAAGAGAGCAACCCCAACCTGGCTACTACCTCCTTTCAGGTAGTTCCAGAGAGCAATAAGGTCTTCCCTGAGACTCCTTTTCTACAGGCTAAACAACCCCAGCTCCCTGAAACACCCTACACATGACTTGTGCTCCAGACCCTTCACCAGCTCTGTTGCCCTTTTCTGGAACAGCACCTCAATGTCTTTCTTGTACTGATGATTTCTTGATGCCAAACTGGACAGAGGATTTGAGGTGCAGTCCCACCAGTGCTGAGTACAGGAGGAAAATCACTTCCCCTGTCCTGCTGGCCACACTATTCATGATACAGGCCAGGATGCCATTGGTCTTCTTGGCCTCCTGGGCACACCCTGGCTCATGTTCAGCCACTGTTGACCAGCACCACCAGGTCCTTTTCCACTGGACAGCTTTCTAGACACTCCCAGCCTGTAACCTCACATGGGGTTGTTGCAACCCATGTGCAAGAACTGGCATGTGGCCTTATTGAACCTCACACCATTGGCTTTGGGCCATTGATCCAGGCTGTCCAGATCCTTCGCAGAGCCTTCCTACCCTCCAGCAGGTCAACACACACTGAACTTGGTGTCACCTGCAAAGTCACTGAGGGTGCACTTAATCCCCTCATCCAGACCATTGACAAAGATATCAAACAGGACTAAACACAATACTGAGCCTTGTAGAACTCTGCTTGTGACTGGCTGCCAACTGGATGTAACTTCATTCACCAGTACTCTCTGGGATCTACCATTCAGTCAGGTTTTTACTCAGCAAACAGTGGACCTATCCAAGCCATGAGCAGACTTTCCCCAGGAGAATTATGAGGGAAATGGTGTCAAAAGCTTTACTATAGGCCAAGTAAAAACCAGCCACAGCCTATCCCTCATCCATTTAGTTAGACACCTTGTCATTGGAGGGGATCAGGTCAGTCAAGCAACGCTTGCCTCTGTGCTGGCTGGACCTGGCACCATAGCTGTCCTGCACATGCCACGTGATGGCACTCAAGACAATCTACTCCATGACCTTCCCTGGCCCTGACATTACACTGACAGACCTATAGTTCCCTGGATCCTCTTTCTGACCTTTCTTGCAGATGGAAGTGATATTTCGTTACCTCCAGGCAACTGGGAGGTTACTACCCAGTTAGCCAGGACTTCTGGGAAATTATGGAAAGCTGCTCAGTAAGCACTTTTGCCAGCTTCCTCATGTTATGATGCCACTTCTGCAGCAGCATGGGATCCTCTCTCCAGGTCTGCAGGTCCCTGACAGGAGCCTGGTCCAGCACAGGCCTCCCGTGGGTTCTCAGCCTCCTCTTGGGCATCCACCTTCTCTGGCATGGGTCTCCTCCATGGGCTGCAGGTGGATCTCTGCATCCCAGAGGTTCTCCATGGGCTGCAGGGGCACAGCAGCTCTACCGTGGTCTGCACCACAGGCTGCAGGTGACTCTCCAGAGCCTCCTGCCCCTCCTTCTGAGCTGATGTTGGTGTGTGCAGAGTTGCTCCTCTCAAATGTTCTCACTCCGCTTTTCTCTGGCCACAGTTACATCTGCCCAATAACTTTTGTTTTTCTTTGTCTTAAATCTGTTATCACAGAGGTGTTACCACCATTTCTATTTGGCCAGACTCGACCAGCAGTATGTCTGTCTTTGGAGCTGCAGGCATTGGCTCTGCCAGACACGGAGGAAGCTTCTGAAAACTTCTTATAGAAGCCACCCCTGTAGGCCCCTCTCCTACCAAAAACTGTCATGCAAACACAATACACATGGAAACATTAATTCCAACAAAGTCTGAGCAGATTTTGTAAAGAATTCAGAATAGGAAAAAGTGTTTTTTCTGTCTTATAGTGTGCTGTAAAACATGAATTACAAACACAGTGGCATTAGACTTTTACTCTACATTTAATACTGTCAACTTTATTTCGATTAAAACTCTTGGTATCTCTGACATTCCTAGCAGCATTCCATCATTGTAATAGTTTTTAATGTTTACAGTATATAAAATAGAACTCTCCAATCCCTTTCATGTAAGAGTAAATAAAGTGCTGAGCAAGCTTTCCTTATAAGGGATAATGACCAGAACATTCTGTGTACAAAGTCCTTTGTACACAGGACACATTGTACGATGGTGTGGAAACAATCAATGCTGGCACAGCAGAGTGTAACAAAAGACAGATGTCAAACAATATGACAATGCAGAATAATGGGAACAGGGGAAAGTGCAAAGCCAGAGCATGAAGTCTTTGATGAGATACAGGATAGGAATGGAACTTCCTTTTCAGTACACAAACAAAAGGGTAGTAATTTGGGAAAGTGAGAGGCATGTTTACAGTCAAGAGTACACTGAAACTCTAGGTCTGGATATGAATCTATCAAATTTGTCCAAGCCTGTTTTATGGTATTTCAGCATTTCCAACTCAAGTTGGAAAACAGGAAAGAAATAAATACTGTCAAAGCCTAAAAAGACTATAACATAAAGTTTGATTTTAAACATGAACACAATTTTAAAGGTCTATCCTTCCATTCTTTGTGAAATGATTAATCAAAACCTCTTACAAACTGAAAGCAAAATAGCTCCCTATAAGGTTGCTTAAAGACTGTGTTTATAAACACAAAAGGAAAGACAATCAAAATGCATATTTTGGTTTTTTTTCCACTCTGTTTTCTGTTGTCCTAAATACTGCATGTGCCACCAGAAAAACTTGGTGAAAAGAAGCATGGACTTCAATATCTTGCACAACAGGGCCACTGCAGACGGAGATAACACTTCTCTCTAAGTTAATGCCATGCAGATACCTTTGAGCCCAAAAAGAATCAGTTCTATATAAACTCAATTTGATGAGAATTCAGTACAAAGAAAACTCGATATGAATGTTAGATATATTGCATTGAATTCCTGTTAAGAGAGAGAAAAACCCCACCTATCTATTTACTTCTTTTAACACTGGTTAAAACCAAGTCTTTGGATGGATTTACAAAATCTATTTCTGCACTGATCCTGAAAGAATCAAAAGCAATTACCAGAAAATGATAAAAAGAATGAGAGAGAAATGCACTTCGAACACTTTTCATTCAGGACCAGACATGCTGGCTGTATTCCAGTTTCAATATGTGTTTTCAGTCTAAATTATTTTTGTTCTCTCTCCCTGTAATTAAATATAGTGTAAGTGGGGTGCTAGATACACCTTATCTCTGCAATAGAGTAATTCACCTATTAATGGAATGATAAGAGGGAATAAAGTGGAATGAAGCTGACACTTAGCTGTGAATTAAGGCCTAAACAAGTGCAGCAGTGAGACATTAATTTCATTTGTGTTTCTCATTCTCTACCCCTAAGTTTTCCACTTAACATTTCTATTTCGGATTTTATCTTAGAAAAAACAGTATACACAGTAGTTGCTTCTGTTAGCATGAAACAGAGACATTGTGAACTAGCTAAGATCACATATTTCTGATCTTAGCTTTAATCTTGAAACTAAACATTATCATAAAATAGATTCTTAAGGTTTTCCAGATTTGGGCTGTTATATGAAGTTCTGTTTTATGTAACCACGTGCTTCACTGGTCTTAATGCAAAGCCTGATTCCTGTTCTCCTTTTGTGACACTTTGGTATCAGGAGTCCAAAGTTGTAAGTAAAATCTATAGATCCTCATATAGAGTAATTTTCTCTCATTCTTATCAGCATTGGCTAATGATATGGAACTTGCATGGAAGAGCAGAGGTTGCTAGAGAGTGAAACATTGAAACTGAGTGAATGTACTGTTCTGCTTGTAATAGTCACATTTTGGTAAGAAAAGCTCTAAAAATAAAATAAAACCTCTAGTTTGATGTAGTTATTAACCAGCACACAATGGGTGAAACATGGTATTGAGAGCCATGAACAATGTGGTCTACTAAAAGAAAGAAACAACAGTCAAACTGAAATTAGAATCTCAGACTAGAGAATAGAAAAATTCAACCTGGATGGTACACCAGATTTCCAGATGAAGAAAGAAAGGAAAATAAAACACTGTAAATGGTACCAAAAATATGAGTCTGCATGGAAGATAAGTGAATTTTTTTCTATTTCACTGAAGAAGCAATGAGAAATTAATAAAATGAATGCTAAAAATGAAAACATGTTTACACCTGGTAAAGGTGTATAGTGAGTAATATAACCCTCAAGATAATGAGATGTAATTTTTCATTTGAAATCAAGAATCAAAACAAAGATAGACCAGATTAAAGCTGACCTTCATATAAATGTTCTGGAATGGTACAGCTTTCTTAATTAGAAACAGACTCATCATCTAACAGGAGCAATGTCTCTGAGAAAGTAATCAAACAGAACAGCAATAAGGAAACTTCTTCCAAAAAAACAATGGAAATTGAATCATCATCACTAAAAAAAAAAACCAAACAAACCAAAACAAAACCAGTAAAGTTACTTTTAATTGAGAGACATATCAGTAAAGACATTGCAACATAAAGCTCGATACAGTCTTGAAAAATGCCATGAAAATCTGGGTAACTTCTCAGGCCTGTATAACCTCTATCCTACTCGACTTAATTGGTCACAAATTTAATGATATTTCAATGATATCTGCACTTCACTACTGCGTAAGTGTAAGTTTTTGTAGGTTCTGATATCAAGTGCAGTAAGCAGGATGAAAGATTTATTCAAGAACATAGAAATAAAACCATACAGGAAGAATGTCCAACAGCTTGAAAAGGACAGCAAATTAAAAGGAAAACAAAAGCTACATATATAGTAAACACATGCCTGCAACAGAGGAAGGCATCTATATTGGGACTCAGACACAGACATCTCCAATATGCACACTGTGCAAAAAAGAAGCTGCCAACCACCCAGCTGCCATATTTACAATCACACTATTGGATCAATGACCCATTTCAGCTGCATTGTAAAGCCAGCAGCAATGTGATCCCAATAATATAAAGCTCTAACAGCCTGGAAGACTGCAACTAAAGCTTAGGAGACATACAATGAAACCTTTCTCTGGTGGGTGGATACATTCAGGCTGTCAGTAAAAAACTCACAGGCCAAGACACCTTTCTGCATTGAGCTCATAATGGGTGCACCGAGTTTATAACAGCTGGCACACCAAGGTGCTGGAAGAGGGAGGACATCACTGTAGTTTCTGTTCAGTTTTCTAATAGAATGTGAAGAGAATATATCCTCTCAGTAAATTCACAGGCAGAGCAAGCTGCATTGTGTACATCCACAAAAGCGTGCAGACAAACTAGTGAAGAAAAGTTAGTAAGCCAGTGAGGAAGAATCACATTTCATCCTTGAAACTTGTGCAACACTCGTCAGTGGACTTGTAATAGCAAGACAACCTTTAAGTAAAGAGAGAATCTACATTAAGACATACTTCCTGGTTTATCCATGGCAACATTGCTTGTGACACTAAATGGGCTCTGGGATTTACACAAACTGTGTCAATCTTCCTCATGCCTTCTTCGCAGGTATCACATGAATACACTAAACATGAATACACTAAAGTTTCTCTAAGAAAACACAAGAACCTGAGACAGTCAAGATTATGGTGATCTTATCCTGTAGCAGAAAGAAAAATAAAGGAAAGGTAACCCAGGATTATGGACAACCACAGGATATCCACACCTAAACCAGTCTTCACTCTTAGTGACTGCCAGGATTTAAATACCATCCTAGAAGACGACAGGCTGAAGCTGATTTAAGAACATAAAAGCATAATCAAACCAAATGGATATATAGACATTTTTTTCTTTTTTTACCCTCCTCTTGCTTAAATATGTAAATATAATGTTTGGAAAAGCTGTGTGATGCTGAAGAAGGAAGCAGAGATCCAGGGAAAGGGGAAGTTTCAGTTCAGAACTTTCAGTATTTGCAGATGGTTGCAACTGGGTAGGCTGGAGCTCTGCCTAAAATTCAGGCTGGATGTCTTGAGAAGCAAATAATGAAATATGTATATGCTTAGTAATTGTTATCACTTAGCTATTATTATTACTACCCTGCCGCAATTTATGGGGAGGAGAGGCATTCTGTATAGCCTTTAATGGATGTCAGTGGGATTTTCACCCTTTAGACTAAAGTGAATTTTTATGGCTTTTTCAGCCTTAATATACATCGTGTGAAGAGCCCAAAATGAACACCTGTTGACTTCAGAGATCCTCCAGCCAGAGAAACTGAGAACCAATAAAGAAAGGCTGAGTAGAAGAGATTTGAAGAGAGTCCATTAACTGAGGGGAACACCAAACTATTTTTCCAGATTGTGTAAGTATACAGGAGAATCCCTTGAAGCCTTCAGATAGCTAATAAACAAAGTGTAAGTGTGAAAATACTTATACACAATTAAAAAAAAAAAAGTTTAAAGAGGTACTTTTACTGTGCTAATAAAACTGTGAGAGTTAAAGAGTACTTTCTAAATTATCAAAATATGGTCAACTTTACATTCGTGAAGCTTCCCCTAACTGCCTTGAATATTTTCACAAGGCTGTTTTAAGTACTTTCTCAGTCATGCAGAAAATCTGTGCACTAGCAGAAAACTAAATTAGTGTTTCTTAGACACTAGTTAGCTTTTTAACCACCAGCTCTTGCTCTGAATGGATACAATTATAACTGAGGTAATGCCGCTATCATAAAATTTTCAGAGAATCTAATATTCATAACACAAGATTTGCTCAATAAGAATTGTTCATAACATAAGATTTGTTCAATCTTAATACAGTCTTTTCCATAAAGAATATTTTTAAATTTCCTCTGTATCAGAGATATTATGGAGACACACTTTCCAAGGCAGGATTTCCTAGGGATGGACTGAAGGGAATACCAAGGCATTTATGATAACATTTTTATCTTTGAACAGCAGCAAGATTTTTGCCATTCCCACAATATTGTGGCTGAGATAAAACATTTACAGTGACAAAACATTCTTGATGACTGTTGTAGTTGCAGGTAGTTTGGTAAGACCCAGCAAACTAAAAATTACAGAATTACTGATTCCTTATTAACTAATAAGTACATGTCCAGAAACTTCACTGAATCTAAAAATGATGGATGTGCATAGCATTCGCCAAATGAGATATGTGACCTTGACTGAAAAATGACCTATATAAATAAAATAGTTGTTGAACTGGATCACAGAATGAGGTTGTTTGTAATAAAGATCATTTTCTTGCATCATACTTTGGGAGCAGGAAGAAGAAAGGTCAAAACTAAAGTTATTTAATTCACAATGTCTATTTAATCAACACATTGTTTCTAATAAACATAGTTATTACAACTACATCAGATTAAGAATGCTTCTCCTTTTGTTTCCAACTATTTCTACAAAGATCAAGAACTAGAACAGATGAATTTAACAATAACAGTATTCTTAGTAGCCACAGGGTACCTTTTGCTCCACTGTTTTTTCACTTGTTGCTCTGCAATTTACCAGGCTCAGAATAAAAATTAAAAATACCTGCCTGACTACTTAAAGAGACAGCCCTTATCAACTGATTCTATTTTGTCACAGTAGTTACACTAAACAGTAGAGAGATTTTTCATTCTGAGTGACAAAATCAGAAAAGGCATTGGAATATTTCCTCTGCTGGTTTTTGAGGTACTGAAATCCAAAAAATCCTCGTGCTTTCTACTCCTGAGCACGTTGACAGCAAAGCACTAGAAGCACTTCTCAAAAAGCTCTTCTAACATGAATAAATACATAATATAAGCAAAACCTCCCACTCTAGACATCAATGACTTAGCTGTGCTACCTTCTTTACACCCATCCACTATTAGACCAGACTACGTATTTGAGGATGATTTGAGCCCAAATTGCAGGATTTATTGTGTGTTTTTCAAAGAAAGAAAATGAATGGAAAGCACATTAAGGGCCTAATCCTATCCTCTCTCATATCTAAACACATTGTATATGCTGAATATGAAAAAGTGTTCAGAAGTGCTGTTCACAGATTGACCCAGATGAGTGGAGGCAGCTGCGAAAAACACCCTACACTTGTAAAAAGGGAATTCAGGTTATGGATTGCCATGTTCACATGTTCTCTGGAAACAGAATGTATGTCAACAGTCTAAGAGGAAATGGAGACTTGTACTGTTTGGGAAAGTGGCCCAATAAAATAGTTCAGTGATCCACTGTTGCTGTCTACTAGACACAGTTAAATAAATAAGAAAAAGAAATAAAACTAACATTGTTGTGTGCAATATCAAAACCATATAGGTTTGAATTTACTGACTTATTCTGAAACTAATCTGCATATTAATGGATCATGAAGTTGGAGAAATGGATTGAGATTGTAATCCTTTACTGGCACTAGGTAATACTAAAGAAGCTATCTTAAACGACATTGAATGAGTGACATAAGATTCATAGTTTTCAACATCTACAAAGGCATAAAGATAATTTGCAATATTTTTTTCTGTTATTTCAAATAAATTTTCTCATTGAAATAAAATTAGTATTTTGAGGATGTCTCCTGGTGTTTAAACTCCTTACTTCATAGGTCATTCTTCAAAGGAAAAATACAAGTGCTTATAAAAGATATGAATTTTTCCATATATGCATTGAAAGGATATCTACAACTACTTTTGTTCACATGATTTAAAACTGCATATTGGTTAATTGTTTAACTTTTATTGTTTTTTCCCAGAGATAGCTTTGTTTGTTTTTTATAACAGGCATAGTTTATATTTGTTGGGATTTTTATAAAACTCTTTGGTTCTTTGAATTTTTTTTTGTTCGTTTTCATGGTTTTTTTTTTAGTTTCTTTGAAAATTTATTCCTTTCAGTATGCAAAGTCCTATAATACATTAATGTATACTCAAGAAGCACTGTTATTATCTAAAAAGAGTCAAAATGTGTATTTTGGCAGCTACAAAGATAAAGGTAAAAATAGATGGCTGGACTTAAATTATAAAGTGAATTATAATATGTTCATAAGAATAAGTAATATTTACTATACTTACTATCATTTTTTTTGTCCATAAAAATAACTGCCCATATTTCTGCGTTTTATTATGCAATTTTCCTGTCCCTTAGACTTTTAACATCTCTGGAACCATACTCGTGACGGGTTTTAATACGTGCTTTTTTCTTTTCCCTAGAAGTCAGCTTGTCTGTTACAATTCGGTGGTTAGTGATTTTTACCCTGCTTGAAAAACCTTTGCTGTAACACACTGCTGGTTATCCAAGAGGCAGACCAAAAGTGCTACCCACTGAAGGAGTAGTTGGCAACAAAAAGGGAATTCCTCATAGGAAACTAGTTTAGTTTAAATGGCAACTCCTAAGAAAGTACTTAGATGCCCTGAAATGTCACAGCTTTCTGCTCTGAAGGATTACTGTTTAAATTGTATTTTTCTCAGTTAATAAATCTGTGCAAACTGTGTCATCCTGGTTGCAGAGAGGGGGGTGAAACTTAGGAGCAGTGCGGGAGTGGCCAGGTTTCTGTTCTACACAATGTACATCATCACTGGGGGAGCGTGGTTTTGCGGCGAAGAAAAAGGAAAATACCCCTGGAAGTGGGTAATTTTGTCTCCCTCTCTTCATTGGGAAGGATTGCCAGGATCAGCCCTGCAAACCACATCCTCTGAGGTTCCACATCCCCTTCCCATTCCACTGAGAGGCAGTGCTGAAAAGCAGTGCCAGCATGGGAAGGACCTCTAGGGAATGGAGCAGCAGAGGTGAGCCCAATTCCAGCTCAGCTGAGCCAAAAGCAGCTGAGTCGAGACCCATGGAGCAGGGTGGAGCAGTCTGAAGTGTCAGTGCCACATAGATTTGAATAAGCAGAGTGCAGCAGTCTGGAAAAAAATGGGCAGTACAGTGCAGACAATCCAGATTTTTTGGGTTTTGTCTGTCACTGTCTGTCATTGTTTCAGGCCCAGGGATGGGAATGCCAGCTGCAAGGAGCACCCTCCATCTTGTCTTTGTCTGGGAAACCATGTGGTGCTGCTCACAGGAACAGCTGCCACCTTGTTTTTGTCCCAGCAGCCACATGGAAATAAGTTGAGCTGGTGAACACTTTTTTGTGTGTAAAGCACCTTCTCTTTTTGTGCACTTTTTTTCATTAATATTGTGGCTATTGCTGTGCTTTTCTTATTTGATTGCTTTCTGCTTTCAGTAAATTGTTATCTCAACTCATAGTCTCTGCTTTTGTCCCTCTCTTGCTGGAGGGAGTGGGGGGAAGGGGGTGGCTTATTTGGAGTTTAATTTTGGTCTGGAATTAAACTACCACATACGTTATCTTCAAAATAATTTTCAGTGTAAACTTTTGCAACTTTTTTTTGAGTTCATAACTAGCCAAAATTTACTTTATTTGACACCTTATTTGGGTTTGCATCAGTGACTCAGAGCTGAAAAAGGCAGTCCCCTACCATCTCTAGTCATCCAACACCACCTGGACATTTTATGCTTCCTGGTGAGCATAACCTAACCTAGCCTAGCATGATGCTCTAACACATGCTGTCAGGAAGACTTGCTTTGATAAGACTTCTAGAGCTGAAGGCTTAAATGGGACTTCTGGACAATAACTATCTAAATAATCAAAGGAGAAAAATAAGAGTAAAAACCAAAAAGAAAATCTATAAAGAAAACAGAAAATCCTGTCACTTATGGTAACATCTTTTCTGGCACAATATTTATATCTCACGTGCACCCTCCTCTGTTCTAGTACAGAAGTTATTGAGGTCATACTATGGGGGAAAAATGAAAAGGGCAGGGGGAACTTTTAGCAAATAAAATAACCCGCCTTTGAGGTTCTATTTTAGATGGACCTTTTCGTAATATGGTGTGCAACACAGCCTGTGCAGAGTAACATTAAAACAACTGTTGTGGCAATGACAAAGAGCCACAGGAGCAGCAGGAACTTCTTAAGGTGTCTCTTGACTCTTCCATCAAAGTCAAGAACTACACAAATACCAACCTTGAAGGCTGACATCAGAAGATACAAGGGGTAGAGGATGAGGGCCCATTTATCCAGAAAATTTGTCAACTGGGCAGGCAGGGAGATGCAAAAGTGGGAGTCATATACACTTCAAGGATTGTAGCAGGAATGAAACCAAAATGTTGGTTCCACATTTGATTGCATTCAGACTACAGAGATATTTGAAAGGGAAATCTAGAATGCAAATCTTTTGGCTTAGGTAATTTCTCTGTTTTGCCATAAGCAATGATGAAAACTGTCTCAGCTTATATTTACTCAAAATGTGTAAAACGTTAGTATAAAACAAGTCTCAAGTAGAGAGGGTATTAGCAAGCAATGAGAGCAAAAATGCAATTAAGCTTAAATAGATGTTAGTTTTGTCTCAAATGATTTTTTGTTATTTGTTGTATTCAATTCAATACAGTGTCCAAATATATTTAATAAGGTTTTAATTAGATACAATGCATTTTACTTGCCTCTATATAAGTTTCATTACAGTAATTACTTTAGGAATCTCAGCAAACATTGTAAGTCATCAGTTAATGAAAAAGGGGTTTGCATGTTTCACTCAAAAATTTCATTGGATTATCACCATCTCAAAAAAATATGAGCAAATTCAAAATTAAAGAGACAATAAAATACTACTCATCAATAAACCTGCATGTGCTAAATCAGAATAATTTATTCCTCCTATTATTTAAAGTCATAAGAGATGCAATGCCTATATAACAGGACCACTATCAGCCTGCATTTAGAGAATAGTTAATGTAGAAAGAAAACATCCAAAAAAGTTCTTTCATATTATGCTTCTTATTTCTGGCCCTAGACATCGCATTACTAAACATTCAGCTGAAGCAAACTATTTTCTTTTTCCTCAGAACCAAAGACTTGAGTTTTTCAGCCCTCTGAAATTGGCTTAGTTAGATTTTTTCAAATTAAAATATTTATAGAGTGATGGAAAGATAGGCAAATACATATAAACTCATTTTCAGGAAGGCACAGGTAATTTCATTCAATGCACTTTCTTTCGGAAGCTTATTTGATGAAACACACATTTGTTATCTTATTGATGCTTAGTTTTGCCTCTAGTTCACAAATACTCTATGCAGGTTTATCCAAGAGAATTATAGGGATGGGGTCCCTACTTTAGGTATTTGTGGACTCTGTAAACAGTTTGGTTTCCGAATTTTTAAAGCTCTCACACTTATTCCCTTCTTTTCCCTTCTTTTCTTTATTCTGTGGAAACGAGAAGCCATAAAAATTTAGATTATTGAATGATTTGGGTTAGAAGGGACTTCTAAAGATCATGTAGTCTACCTGCCTGCCAGGAATAGAGACATCTAGCAATACCTATCAGGTTGCTCAAAGTCCTAAGCAACCTGACCTTGAACACTTCCAACATGGGGTATCCACAGCTACAGACAACCTATTCCAGTCTCTCACCATCACCATCATAAAAAACCCTTTGTCCTTATGTCCAATCTAAATCTACCTGCTTTCAGTTTAAGATTGTTGTAGTTTGGTCACAGGCTTTGAAAAAGAGTAAAATTATGTCAGTGGGTTGTCTGTATTGAAGCTTCTAATGTATTCAAGACCACAACCTGGTCTTGTGGAAGGTGTCTTTACCCACTGCAGGGGGATTGGAACTAGATGATCTTTATGGCCCCCCCCCAACCCAAACCATTCTATTATTCTATGAGAAACAATGTTAGAATTGTGGAGTAACACAGGAAAATATAATAGTCACATGCTTTTAATACCATAAATGGTATTAAAGGTCTATACAGGAAATCTTATACTGGTAAATCTCAGGAGCAGCAGCATCTGTTTCAGTTCATCAGACTATGTATGAATAAAAACCTTTTTCCTTCTCTCATTTGCCAATTGTCCACATGTGGGCACATAAATATGCTCAAAGAAGCAAGCATATTTTAGTCAGAGCACTCTTTCCTCTCTTCCTTCTTCATCAGCTGCAACATCAGCTACTCCAATGACAGATTATTTCACAGAGGCAAGAAGTATATTTCTTACCTCCCTTCTTTCCTGAATTTGAATTCTCTGGCAGAAACAGCAGCTTTGGTTTCTCTGACAGGCATGCAAAGGCAGGTGCAACTTCACCAGTCATTGCCTACTTCTTCCCAGAGAAAGTATTTGCTGTTTATCATGATGTTCTCTGTGCCTTTGAGCACGCATAAGCTAAGCTCACTGTGGATCTATCGCAGCTCACAAAAGATAGCAAAATACTGATTTTTGTTTCTTCAAAAGACAAAAGGCAAAATAGGCTCTGAATTTCGGCGGAATTCAAACCTGAGGAATTTTACCTTGAGATTAAAACTTTAAAGATTGTAAGAAAACACTCTGAAAACCCTACCCACAGAATTTCATAACCTGTTTTCTCCTAAAGAAGACAAATGGAAGATATAAACAAATTTTGCCTCAAATAGAAATTCTTGGCAACAACAGGGAAGTCATCCTACTAGTTAGATAAATAGGATAGGGTTTTTATATTTATTCTTTATATTACAGACGTGTGTGGTAGGAAAGACAGAAACCTACATGAAACATATATACAAGCACACATTAACGCTCCAAACATGTAGTATCTGCCCCAAGCTACAGAAATGCTGGCATTCTAAAAGAACCCCAAAACCTGCCAAAAACACGACATGAAAAAAGTCAGCTAAAAGAGGGACTTTGAAAACACAAGACTATGCTCTTGCAGTTTTTAAATTATCACACTGAAAAATATTAGTTGTATATTGGCTATTATTCTTGCCACTGGTGAATGAGAAAATATTTTGCTTGAGGGAAAAAGGAGGAGAACATGAAAGAGCCTTTCTCTTTCTGCTTGTGTATTGCCAGCACTTGCTCCCCTCCCCCATCACACAGCCGGTTTTGGGGCTCTGGCAAGTTGTTTTCCTATCTCTGAAAAAAATTTTTGCTCTTTCTGCTCCATTAACATTACTGGCGGAAATTGTATTTACTGAAAGTGGATTTAACGAACGGAATCTACCTCCTTCTGCCTCTCCTGGTTATATGACTATGTAGGTGGCCTTTAGTTAGGTTTGCTGCTGTCATTTCAAGGGCAATGGCATATGCAAGGAAGTACCTGGATCCCTTGCTGGGATTTAAAATTAATTAAATTAGTGGCTTTTCAGTTTCAGCAAAAGAGTTTGGGATCAACTTGAAAGTTTCTTTGTTGGATGAGTCACCAGGTTTTGTTACTACAGAAAGACAAACATCTGACAAATGACAACCTGCCTAGAGATAAGGATACTAATAAAATAAGCATCCAGAGAAGCATCATTCCTGCAACAGAAATTTTATTATCTATATTCACAACTGAATGATGGAAAAGTGTAAGCAGACATTAATCTGGTCTATTTTATATAGAGAAAAAAGTGACACGGGACTGTGAAGGTCTAATGGTAATTTGTGCACTTTATCTGATTACTCTTTCAAGATAATAAATTATTATGAGAAATTACTGCATTGTTATGATATAAAAATGATTCCCAGGCAATTCTAATAAACAAGGAACACAAAGTATATTTATTACATTTTATTGCTTTGGCTTCTTTTTATGTTAAAAATAAAAATGAGAGATACTCAGAGAGATGACTTATGCAGGAGGCACTGTGACTCATAGGCCTCACAAAACAGATGGAACTTGTTATTAGGGCTGGGCAAATCAAATAACAAGTATGCTGAACAGCATACTTATCAGATATTTCAATGACAGGAATAGGGCTTTGTTCTCTCTATGTCTTTAGCAATTTCACAGCAGTGCAAATTCATTCACTTCAGTGAGACAACTCCACAGGTGTTACAAGTGATTTATGTCATGGCTACGCATAAAGGGCTGTATGTCAAAAAGTTCGCCTGATCCCATTATTTGTTGTATTTTTCATAAACATCTATAAATAACTTCAACCATTTCAACACTCTTCTCCATCTTTTTATATTAGATTTTCTCTTATTGTGGAACAAAATCATACGAATACTCAAACACACATCCTAATTAGTAGTATAATTGAAATTAAATAGATTGTTCACATGATCAAGTGAACAAATACTTAAATATACTCCAAACCCTAACACAGTGAGTCAGTTGCTTTTACTACTGTTGTGTGATTCATCCCACGACGAACACAAAATTCTGTATATACACAAAATTCTGAATACCCTACCATGCTAGTAGAGCTCTGGATAGTAACTTTGCAAATTTGAATATCATTGATTTTGTATAAATTGAATTCTACTAAAGGTAGAACACTTTCAAAAATTCTTTAAAAATTTACATAGTTGTTCCCATTCTCAGAAATTAGGTTAAGCATTGAAACAGTTTTATTTGGAACTACCAATTTTCAGTGAAACTTCATATATGTCACAATTCTCACCTGTCTAGCATGGAATTAATCTGTATGAAAGAGTAAAAATCCATCCAATACCTACATCAATTTTAAAAAAGTAATGCTCCTATCTTTTCTTTCATGACCTATAAGTATTTTCTCTACCTATTCCTCTCCCAGTACAATTTTGGAAATCTTATATAGTGGATAAGGCTTCTGTGTTCTCTATAAAAATGTTGTTTAGAAATTGAACAAAAGAGAATTAGAATATAGAATATTAAATTTCCAAATATAGGATGATCAGAAAAGACCTGTAGATTCTGTAGACGGCAGAGTTCCTTGAGGAGAAGAAACATGCACCTAAGCTTATTACATTTACGTACAAATTGATAAAGTCTATCTGGACTTAAGCAAAACCTTAACACTGGCATGTGTCATTTCCCATGGCATTCTCCTGGAAAAGCTGGCAGCCCATGGCTTGGACAGCTGCACTGTTGCTGGGTTAAGAACTGGCTGGATGGTCAGGCCCAGAGAGTTGTGGTGACTGGTGCTGCATCCAGTTGTTGACCAGTCAGTAGTACCAACTGGATCAGTGCTGGGCCCAGTCCTGTTTAATATCGTCTTTGATGATCTGGATGAAGGGATTGAGCCTAGCATTAGCAAATTAGCAGATGACAGTAAGCTGAGTAACAGTGTCGATCCTCTGGAGTATAGGAAGGCCCTGCAAGAGGGACCTGGACAGGCTGGATTGAGGGACCAAAACCAACAGCATAAAGTTCAACAAAACTAAGTGCCAGGTCCTACATTTTGGCCACAACAACCCCATGCAGGACTACAGGCTAGGAGCAAAGTGGCTGGAAAGCTGTCCAGTGGAAAAGGACCATCACTGGTCCACAGCAGCTGAACATGAGTCAGCAGTGCCCAGGTGACCAAGAGGACCAATGGCATCCTGGCTTGGATCAGCAATGGCACAGGATCAGGGCAGTGATTTTCCCCCTGGACTCAGCACTGGTGAGACTGCACTCGATTCAGGAAGGACATTAAAATTCTGGAAAGTGTTCAGAAAAAGTCAACAGAGCTGGTGAAGTGTCTGGAGCACAAGTGTTACAAGGAGCAGCTGAGGGACTCGGTGCTGTTTAGCTTGGAGAAGAGGAGGCTCAGGAGTGACCTTGTCACTCTCTGGAACTACCTGAAAGGTGGCTGTAGCCAGGTGGGGGTTGGTCTCTTCTCCCAAGCAACTAGTGACAGGACAAGAGGACACAGTTTTAAGCTGCACCATGGGAGGATTAGTAGGACATTAGGAAGAAATTCTTCACAGAAAAAGTGGCTAGGTTTTGGAATGGGCTTCTCGGGGTGGTGGTGGAGTCACCATCCCTGGAAGTGTTTAAGGAAAGACTACGTGCCATGGTGTACTGACATGGCCGTGTTAGGTCATAGGTTGGATTTGATGATCTCAGAGGTCTTTTCCAACCTAATTGTTTCTGTGAAATCTCTGGGAGGAAATCACTAGTTTCAGCTGATGCAAGTGGGAATTTTATTATAAAACAGCATGTATATATCCCCTTCTATTCTCAGACATAGATTGATACAAATAATAGTGCCTAGGGCTGAGAAGCAGAGGAAGCTTTCCAATGTCATTCCCTTCACTGTCTGTATTACACAATGAAGTTTCAGAGAGCTGTGCTAGGAAGACAGTAAATATCATATTTTCCTTAGAATGTATAACATAGAAGTGAAGAAACCTCCACTGACTTTGAGGCTGGGTGCACCAAGCGATGAACATCTCTCTGCTACTTACAAACATGTTGTACTGGTTATAGGCAGTTTTGCCCTCTCCAGCACAGGGAATAACAAAGTCAAAATCATGCTTCCTAGAATATCTGGTTTGTCTCATGACTCTGAGATTCTTTGCTCAGAAGAGCATCACATCCTCTCCCAGCCTTTTGCTCACTCTGAGAATAACAATCTGCTGCTGCTGCCACTAGTTTTGCTCCCGTTGGAGAATGATGCTAAAAGATTTTGAGTTCCAAATCTGCACAGAGACTCAAAACATATGCAGGTAGGATTTCCGGATTTGGGATGTAGATTTTTAGGGTTTAGTTTGTTTGTTTGTTTTTTGTTTTTTTTTTTTTTAATAATTCTTTGAAAAAAATCTTAGCAGTGATTATAAAAGACTAATCATATTAATTTTCTACCATAATTGCTGTGAATTTACTGGAGTTGTAATAGGGCTTGAGCCAATATCACAGAAGATTCCACATCTAATCCTGTCACCAAGAAGATGAACAGCCTCACACTTATAGAAAATCTCCTAGATTTCTTTTATAAAAATATCATAAAGGAGAAAATTATTCTATTGTGTCTGTAGAAAATTAAGAATTCATGTAATGGAAAGCTTGATGATGATAGCTGTACTATATAGATGACAATCTTGCATTTTGGAACAATTAATTTGGTTTCTTATTTCTGGCTTTATAACAGATTTCTTCTAAAAACCTAAACCAGTCTCTTTATCTCTTCACGTCACAAACTCCAATTTTTCCCAACCAGAATAATATTTCCATCCTGTTGACTTTTTTATCTCTTGCAATTTTCATCTCTCCAGAGAAATGACAGTGTAAGTGGACATTGAGTACAAGGAAAGGAGTATGGCACACCTCAAAAACTGGGCCAGAAGAATCAATTTTAACTCGTTCTCTGCAAAGAGCAGACAGTCAAAATTAGTTTTTTTATATTAAGCTTTGTCCAGGTCATCTCTTCAGAAGTCTTAACCACTGCTCTCATGCTTTGAGATCTCATGAGATCTCAAAGATCTCATGCTTTATATTTCAATGTCCTGTGGTAGCCCAAATAATTAGTCTTCGAATCAAAGAGCATTAATACATACATTACATTGAAAGATGGTGTTACAACAGCATTAGGAGGATGAAATAATGTTCACCAAAATTAAAGCAAATTTATTTCCATCACTTTGTGACTAGTTACAGGTTTCATTCTATTTCCTAGTGGTATCTGCTACTTTATTAAACTAGTTTTCATTTTAAAAAATAGTATGGAAATTGTATGTTTACAGTTAAATCTATACTTCGTGAGTTGTAAATAGTGTAAAGCTTATGATGAATGAGACAGAATATTTCAGGAAAAAAGCACAGTCAAGAAGTTGAGTATGATCGTGAATAAGCAGATTTTCCCTCTCTCCCCATCACAAGGACCAGAGTAATACATGTTCAATATTTATACTAGATTCTCAAAATTAAAAACCTGAGTTCTAGTCTAATTCTCACTGATTTCTCGTTTATAAGGTTTGAACATCTAAATAGCTAAAAGCCATAAATCAGACGTTTTCAGGAAGTCAGTAATTATATGTTCCTCATCAATTTGCCCATCATAGATGATACTATATATCATCTATATTTTAATGGCAGCTATGGCCTTTATAAAGACTCCTCAAACTGATGTAACATCTACTTGTTTTAAAAGCATAAAGAGAGTTTTGAAAACTAGATACCAATGTACTGAAATTGTTATCTCAATCTCAACAAGTACTTCTGACAATTTTTTATCATAATATTTGTTTCTTGGTTCTCCTAGAGTTTTCTAGATTACTAGTAATAACAATTGATCTTTCAAAAAATTCACAAATTATTAGGTGCAAAGGAGAGAAATCTCTATTGGTAGTCCAAGCACTATGTTCACTGCAATAATAAATTTGCTATTGCTGTAGATACAGATAAGAGCAACTAAATTAGGCCTATAGATAATAATAATAATATAATGTATAAATAAAGTTTAGGAGATGAAGTTAATAAGTTCTCTGTAAGAATAAAACCATCAGGCATTGCTGAAATTAATTCACATTGAGATAAATAAAAGTTAAGTATTACACTTTAGTTCTCTTATTTCTCAAGTTTTGAAGCAATGCAGACAAAGGAAAAAAGTGAAATGGTTTAGAAGCATGTCATTGCAAATACTAGTGTTTGCTTTCCAAAAAAAAAAAGCAAAAGAAGGAATATGTATGCTCATAGGTGACCAGATTGAGGAACATTTCCTGTTTAAGCATTGCATCACTGTCATGGCCCAGTAACTTGATGCTCTACCCACTTAACCATCTGTCCTATCTACATCTAACGTATTAGCTATTTACTTCAGAACTGAAATTTCTAACTAGTTGTGTTTCTTGTTAATGTAGAATGTGTAACTATTATTTCTGCATAAAAAGATAAATATAATCATCCATTTTAGGTACATGAATTAGCTCTGACGCTATGAAAACTATAATTCTTATGATGAGGCAAAATAATTAGAGGAATTGATGACAAGAAAGAACTGCACTTTCTCCCCATTTACAGTCACACCTGCTTAGAGATTAAATTGCATTTTTATGCTACATTAAAACAGCATTTTCTAGAGGAATGCATTATGTTTCCAAAAAGCAATTGCAAATGCCTTTGTGAACTCAGCAGTATTTTGTGTTCTGCAGCCAGAACTTGTGTTAGTGTCAATTAACCTGTAATTCCACTTCCAAGAGAGGAGATAATAGAAGAAATGTCACTCAGAGAAACATGAATATACTTCTATTCAATGTGTAGTTTGTTGTAAGTGTGTTGTGAGGGTTTTGTCAGCCTTTTCAAGCTCCTGAATCAGGCAGATAAAACTATAATGTAGTGTTTCATCTGAGTGCAACCTCCTAAAATTGTCTCTTTCAGATTATTTGCACTCTGGGAATGCATATTTTTGTCTAAGCACTTCAATGTCCCAGCTACTGTAACACCTATGCCAGTTTTGATCATCAGATTTGATTACCTAATTAATATTTTTTTTTTTATTTTAATCTTTTCATTTTATGTAATGGCAAAATAATTTTCATCAGGAACTACTCTTCATTATTTCTGTCAAACCTCCTCTACCATGTCACTGAATTTCTTTCTCTTTCAAGATGTTTGAAATGTACCAGGATATTACCAGGTTGTTCTTTCTCCTGGCATCTCAGTCAAGTGAAAAGAATTGTAGTGAGTGCATAGCTACTATATTTACTATGAGAGCTCACAGAGAAAACAAAATACATTGTTTAATGTCTCCTAGAATCAAAAGAAACAGCAGGAGAACATCTGTTCTAAAACTCTACACCTTGGGAAAAGGGATTATAAAGCTATTCTATCTGGCTGGAGTGGTTTCAATAATTATGAAAGGACAGGGGTTAATTTAATTTTTTTCATTTTGTCATGTAGGTTTTTCACAATTTGGTCAAGAATAGCCAACAATTCAGAAAAAAAAAAAAAAAAAAAGCCTAGTTGCTCTTAACTGCTCAGAGTGTGCTAGAAATATGACAATGCCAAACCCAAAATACCACCAGCAAGGTAGTCATATGCATAAGTGGATTGATTTGACTTTTTAACAATTGGTTAAAAAAAAAGTTGGTAGAAGTGATGTTGTAATATTTTGAAAGATCCCTATTGTCACCAGAGTTGCTCTAAAAAGGATTTGACAGGCTCTCTCTTACATTCACAATTGTAACAACAATACTTTAGCCCTTGCAATAGCTACTTTTGTGCAGGCTGTACAGAGTTCATGTTGTCTTTTAAATCTGGATGAGTACTTTCATTGACTTTAAGTATGAAATATTTAAAATACATTAACAATATTACAAATGCAAAAAAATTATGCTCTAACACCATCAGCAATTAAACCTGATCTTAATAAGTGACTAACATTCAGAAATATGGTACCAAAAAGATTTGCAGGAACCACTATAAGACCTTGAATCAATGGAGTCTCTGAATGTATCTCTCTGACTTACTTCCTGCTCAGTGTTTTGGTAATTTGTAGTTAACAAAGTCATTCTATTCTTTGTCTGATGGCAGATAAAGAATTCGGTAACTACTTAAAAATTATCAGAGCTTTAAAAGAAGTACAAGCAACTGTCCAACTACAAGCATGCTAAGAAGCCCAGAGCTGACCCAGCAAATTAATAAATACAAGAGTCATAATAAATTTGAATTATTTGGCAACTTGCTTAGTTACACATAGAGAGGAAAAACATTACACATAGAAAGGCCCTGATCAATAAGATAATATTTTGTTCTAGGCAGAAGATGTGAATAAATGATTTCCAGAAGATCTTTGCAATCTGAACATTCTATGACTTGTCATGTAAACTCACATGAATAATTGGTATCATAGTCTATATTTAAACATACAAATTTTAAAAAAGAGAGAGAAAACTCTGGTAGATCATTGCAATTTGACAATCTAGTTAAAAGATCAGGATGTTCCTCCTCTTCCCCAAAATTCTATTAATTACTTAACTGCAGAATGAGGTCAGAACTGCATAGGGGAGGTCTTTTTAACATTAATTACTAAAGATAATTGCAAGACGGTTTGCACTGCACAGTATTAATTGCCACTACAGCTAATTATTGAAGAAATATTGGTTTAATGGTGATTACATAGAATAATAGAATGGGTTTAAGTTGAAAGGAACCTTAAAGATCATCTAGTTCCACCCCCCCTTGCCATGGACGGGGACACCTTCCACTATGCCAGGTTGTTCAGAGCTCAATTTAAACTGGCCTTAAGTATTTCTGGGATAGGGCAGCCACAACTTCTCTGGGTAGACTCTTTCAGTGTCTCAGCACCCTCACAATAAAGAATATCTATTATCTAATATCTTTTTAATATCTAATCCAATCCTACTCCATTTCAGTTTATAGTTTTTACCCATTTTCTAACCAGATGCTCTTATACAAAGTTCCACTCCAGCTTCCTTCTAGGCCCCCATAAGGTACCGGAAGGCTGATATAACATCTCCATGGAGCCTTCTCCAGGCTGAACAATCCCAACTCTCTCTCAGCTTATCTTCCTGTTAAGTATTTTTTGATAGTCTGTTTAGTTAAATATGGCAATGAATTTAAACTTCTCCATTTTTAAAGGATAGTTTAATGTTTACTATGTTAACCACCTGTTAAAAATAATTCTCAGTAAACATCAGTGCTATGAGTACAAAAGTGTGAATTAGAGAAATCAAATGGATTGGAATAGTTCCCAAAAGCACTGAGAAAGCTTCTCTTGGCTGTGTTTTTTATGAAGAACAAAGGCTAAAGATGTTAAATTGTTGAGTTCCACATCTTATTTTGTAGTACCAAAGCACGACAGAATCTATTGTGGAAGATAACATAACAACACAAAGCTTCTATGAGATTTCCATATAATGCAATAGCATGGGGAAAAAACATCTTTAAATAGTGAAAACATTTACTTAGTTTTGGAGGAGTGATTCTACATATTATATTACCTACATATAACTTAGATAGCAGCCTAGATGACATTTTTCACATATGATTTAAAATTTTACAATTACGATTTTACTAGGGCCAAATGAATCTAAGAAACATGGCTATTGCCTTCTGTATTTTAATACTAAAATAATTTAGGCCATAAATCTATCTTACCAAGTCTGAAGCATTAAAATGCTAACTAATTCTTTCTTTATATAATCAGGGTTACAAAATATCCTAGTTTCCACAAACAACATTTCTCTGTCCTACAATTATGTCCTGAGAGGAGAGGAAGAAAAGAAGAAATAGGATTTTAGATATTTTCCTGAAGTACACGGTGACAAAAAGTTTGGCAGAAAACTGTTTCTGTGATTAGGCTGAAGGACATATGGAACTCCCACACACATCCATTACAAATGAAGTACATCTATGAAGACTTCCAAAGTGTTCCAGATGCCTCAGACTGAATGCCCTTGTAGTTCACAAGAAGATCCTGACAGAAATATTGAACAATATGTAGAAAGAATTTGATGCACATATCTAAAGTCATCCTAGGGCACTTTTTCAAACACCCTAGACAAGGAGACCTTATGTAGATAACAGACAAGGGAAATGTACCATCTCCAAATACAGCTGGGTGAAACGAAACACCTCTACATGGAAATAAATACTTGTGACTGATAGCTCTGTGCAAGATCTTCACTCGGAGGTTCAGAGGTTTATCTTGCTCAGGGTGTCAGTAAGAACGCAGAACTGAAGGAAGCCACCTTCCATCAGATTCTTTGGTGCTGAATGACCTCTGAACAACTCAGGGAGACAAAGATAACAGAAACTCTTCTGAGTCAAAGAATAAAGGACTGAAAACCTCACTGAACATAAAGGGAGTTGGGAGCTGGTAAGGATCTAACAGTTCTTCACTATGCGCTTCACTAGTGTTTCAAACACCGCGGCCGGTTCCACATGCACAGATCATTGTAAATTAAGTACTTCAGTTGTACTTCCTAATCAAAAATTGTGAGAGAAGAACAAGTTAGAAAGGTTAAGGCCCTGACACCCAGCAGCTTGCAAAAGGTGCTCTTCTGAGGCCAGGTCTGTACCTCTAACTGAGGACAAAAACCTGGAGACCAAAAAGCCTGAGTCTCAAGAGAAGGAGTGCATGCCCACGGGTGGATTACCACCACGACAGACTGACCAGCACTGTTGGATCCAAGGCTGGTGATATTTTTCTTTCTCTTTTCCTCTTCCCTTCTGTGAGAGCAAATGTATATTGTTTTGATACTGTTGACTGCAAGTTTTGCTCAGTCTCAAATTCAAATCTGTTCAGTTCTTGCCAATAAATATTGTTATAATTGCAAAGATCACTGGATAAACATCATTATCCCTCCTGTTACTGCACAGAAAGAATTAAAGCAGCCTACCTTTTTCTTACTGGGTGGGATGTGACAAAAAAATTAATAAAATTTTTGCATTCTTGGAAATCCTCAGTGCATAGAAATTCTGAGTAAAATCTCCCAAGAGTCATAATAGTAGCTAAAAAAAAAAACCAAAAACCAAACCTAAAAAATCAAGGAAGTTTCCAAAACCTATAACACAGGTCATATTTTGACTTTATCATTTGGAAGGTTTACTGTGTTCTTAGAAGACATTAACTGCTAGATTCTACAGCATAAAATTAAACATAACAAGACATGATAAAACTGAAAGCTATAACCATTATATTTTGCAGATTAATAAGAGCAGGACAAGGGTCAGAGTGAGAGCTCACTGAAAGCAATGAAGCTTTTTTCTATGTGTAGAGCCTATGCGGAACCTTATGAAGCAACAATACCTTTTGTATTATCTTTCTTTTATTCCTAAAAATTACTATCCTTTCTCTGCAAAAAGAAAGGATTTTGTTTATTTGTATTCAATTTATTTTAAGAAAGTGCTATCAATCTATTAAGCAGAGTAACTACAAAAGCACCACACATTTTGGTACTTTACAAAAAGTGGCTTCTACTGCTGTTTCATTTATTAATTACTCTAGAATAAAAAGAGGTAATCTTGAGCTTTTGCCATCTGATTCTTTAACTTGACACCAGCTTGAATTATCTTCTATCAATTGTCCTTTGCTGTCTCTTCCCTGCTTAATCTGGTTTTTCTAGTATTTGAACCTTGATTATCTAATTTTCTAAATAACTGAAATCCTTGAGTCTCAATTTTAAATGCTCTTTCCTGCCCTTTTCTTTATTGCCTCATTTCCTTAATACCTCTATCATAATGAGCTCCTAAGAACTGCACACTGTATTTGAAATGTTGTCGTGACCACTGCTGTGTTTTTCAGTGCCAAAATCATCTCTTCTTTTATTTAGTTCTCAGGTAACACTTATTTTATTTTAGAGTCAAAGATATTACTTCAGCTTTTTCGTTTTTCTTTTTCAGTGAGGTATAGATTCTGATATTTTTAGTCATGCTGAATGTAAACTTCATTCCTCAAATGCTACCTCTCATTTGAGATAGGAGACTAATAGAGAAAGAATTTGTGGTAGTTTATGTTTTTGAGAGTTAGAAGACATGTAGTGTAATCAGATGTCCTTGTTTTGGCTGGGAAAGAATTTAATTTTTAGTAGCTGGTACAGTGTTTTGCTTTAGATTCAGTATGTGAATAATGTTGATAACACTGATGTTTTGGTGGTTGTTATGTAGTGCTTACCTTGAATCAAGAACTTTTCAGTATCATACTCTGACAGTGAGGAGCTGCACAAGAAGCTGGGAGGGGACATGGTCAGGGCAGTGTCCAAAGGAATAGTCCATACCATATAACAGAAAATGAGTGGTACTTTGTTGCCAGCTAGTGTTAAACTGCAGCAGGATATAAAATTTAAAATTTTCTAAATTTTTAGCTCTCCAGATTTCTTCCAGCATAGTAAGTGGTTTGTGCAAGTGCAGATTTATTCACATGTAGGATTACTGTAATCCCTAAAGCTGATCCTCTTGATTTTAACTTCCACTGCCTGGGGGTCATACTGTATTTTTGACTATGCAGTGAAAATCCCAACAATAAAAAATCTGCTGGAGAGCTGTTGTAAAGAAGTGCAATAGAAATGCTAAAATTGGTATATATGGAATATGAATGGGAATGTCTACATGTGGAAAAAACAGAAAGAACAAACTGGAAAGGACAATCCATGAGTATGACTTGTATTGATGACACCTAGATGAACAAATGATGAACAAATGTCCCAGAACACCTTGGGACAATGAGGTTAGGAAATGTAAGACAAATTAAAACCAGGAAAAACCAACACTCAGATCAAACAAAAGATTAAACTGTACGAGATGCTAAAATGAAGTTATTGAACAGAGTAGGGGACATAAGACACCCAAATAGGGAGAAAAAGCACAGTGAGTTCTGATGAATCAGACATACAAAGAAAAGGCTGAAGACACTGCCAGCTTGCAGGTGGCACTAAAAGGCAGACCAAAAACCAGCGCACACTGCCTTGGCCTCCTCGCTCCCTGTCCTACCTGTGGACATCTCTTGGCTTTTCTCTTCCCATAACTCATTCCAGCTTCAATTTCTCTTTTGTTGAAGCAATGGGAGCAGCTGCAGCAACAGCCTGATAGGCTTGAGTACATTTTCCCCAACTTAGTACTCTTGCATATTATACTTCTCTTGACTACCTTGAACGCAAGAAGTCTTCAATATAAGCTCACTCAGATTTTTTTTCTAAGATATTTCCTTCGATCAATATACAACAAAGACATCTCCAAACTCAAAGTAACTGTCAGTTAAAAGTGTCAGTGTTTCATGATATTTACAATGCAATGCTGCATGAACTAAACAAAAAAGAAATACTTAAAAGATGCTTGTACCGGTTGTGAGGACAACACAGAGATGAATCAGCCAAAGTGTCTAGAATAAAACCCTTTCCTTTTAGGGGTCTCCTTTGGGATTATTTTTGTGTGCTCCCTGCTTCTTCCTTCCAAGTCTTCTCCCTCTCCCCAGATGTAATACTAATTTTGCAATTCTTGTAAAGAGGAAATCATCACCACATTCTGAGAACACTTTAACAGGCTTTCTTCCCATGTTTTCTGATTTACTTATTGTCTGAGAAATTCAGCATATTGTTTGCTTTCTGCTTTGATGACCCTTTAAATCTTTCCTTGAATATAGAATTTGCACAGCTCTAGCAGCTCCTTCACAGTCTGACAATGTGCAATAGATTTCTGAATAATTAGTTATGCAGGCTAAAACATTCTCAAATAAACAATAGCCCAAATAAGCAGTATTTGAGTCAATGCACATCCAAAACTGATTATGGATTAGAGTGATCAGTAAGCACAACATATCCATCCGATCAGGTGTTAAAGTTTTCAAACCCACGCCTGCTTTTGACTGTATTAAAATAGTTAATTTTACTCAGTGCATGTCTCTTCAAAGAGCACTGTAAGACAAGGATATAAGACTATGCCCTTTCCTAGCAAACTAATTGTTTTGGTGTATCTTGTATCCGTCTTGAAAAATATCAAAAAAACATCTTCAATACCTCTACTCAGTTCTATACATGGGGCATGTAAGGGACATGTTCTAAGAAGAAACAACCACAAGTATAAAAAGCAATATTCAAGAACTGGTTTGGATATATAAGAAGATATTTTCATCCCCTTTTTTTTTTTTTGTTTTCCTCAGAGAAATAAAACTGACCTAGGAACAAACTCAGAAAATTCAGCACAACTATATAGACTTTCATTTTTACTGAGGAGTATTTCCACATCAGTTCCTTACTGTCATCCTTCACAAGATTTCCCATCAGACTGGAAAGTCAGACAGAATAACTATGAATTTTACATTAGCCAAGTACCTTCTAGGACTACATTTTATCAGAGCCAAATCTCATAAGAAAGTTGCATTCTTTACTAAGAATGAGTCCCAGTCTTGTTTTGTACTTTTTCACAGTGGACTCACATATAGATTAGACAGTCTGAACTGTGTCGATGTATGAGGAAAGGTTCTAGGCATGTTACTGCTATTTCTGTTCTCTACCACTAGACATGAAAGCAGTACTTACTAGATTTCCCTCTTTCTCTGGAGTGAATACCATCTGCTCAACAATGCACTTACACTATTGATAAACAATATCAAAAAGGTGGGGGAAAATCACATATTGCATGATCTTTTAATGCCCGTTCCATTTTCATGGTAATGTACCCCTCCAGATATTTACAGTTTAAATGGCAACAGATCACACTGTGACTGACAGATAACACTTGGAACAATTACCTATATGGCATTGAGTTGCATGAATAAAATGCTCCTATAGTCTATGTCAGCAAGACATATTCCTAAACAAAATGTTAAAAAGGGGATTTCTCATTCTTCATCTCTTCTTGTACTACATTCACTTGTGCTTTTTCTCAGGCCTCGCAGAAGAGCACCCTATGATTAACTGGGCGGTAAAAAGCTGAGTTACTCCTCAATTGCCTTCTATTGGATTTTTGGAGGATAGGCTTGAAGATGTTTTTAGGGGTGTACTAAAGGACTGTTATCTGCACCACAGTGGTTGAAACTCCAATTTCCCTGTAAAGCATGGTGTTATCAGCCAAGAGCAAAAGTTGAACTCGTGTGTTTGCCCTTAGTCCAAGGTAAGCCAGCATGAAGGCAATAATACATTTAGATGACATTTTCCATAAGTGAGTAGGACTCATTTAAAAGCCCAGTTAAACTTTGCAGTGAAAAAACATCTGGCAGCTGAAGGTATTTATGTGATTCAGGATAGAACATAAGGGCATGAGTATCACATTAAATTATCAGCAGAGATTTCAGTAGGAAACATACTTCAGGATGTGCTGCATCTTGAACACTTTACTACCTACCTTTCACAATGCATTTTAGATACAGTAAGTAATTTAAGGGGGAGAGTGCTCAATTCGAATAGCCTTTAAAAACAAAAGGAACTTTCAATTTTTATCAATGAACTTGAGCCAGACCTTTAAGAAAGAAAGAAAGAAAACTCGAAAAAACACCACAAACAGAAAAATCCAAAGCAGATTTACAAGAAACTCCACATAAATTCTATAAAATTCTTTGATACATGGAAAAAAAAATCACTGTTGATTAGAATGCAAAATACATAATATGTCAGTTATGGCTATTGTACTTAGGTTGTACTAATTTTCAACAATTTATAAATTAAGCTGAGGTATGTTTGTGGGGGGTTTTAGCCTGTATGTAACTTTTTTATTAAAGTTTGTTTTCTTATAACTTTCATAGTCACTAAGAAAAGTAGGAAAGCACAAGAATTTTAATACTTATATTCCTTTGAAATGTGAAATTTTATGGTTTTGTTCTCATCCTCAATTGGAATAAAATGTCAAAATATTGAAAAGTGGTAATTTAAAATAAATTAATTTTAAAAGACAGAAGCATCCTCCTTTATTTTAAAAACATTTGTACATTCTAAATAATTTCATTCCTGCAGTTAGATTTTTTTTTAATTTTGAATTTCATTAACACTAAGCCTTGGTAGTGGTTTACACAAGACTTAGTTAATCTATTTTCACATGCATAAGACAAAAGAACATTATTTTGTTGAATATATAATTCTGTATTTTTAATATACCCCAAAAGACTACCATGACTAGGCAGCATCACTAATTTACCAGCCCATTTTTAATTTATGTGCAAAAGATTATGTGAGACTGAGAACTCCTTGGTGGTGGTGTCCAGTGAAGATAATACAGTCCCATTGACAGCAATGGTCTTTGGATGACATTCTGTTGTTCTCACCAGTGATTTGGAGAGAACATGAATTCTCAGATGTCTTTCTAAAATCTCCCCCATATAGAAGAAACTGCTTCAGATCATCTCATGAATTATAGCAGTTCCAATAATAAGTGCTGGCCCTGCTTCAAAAGGCAAAATTTTGGAAAACAATCTGTCTCTCGCAAAGCGCTTAAACTCAGTTTTCAGTAGCCTGTGCCAAATAATCTATTTTGCATAGATTGAACTGAAGTTCTCCAAGGACATTTTCTGTTCATGCTCCCTAGAGATTTCATAGTTGCCAGCTCAGTCCATGTCAAATTTACAGATAAGGGTATGACAGTCAAGTATGAACCTAACTGGTCTCAGAAATATATAAGGGAAAAAATCCAGTTTTTCATTCAGGTTCCTTGTCATAATTCAGCCTCAGAATTATGAAAATTCAGCATGGGGATGTGAAAGAAGAACAATACAGTCCTAAACCTTTGTGAATTCTGTTTTACCATTGAAAGTTCTCTGGTCTTCTTATTCCTTAGCAAATTGCTTTTCTCTGTCCTTTCATTTCTCTTCATCTTTAGGAGAAATAAAGTCTTTTCTCCACTGCACCTTGCTCTGCTTTATTCCCTTTCAGTATTTCACTATATATTGCATGGTTTCACACAGGAGTAAAATTTTCATCTCTGTATACATCCTTCAAACCCTTTGCTGACAGGACAAATTAATTTCTTATGAATAAATAGCTAATGCTGGGATTACACTTAAAGCATAGGTAACTGAGCTTCTGGCGCCAAGTGTTTCCCTTCTGCAATTTATGCAGAGTGACACTGAATTTCCTTGGAAAAGGCACATGGCATTTCTTTGTGCAGCCCATTTAGATAACATTACCAAATGTTCAAAGACATTTTTATGCTTTGTTCCTGTTGGAACTAGTCCATACATGAAGCAGAGCAATATAAAAAGTTATAGGCAGCTTACACTCTCTCCCAGTCTATGTGTCTATCCAAAAGCTTTAAAGAGTGCAAGGCTGATCCTTCTTCAATCCTCTGGAAAGCAGACTCTCCTAAAATAAAATATAAATCACTAAACCTGTACCTTAGATGCACTTTACACTGAGCCTGTAAACTGATCAGTCACAATTACTTTTTGTGTCAACTTTCCTATGTTTGATATATATAATGTCTCTTGCAAAAAATCTGTAAATTGCTATTATAGCTCCATGCCAGCACCATATAACTACTCATAACTGGACAGGTGTTCTATGAAACTACTGAAAACAATACTATTGTCAATCTTGACACTGACAAAATATATTCTTTAAATTGATTTTTACAGTGCTATCCAAATGCAAGCTCTAATATAGCAAATGGCTCTGTGCAGAAAAACACTGATTTCTGCAAAAAAAGTCAGAACCTTTGAGCTTAGGGAAGCTGGGAAAATCAGGCACTCTACATATCTCTGATTACATTTTCGTACACCATCTTCTAACTTTTATGCAGGCAGGGTACATTATCATAAACAAGTTCTTTCAGTGATGAAAGTTTTGCTAACTTTTGATTAGAGGGATAGAGCACCCCTCCTATGAGGAAAGGCTTAAAGGACTGGGTTTGTTCAGAGAAAAAAGAGAAGGCTTAGGGGTGACCTATTTCAGTACCAGAAGGGAACCTGCAAGATTTAGAGACACTGTTTACAAGGGCATGTAGTGACAGCACAAGGGGGAATGGTTTCAAATGGAAAGAGTAGGTTTAGATTAGATGGGTAAAATTTTTTACTGTGGGGGTGGCGGGGCACTGGAACAGGTTGCCCATGGAAGTTATGAACGCCCTATCCTTGCCTGGAAGTGTTCAAGGCTAGGTTGCCTGGAGCTCTGAGCAACCTGGTCTGGTGGAAGATGTCCCTGTCCACAGAAGGGGGGTTGGAAATGGGTGATCCTTAAGGTGCCTTCCAATCCAGACCCCTCTATGATTCTATGAACTCTAATAATTATTAGTCAATGCTGCAATAAGGATGATGCATAGCAAAACAGATGACTGCATGACCAGGATTTCTTGTTGCTAGCACTCAAGATTGACCAAGGGAGCATGAACTTCACTGGAGGAGCCAGGTAGCTGCCCTTTGCTTGGGTCGTCAGCTCAGACACGCTGCCATAAGAAACCAGTAAACACAACACGATAATTGTTAATAATGGGCGACAGGCTCTGTGCTAGGCTAACTCCTGCCTTTTGGCACTGAGCCCTGACTGGACACAGTGGTACTCTGCCCACCCTTTCCCTGTTAAACATCACTTAAATGTTGACAGCAGCAGCTCTTCTAAAGCACTAGCAGAGGATATATAAAATTATCCTGCGGGTGGGCTGCCAGTGGTTTGTCAGTCTTGCCTTACCCACACACAGAGTGCAGTTAATGTTATGTATGCACCTCGGGTCCGTGTGTCTC
The DNA here is from genome assembly GCA_013399835.1 of Leptocoma aspasia. Classification (NCBI taxonomy): domain Eukaryota; kingdom Metazoa; phylum Chordata; class Aves; order Passeriformes; family Nectariniidae; genus Leptocoma; species Leptocoma aspasia. The sequence goes on from VXAX01003642.1 coordinate 277,020, forward strand.
AGCTAAATTTAAACCAGGTATGACGCTGCTGTCAGTGCAGCTGCAGCGACAGCACAGCCTGCAACAATTCACCGCCAACGCCACCAGGAGCTTTGTGCTGCCATGCCCAAGCTGTCAGCAGCTGGAGAGGGGCTCAAACACAGCTTCTCTTCAGCCTATACATTATCTCCTACAGCTGTAGTCGATTCAGAGACAAGAAGAAAGAGGTACTCGGAATCTATTTATGGTGTGTAAAGGTTTTGCCTAAGGATAGGGAACTCCAGTGAACCTGCAATAAAATACACATTGATTTAGCCATTTACTGCAGGTCAGTTGTAGGTCACTGGTGGGGTGAGGGACAAGTTCCTGACCTGCTGATCTGACAACACTAAGACCATTTGTAGCTGGAGAATTGAGGTTGTGACAGTTCAGCTATCTTATTTGCATATTTAGAGAAATAAAAGGCTAGTTATTAAAATGTTAAATATATTACAATTTACTTAGCTACTCCATACGCATGACTAAAAGCATTATTCTTTTATACATATAATGGGTTTAATTAGGATAACCTAATTTCATCAAGACAATTATAAAGGATCTGGTGAGACCATTGGAAGAATTTAAGTAGCTTCAGCTTCTTAATTCAAGTAGTTTGAGCTACTTAAATTGGTTTTGCTTGTATCTTTGACAAAGTTATTGCAGATATTAACTTTTTATGAAAAAATAAATTAATCTAAATCAGCATCTGGTTACCAAATTAATAAAGTTTCTTTTCTTCTCTATAAACATGAAATGGAGAAATATTTCAGAGTTCAGATAGTTCTCAAGAGCAGTGTCCTAAGCCCCATCACATCCAAAACAGTTGTCCTGGAACATGAAACCTAGGATATGGAGACTCATCCTTTTGCCCTAGTATAGTACTTCAGTGGGGTTAATGCAAATTCATAGTAATTTAAATAAATTAACATGAGATCAAAATCAAGTTATCAGATATACATACCAGAGATTTTTTCTTTATTTTCAGTTAGCAATCTTCTTACTGATTAAGAAACATTGCAATTATACTTGTTCACAGCAATCAAGCAGTATTAGTCACCAATATTATTTTTAACAGTGTAACTTTAATACAAGTTGTTTTCACAGAGTATTCAGAACTGGAACAATAATGGTGAACTACAGAATAAGTTATTTAGTTCTGTTATTCAATGAGTGCAAAACAGTTTCTTGGGCACGTTTTGTGGCATGCAAGGGAAAAGCCAGACTTCTAACTACACAAATATGACTTTCAGGGTAATTTTCAATTAGATATCACATAGGTAGATCTCAATGCTGATAGAAAAGAGTAGGGGAAAAATAAATTAGGTGTCCCAATGATTTAAAGTATTTTCTTATTAAAGAAAAAAAAAATTAGATCCCCACAGCAAAACAAACAAAAAATCAAAAACCAAAACAAAACAGAACCAAAAAAAAAAACAACCTCCCAACAAAAACTTGGAAACATCTACGTGGAAAATCAATGGCTATCCACTAGGGAGACCAAAGAGTAATCTTTGAATGACAAAAGGGAGATCAGCTCAGCTAACATCACATATCTACAAGTAGGCATGTCCAACTCTCCCAGTTATCCAGAACTCCTTTTGTAGTCAGTGGAAAATAATGGGCTTGTGTATGTAGTTTTCTTTTTTCCACTTGTACTCTTAATCTTCTTCAATGAAATTTCTCTAAAGGGATATTTTACTTCCCTGTTAATTCCAGCATAGCAATCTCTAATTAAATTAGTAGCTCTTGGGCAACAAGGACTTAAATTGTCAGCATTAAGTTTAAAGTTGTCATGCATCCTGTACGAAGTGTTACACTTCACGCAGAGTTTCACATTAAGTGAAAAATATGAAGAGAAAGGAAGATATCTGGGTCCATAAAAGCGACAGAGCTGAGATGAATAGATGTATGTCTTGTTCATTAGCCAAATGCAATTATTCAAAGACCTTTCCAAGTCATTATGCAAACAGCACAGTGCTGAATTATGAGCAGCCCTTCCAAACAGCCTCCCCATCAAACAAGTGAGGGAGACATATATTCTATCCCGAATTTTATTACAGTTGAACAAATATTTATATCCTGAAGGAAATTACTGCATTTCAGAATTCTTTGTTCTCTAATAAGGGTGAAAAGTCAAAGCAGCCTCACAGGTCTATGGTTGTGTTTACATTCTGAACTATACTTTGAATTACGAATGTCCTAGGAACACACTATGAATGGAGAAAATTGCTTTTGACCTTTTTAGTTAAAAAGTATGACACATTTAAAGTGGATTTTTTTTTTCATACACAAGACCTATTTTTCATAAATTTATGCAGAAATAAATTTGAGGAACTTTTGTGGGTTTTTGCTTAAAGCAACTTTTCTTAAAATACAAATATTGTATTAAATGTAATTGCAGAAAACTAATGTTAAAAATTAAAAAGGCGGAAATTATTTGCTACCTACTTTTAATGATTTGCTATAACCATTGAGCATTATTTCCATTATCTCAAAGGATCAGAATTGCTAATCATCATTCATTCAAAAGTGGCATTTTTGTGTTTTTCTAGTTTAGCAACCCTCTGGATAAATGGACATATAGACCTAGATAATATTCCTGTCAGTCTAAATCAAGTAGAAGTTCTCCACTTTTGGAAATAGTGACTGATCCATGGACAGCAGTATTTCTTCAGATAATGACTTGGCTCATCTCTGTCCTGAGTGTCCAATTAACCCTGTTGCAGGGATACAATTGGCAACTGATTTATTTGGAACACTTAAAATCTCCGATTTTACTGCTTTCTACTAATCAGCCCTTTATATTTTGCACCAATCCAGTAGTCAGCATGTTTTACTGTTTCCTGCCACATCAGGCACATGGAGTTGTTTTTTGATTTTTCCATTAGCTGCTAATAGATCTGAAAGCATTCCTCATTATTTTCTTTACCACCCAATTTAGACAGTTATTTAGCTTCACTGAATTTGCAATTCTGTTTATTGTCACTTTGGCAGAGGTTGTACTAAGCTTATCTGGTCACAAAGCTTCCTATATTCATTGCCTTGACACACATGTTCACAAATTAAAATTCAGGAATTAGCTAAAAGTTTGTAATGTACTTAAAAAAATTATAAAGATAAAACGAGTAATATTTTATACCTTAATGCATCTGGGGAAAAAAACAAATAAGAAATTAGACAGCACTTGTGTTGCACATTTTTTCCATTTTATGAGAGACTTGACATGATCCTTAAATTCGGGTTCACTTACTAGGTCAAGGCAAGTAAGGACAGCGACTATTTAGCGTGTGATTTAACCTGTGCATGACTCACTTCAATGTAATTGCAAAGTGAAAATTATCCATTTACTTTCCCAATAATCTGCCCAATTAATCAGCCACAGAAGTCATTCAGCATTAGACAGATAGTGCTAGACTTCATGTAAATCTTCTGCAGCATTCATTCATTTTATGTTAGCAGACCCACTGTAGTAACCCAGAATGCATTAACTCAGTGGTAGAGAAAAGAGTTTTATGGACCTGACCAATAGAGTTTATTTCAAGTACTAAGAATAGGAGGGGTAAGACTTTTGCAGTTAATACCATATTATCCTAGAAGATGCAGTTTTTACCATTTCTTTATTTTCTGTATTTCATTACATTGCTAAAAAAGTCACAAGACAATCACCTTAATAACAGGAATTTAAAAATGGATCCAACTTCCAAAAAGATAACCAAGCAACCCACTGAAGAATCATAAAATTCCCAATTAAGAATCATATTTTTTCTTAATTTGCAACTCTTTTTCTGGCTCAGTCAGATCACAGACTATCCTATTTAGGGGTTTCTTTGAGTGTTGAGGGTATGTTTGTGGTCAAAACCTAGTCGGGCTTTTTTATTTGGAAAAACTTTCCAAAGCCAAGCTACAGGTTAGCCCATCTGGGTATGCAGTGTAAGGCATTCAGACCTCTAAGTCATACTCTGCTCAGTTTATTGCTCTCTGTAGAATCTAGTTACGTGAACATAAAGGTTTCCTCCACAGAGGATTCCTGCTTCATCTAGAGTGAACTGATTACAGCCCATATATCTACCTAGGTGTACCTGCACCAGAAATTATATACTTTTTCCTCCATATTAACCTTATTAATATTATTAATATGTTTATAAAACCTAATTTGAGTATTTTAAACCTGATATATGGGACCTCCATATATACACAATAATCTAAGTACAAAAACATAGTTATGACTTTAAAAATATAAAATTACTTAGTATTTCAGCTGAATATCACAAAACCTTTAGCATATCTATTGAGAACTTTTCTTCAAAATCATTTTCAGATATTTAGAAACAGAATACTAGTCAAATGGAAAATTACGTGATAAAAATAATTCTCAGGATATAACATCACCAATTTTTTGTAATTTAATTTACTGATGAATCATTTTCTATTCAACATTATTATCTAAAGGTATTTCTCACATACTGGAGAAACATTATTACCTTCAGACATAATTTATGGAATCACCAGCGTTAACCTCTCTTCAGCAATAAAGACACACTTTAAAAACTAAACTGTTGTGTAGGTTGGTAAAAGCTTTGCACATGATGGTTTTGTGACAAAGCTGAAGCCTTGAAACAGCTTTGAAGTAGAAGTTTGGCAGTGTTTCAAAGCTGAGAGATGGCACAGCATGAAGGACTGTTCCCACTTTTCCCTACATTGGAAATAAAAAGACTAAGGCAGAAGGATGCATTAAATGGAGGAAAGATTAAAACTGGTTTTGCCAATTGGGTAAAACATAAAAAGAATAAAAGACATGAGTTTTCTTGGTTTAAACATATAAAAAAGAGGAAGAACATGTTTGAAAAGACTTTTGAAAGAAGAGTATAGTTGGCTGAATGGTCGAAGTTTAAATATAAGAATTGTATAAATAATTTTGAAATAAATTGCTGTTTTTCTGAAGAGAGATTTCCTCATATTTATATACTGCTTATTCTTTTTCAGGAAATTTTACTGTGATTTTTCTCAGTGGATCTCTTCTAAAGAAATCAAAAAACTAACACTTCCTCCATTAGCCTGTTCTTCATTAAAGGACATGCAAATTTGCCTTAATGATAGAAAAAGAAGCAATTAAGTGAAAAAGGAAGAAAGCCCTTCCAGATGTACTGTCAAAAATGAAAACAATTCCAAAGAGACACACACATAATGTAAATAAATGATAAGGAATTTTTTAAATAGGTAAAACAAACACCTGTCAAATAGTTTATGTACATCTGTTCAAAATTTTGTGCAGAGAAATGTAATAAGATTACTTATCTAACAGCTAAATTTTGGTTCTTGTGGGGACAGACTTTGCATGTATACTTGGGTTAGATTGTTTTCAATGCTAAAAGAATACACGCATTAAGAATTACCGCAGAAATCTAACCTGTGTTTCAAACTTCTAAGGCGTGGATTTTTTTTTCTATTGAGGGCCAATAAAAAGCTAACAGAAAACAGACAAAATAATCTGTGCACAGCACAATCATAATAGCCAATTGTGTGGGAAGCTGGAGGGCTGTGACTTGCATACCACACAATCTAGGGAGGAACAAATTTCATTCATCAAGGCAGGAGACGATAAGGATGCAATCATGGACTTCAGGGTAGGGAGATAAAAGTCTCATCCTAAGCTGTGGTCATTCAGTGCCATATTTACAGCCTCCGTGGAACAAGATACTATTCTGAAGCAACGGAAAATGATAGTCAAATAAAAGGTCATTCTACCCAAAGCAGAGTGGGAATGTGACAAAATTACAGGTTTCCTTTCCATGCCTTACTAGGTGTGCAGTGGCATTACAACTTGCCTAATAGTACTGCAATAAAACATCACTCACATTAACAATACAAGAAGCTGTGTCCTCAAAGCACTGCTCCTAAGACTGGCTAGAGCTTCTGCTCATAATAATCCAAAGCCCCCAGGTCAAAGCATCACCCAAATATCTTTATGTAAAATATATATTTTCAGATATCACGCTTTTAAAAGCAGCCTACCTTTTAGACCTTGTCGGCATCACAGAACATCCAATTGCCTGCTAGTATCTTTAAAAAAAAAAAAAAAAAAAAAAAAAAAAAAAAAAAAAAAAAAATCAAATAACTTGATGACAAGATTTTACTAAGCAAATGACACAAGCAGAAAAATAAATAACATTAATGGTAATAAAAAAGCAGGGCAAAATGCCAAACACTGTTAGGGAATATAAGCTCGCCTTTCTGCAATAGCTGAGAGAAGAGGAACCACCCCAAACCAACAGAAATTCCAAATTATTTTGTTTTAACCAAGTTTTGTCTAAACAAGTATAAATTTAATCATAAAAATTCAATGATATTCTGTTATTGGTGCCTGAGAGGCTGCCTGGAACAGAGGCTAAAGAGACTTAAAGGAATGAAGTAGGTATTTATTAAAAGGCTTTCAAAGGATACACCACCTTGGCCAATACAAGAGCCTGGCTGTGGCTCCACTCAAGATGGACCCAAGATGGATTACCGGCTACGAGTTTTCACACTTTTATAAGTTTTGGTCCATTTCCATAATGGGGTTAATTGTCCAATTACAGCTTCAGTTTATGAAGTCCCACCCCCCCAGGCTACTCTCCTCAATTCCCTGTTTACACTTTTGGGGCCTGAAGCTGTAACAGTGTCCTTGGTTCTTGGGCTGGAAAAGGATTGTTTTGTCTGACTAAGCTGTGAAGAGAACTTGCTAACAATTTATATGAAGTTCAGAGTTACACACTAAGGCAGTACAGAATCTGAAATACATGAAAGCTAAACCTTAAGGCATCATTATTACCTAATAAAATACACTCCCTTCCTTCCAAAGCAGGCTGCGCTATTACAGCCTCTTACCATGCTGCTGTTTCTTCACAGCCTCGGCTTCAGGAGCCAGCATATTAGCTACAGCCCACACAAAGAACACCCAGAAATCAATTTAAATGCCACCTTTTCACCTCTCTTGATTTCAAGGAATAGCTGTTTTTCTCTTCTTCAACTTCTCAGTAATCATAAAACCCAATAGGTTTCTGCCAATACTGTTTACAAAATCAATCAAAACTGCAAAACAGAGCAGATGCAACATTTAATTTTGTTTAATTACTGATGACCATAAAAATACTAAGCAAAGGTCTCACAAGCTCAGTTGTTTGTTGCGTCTGCTAATCACCAGATTATCAGCTTTTTTTTAAATTCACTGATTATTTGCTAAATTAAATTTAGTAAAATAAATTTACTGATTTTTTACTAAGTCACTAATTATACCATGAATTTCATATTGTGAAGGTAGCTAGAACAATGGCTCAGTATATAAGATTGACAAAGACATTAATCAGTATCTCTCCTGCTACAGAAAGTTACTATTACAATACAGCTTAAAAGAACTACTTGCATTTAAAATCAACATACTTAATTCTAGAGGCTATATTACTGCAAAATATTTGCATGTCTTAGATAAATAATGCAAACAGTGAGTGAATACTTGTCTGATACCAGTGTATTTCCTGAGTAGGTCTGAGGAAGAATACAATTGTATCCCTTTGCAAGTGGAAGATTATTGGAAACTTGAAAGAAAAATAGTAATTTCTTTTGTAGATTTTGGGAGGAAAAGAAGAAAAGAAGCAATCTTTCATTGAAACTGATGCATTAATATTCTGTATAGTTTATTCCTCATGTAGGGATTTTTGACATTATTTCTGTGCTTTGTCCTCTCTCCTCTCCGTCAGCAAAGCATCCTTAAAAAACAGACTAAACAAAAGTACTATTAACCAGCTTTTTCTGACAGGTTTGGAACGATATCTCCCTGTACTAATTAGGAGGATGTCTCAGAATTAACACTATAATCCACCCACTATTAGAAGTATCACACTTTTTTTTTTTTCTTCACATTATGATCTCCTCTACAGTCAAGGACTAATGTGTTTAGCTTGTCAAAACCTCAAAAATTAACTGTTATATTCTGAGATGTTATATAACTTGTAAAAAATACTTTGGCTTTATGAAAATGTTGTCAAAAGAAAATAATATGTGAGCTAATTAGTACCTGAAGGGTATTATCTGCTAATTCCCCAAACATTCTCACTGAAAAAATGCATTTCCTTTTCTTTAGAAGTAATAGCAGTTGTCCATAAGTAGGTCCTACTTTATACATAGGCTTACATTCATGCAAGGAATTTCAGCAATTTCTTTGTGAAGGTTATTTTCTACTTCTCTCCTACCAGCCCATGCAAACATAAAACTCACTGTTTCTCTGTGTCCTGCCATCCTCAGACAGAGCAGGTGTCATTTCATTGATTCTTTTCATGCAAATGTGCAGTCTTCCAATTTAAATACATAGTTGTTTGCAGGCACATTAGGAAGCCTTGTTGTGCTTCTTACTCTGGTATAACAATTTGACAGCAATTGGTCAAAAGGCATCACCTTTATGGGCCAGATAACACTGAAGGAAGAAGAGCTGTTCTATCCTTAGGTATGGCTCATTTGCCTACAGAAAGACAAACACAATGTACCACTTTGATTTAAGAAATTTGGAATTGAGAGCTATCCTTTTAGAAATTTGCAGGCACCAAACAGTATCTTGCAATGGTGAAACAACAGCATACTGGGCTGTATCAGCACAAGCGCTGCCACCACTTTCCCCTTTGTTTGGCACCACTGGACCACATCTGGAATATTATGTAGTTTTGGGCTCCAAGGTATTTAAAATAATTGGAAAAAGGGAGTGACTACAACAAAGGACTAGCAATGTGGTAAAGGAGGACTTGAGGACGTGAGGCAAGGTGGTGAGAGCTGGCTTTCTTCAGTCAAGATAAGGATAAGGGAGGATCTTATCACAGTCTCCAGAAAGGTTGTTCAGTGTGGTGGTATCTCCACCCTGAAATTTTGATGGCAATACACTAAAATTTCACTTTGAGTAGAGGTTAATACAAGATGACCCTGAGAGATCAGATCATCTATAAAGAATTTGGGTGGGTTTAGAAAGTAACAGTAACTCTGTACTTCTGTTGATCCACTTACACACAGAGGGTATTTCCAAATTAATTTTGTTCAGAACAGAACTGGTATATCCCTTACAGCTATTTAAGAGACTTTATGTCTAATTTCCATGTTAACTACAACTGTAATCTTTAAATTAATTTTTCAGTCAAAAGTAATGAATGTACCTCTCTCTTATGAGAGAAGAGATGAGATTTTTTGTCTAGAAAAACATATTAAAGGATTGCTGCAGTTCTCAAGGAAATATTTTCTCCATCACCAGCCAGTGAGGGAAAAATTTCAGCAAAACTTGTCATGCATTCTTTTCTTCCAATTAACTTATATTTTCACAATACAAATATTCTACTTAAATTCATTTACCTCCTCATCTAAACTATTCTTAATGTCATTTCTTTGTGCAGAACTACCATAGTGCTTTTTTGGTTATTTTATTACTTTGTTAAGGGAGAATGAGGTAAATAATCAGCTCTTTCATGGGGAATCTTATGACTATTCCTTGTTCTGGTTTGACAGATTCAAAAGGATATGCTAATACCCAGAAAAGATCAGTTTCACTTTCAAAGCCTCATGATCATTTTATCTCATAGTTAAGACCATCTTCACACCTTCCAGCAGCACATGATGCCACCAGTCTTCTTTTGTGAAAATAATTCTTTCCAGTGTTCTATTTGGAGTGACAGTGACTGAGCCACTACTACTCTACCCTATGAGTAGATAAAAAAGGGTGTTACAGGGGATATATCTCCTTATATCACCCAAAGACACCACTCAATACCACACTAATCTCATCTACAAAGAGCCACTTTACTAACAGAAGAAAGGAGGTAACATTATGCTCCTTCACAAGCTATCATATTATTCCATTTTCCACTACAAATGACACTTCTACACATGTGACTGGATAGGAAAATTTATTGGTTTATAGAGCTAAATAGATGATTCATCTTTGGAACTGAACAAACTACTCCTCTACTCCCCCTGCTCCCAAAAAACATATTATTAATGTATACATGCATTATTTTCCTGTTCATAAACGTGAAATGTAGCTTAAATAGATGCTAAATCTGATTCCATGCTTCCTGGCACCAAATGAGATTTCTTTATTATAAATGCAATTTTAACAAAGTGTACTGCATACAAATAGCATTTAAAAGGGTAAGCACTCAGGCACTGATTTGTATTTTCCAGAACTCCTCGTTACCTTTACTTTCAGAATGCTTCAGAATTATTCCCTTTCTATCTCTTACAGTCCTACTAACAGAACAAGTGTGGTATTATATGTACAATATGGTATTAACATCTTCTTCTATTTGATTGAAAATATACAGACCAAATGAAACATAAAGCCAAGGGGATATTAAAAACTCTATGGATTGACACAAAAAAGATGCCTTCATATGCTGATGCTTTTCACTACATGAACAAGTATATTTTATTTTTCTTTCAAGTTAATGGCATTGGTTGCTTTTTAATTAAAGGCATATAACAGAACGAATGCAAAAGATGGCAACAAAGAAAAAATAATATGGTTCAAATATTTCTGCATAAAACTCCAGACCTTCAATGGATATAAATTAGTTCAGAAGCTTAGAAATAAATAAGATATGCAAATTTGCATATGCAAATGCTTCAAAGTCCAAATCAGAAAAAAATACATGAGTTATAGACTACAGATGTTCACATATTAAGTGAATCAGGTGCATTACTTTTTTCGTATGAAACAGTGAGAATAAAATTTGTTATAAACATAGATACACAAAATTTGAATCAAAGTTCTCAAAGATCTTTTGCTTGGGATTTCATGGCTGTGAAATATAGAAATGGAAATTATCTTAGTTAAAGTAACTTTGCTGCTTTTTTTCCCCACATCAGTAGTCTGCTGTAATTGGTGAAACTTGGCCAACTCAATGGAAATAACAAGAAAATAAGAAAGATACTCTCTGTGTGCCACTTTAAGCAATGGTAGTTTAAAGAGAAGAGTATAAACCAAGAAGGAATTGCTTTATTTTTCTCTCAATGTACTTCATGTTTACAGCAGCCAAACAATGTAAACATATTTCATTCCCAAAATCATGCTCCTTCCAGTATCTGCAAATAACACAAAAACTAATAAAGGCACATGAAAAAATACTGATTTCTGAAATCTCCTGGAAACTCCAGAAGAATCTGGTGCCATCTTTCATGACATAAACACAAAGCAACAGGTTTCGATTCCTCTGAAATATTTTGAAATCCTTTCAAAATATTATTTTGAAAATAATATTTAACTGATTGATACAGATACTAAAATTTGATTGGTCTGAGCAAAAATACTCCTCATGTTTTCTTCTCCACACAAATTATTATATTCATTACAGAATCAGCTGTGAAGCTCTTTTTCTTTCTAACTTTGCTAATGATCTCTAGGAGCACAAGAAAATTCTGTTTACTACTGTTCAGCGTCCTCAGAAATCACAAGTTCTCAGCAAACTCTATGGTGAAGGCTCAGCCTGTTTAGCTAGGTTCTCAATCAATAATGAAATGTTCTTAATCAAAAAGTTTAAACTTCTGTTCATGGGATATTGAAAGAAACTAACAAGTGTAAGGATTTCTTTGTAGGACATAATTTTGACTTTGCCCCTGTGCTGTAAGAACAAATACCTATGCAGTCAATAAATAGCACTCACCAAGACAAAGCATCAAAGTTGTGTTTAGGAGTTCCATCCTGCTAGCAGAAGCAAAAATCCATATGAGGACGCCTGGGACATGGGAAGAGCACAAAATTGCTTTGAGCCACTGCGCTCACTGATAAATGGCACACTAAGAAAAAGACGTTGCTTTCCTCCCTCACAGTGGTAGCACTAACAGAAACCTATAATAAGTTATTTTCAAGATCATGCTTCATATTATTTAAATTCTCCCCCAACATATAAACCAAAATCATAAGAATCAGGCAGAAACTCCAGCTATACTCTGTGACATAGAAAGCTTTCATTACCTACAACTGACAAGACAAAGGATGAGGATGATATAACAGTTACTATAGCCTAGGACACAAGAGAATTAGGTTTGGTTTTCTGACTCCACACTAAAACTCTCTCTAAAAGGCAGTCAGCTCACGTGGCGTTTGGCTAAGCTAAACCAGAGGCACAGAAGTGTAGCTCCATTCCCCTTCTGGGTAGAGAACTCAGATGGTTTCTGCAGTATATTTCAATGAAATTCATCTCTCCTCTTGAGATTTCAAAGTAGAAAATCCATGTGTGAGGTAGGAGAGGAGAGCAGTCCCAGAGTTCACCAAGGGACCAGGTCTGCAGACCACATGCAGCTCACACCTCTAGTTCACTAGCCTTTAAGAAGAGAATATTATTGCAACAGCTACATCTCATGAATTATGAACACTGCAGACTTTGAATCCCTACAAAGAGAATTCAAAAAGCTTGTTGGAGCCTACCTCCCACTGAAGGTAGCTGTGTTTGGAATATTGATCCTAGACATTACATATTAAAAGCACCAAAACCATGTAAGCCACCCAAAAAAAATCCCTTTGCATGAATTAGTTCAAACACCTTGTTTTGCTTAGTTTATATCTGGCCAGAAGGAGATATTATGGAGATGGTACTGCTATGAGTAAAATATGCCAACAGTATGGTGGCCTAGCCAAATGGGAGACAAGAAGAATAGTATGTCAAGAATCTTGCCAAGCTTTAGCTTGACATTTGGAATAGCCCACTCTTGGATAAACTAATTAATTCCCATTTTATGACCTTTTAACATTGTGCTGGCTGAATGCCTATACATTGCAAACCCTGCCAAAGAGGAGTTAGAGTGATCTCCGTATCACAGTGATGGGCCATCGTTTGGACACAGCACATCCTTCACCAAGAAGTAACACACAGTACTTAGAGCAAACACAAACATATGCTGAGCTTCAAGATTTAAAGACTGCTTGAGTGAAATGTTTCAGGATAAGTAACTTAGAACTATTTACCTTATGCACATTATTGCAGTTTTTGATCTTTATGAACATAAAACACACGGGCACACACAATTTCTGGGTAGTTACTGTTAGTTATCCTGAAGGATGACTCATGGCTGCCCATAAAGTCAAGTAGAAATGGTTACTAAGACAGCAAACCCAGTAAATTAAAAACTGTTATAATTTGTCAATCATGTTGTCAGGAGATGGCAAGTTCCCTTAAAAGAGATCGTACTGTTACTACATTGGTACAGATAGAAAAACGTGAAAAAAATCTAAAAATTAATTCTTTAATATATAGGTAGAGGAAATCAGTATGAATTTGGATAGATTTGAAAAGTCTAAAAGAGTGAGAGAAACTAATACAGGCAGTCTTATCCAAACTTATTTTTGTTCATGTGCCTTTATTCAATTTCTCCTTTAAGAAATTTTTTGCATAAAATCAAAATAGTAGAATTGCACTAATCCAACCATACAGGGTAGAAAAGCAGACAAAAAACACTTGCAAGTGACTTCAAATAAATTTATCTGTATATCTCTGTCTTACAAAATTAAGACAGTAATATCCAAAACCATAGGAACCTTGAAGTACTGTGAGGTTCCTTAACCATTTTTGGGGAAATAAGTTAATAATGAAAATTTCATTTTTATCTCTTTCATAGACAAAAGAGCTTCTATCAGTTTTTAAAGCTTCATTTCATTCCAAATGAGGATAACCATGTAAGATTTAAAATATTTTCACAGCATCAAATCTGAAGTAAATAAATTTTGTTTGAGGCAGTGAAGTTGATTAGTTCTTAAAATATGACACTGAAACATTTATCAGAAATTTCTAAAATTAAGTCAATTTTCACAATATTAGTTATGAAAAAACCCAAACAAAAAAACAAACAAACAAAGAGTAGAGAACTGTTGTGCATCCAGTAAGGGCACTATGACAGACTTCCTAGGAATCTTCAGAGAAAGTGGATAAAATGGGGAAATTCAAAATGGAAAAAAACCAAACAAACCATACTTTGAGAAATTTCATAAATGCTTATAACTGCCCCCCAAAATGCCACCTTGAAAAAGACCTACACTTTTGTTACAAAGAACCTATGCCCACAAAATCACATCACTTATAAATGAAAATTATAATTTGCATAAGCATTTTTAAATCATCTCCTGTTCAAGTATGTCCTTACCTGTTAAATGATACTCACGTGTAATAACTATGAGGTAACACATTTCAAGTCAGTAATCCACACAAGCTTGTGGCTTTGAGCTTTTCTAGAAGCAATTCCTCAGTGAAAAAAAAAGCAAGGGTGAAAGATGGGAGTATATTTATTATTAGAAATAGGTGGCGTTTCAGACTAATTGGGATATGAAGGGGTGTTAATAAATTTGGGGAGATTAATTTAGCAGGCAAAGCTAGTTGGCCACATTCCTTAAGAAGTGGAATATTGCATTTATTTTAAATGAACAAAAATACAGCTGAAGTAGTACATGGGTAACTGCAATAGGAAGCAAAAACACATAGAAAACAGTTTCAAAGAATATATGCAAAAAAATTTAATAGAATAAAGGGTTACATGACCCATTGTCAAGTGCAGGAAACTATGATTTTTTAGAATTAATGTCTGTTAGAATTGTGAGGATATAGTCTTATGTATCAAAGCTGTTAATGTTCAACAGCCCAGGCTAGCTCATTGTAGGGAGAACAGGGGAAAAGTTTTTTTTGACAGTTGAACTTTAAAAGAAGTAGGGTGTTTCGAGCTGCTGAGGAAATCTGGATTGTGAAAATAAATCCCTGAGAGATGGATTATTGGGCAGGTAATGGCAAAAGGCATCTGATAAATTGCAGAGTTATGTGGTAAACTTATTTATTACATGCCTATGCAATTTGTCACAGGGCTGTCTCATTTATCACTTCCCCACGCGAGATGCATATATTAATATTGCACACTGCTATCATTGCCTGACAGCTTATGATCCTGTTTGTGAAATTCATACATCATTTTCCCCTGTTCTCTCCTATCACAAGATGTTCCATCCAGCTGTATTTCCAGATAAATGCTAAGAAAGGATTCCTGACCCACCTGGTGTCACGCCATATGCTACTAATAACATAGACTATAAGTTATGTATTTTCATATACATATTGTAGGGTCAGTCACTGCCATCCTGTTGCTCACAGATTTATTGTATCATGATGGGTCGTTGATCAATCAGTAAAAGCTGGTATTCTCACTCAGCTGAAATGGATCTTGTCAACACCACTCTGCTAAAACACTCCTTTAACAAAATGGCTGATTCATGAGAACACTTCTTGCAGTTACTGCTTTTTTGTGGGACCACTTTAGCTCTCAGCAAGAGCTTAATATTACCTTTCACTGAAACACCCACATCAAAAGGCTGCCATTGTATGCTCTTAAACTTCATTTTGTCTACACTGAATCATAAGAGCAGTTTCCTTCAAGCAGGCCAAGGCTGTCATGGGTATACTGCATGCAACAGGGTAAAAGGCAAGTCATGGAAAACTTTTGGTACGGTAATTTTAATTATTAAGCTGGTAATTGGTTATTTTGTTATTAAGCTATGAGATATACATTGGTTTTACTCCCTTTTCTGTGTCTTCTGTTTCTTTAAAGCTTACTGGGTTTGAGAGATGAAGGCTTATCATCCTTATGAGCTCAAATATGAACTCCTTATTAAAAGCCATCCAGGAATGTGCTTGTACCTGCAAGACACTAGAAGCTCATGTAGGAAAAAAGTAGCGCTTCCAGAAGCAAAAAGGTGAAAAATATAGGTAATAAAATCAAGGAGGAGCACTCAGTTACAACCGCAACTCCCAAGGAACCCAACAGACAAGAAGAAATAAGCACGTATGAAATCTGTTCATGCAGATATCTGGATCTTCTAAAAAGCAAACAGAGCAAATCACGAAACCATCTCCAAGGAAAAAGTTGTTTTTCTGGCATAAATTCAACAGTCCACAATTAAATGTCTCAAGCAAAACCCACTTTCTTTCCATTTTTTTTTCAATTTCAACTTTTTGAACTTTCTTTTTTCCAGATGTTCTAAGAAAACTCTGTCAGTCTGCCTTGTTTGGAAACACAGTACCTTATTCTCTCCTCCCTCTTCCTGAATAAAGTAGTGAAACTCAAGTTAAAAATTTTGACACAATTTTCAGGGTGTCTTATGGAGATGTAAAGAACAAAATGAACTTGATAAATACTATTTTGAAATGGGGAAAAAACTTCACATTTATTTATATCAGCATTTGGATCAACTAATCACAGATGTGTATAGATAGCTTCTGAAATCCTAATTTATATTCAGGTCCTAGCTGGGATCATCAGACTGAGAAAACAACTGCCAGAAGATTTTATATAAAGAAATTAAAATTTTACAAGTGGCAGAGTAGTGTTGTGCCATATTATAAGTTTGGTAGGAAGATAAAAAAATATCAATTGGAATCAGAGAGAAATAACAAAGATACATAGTAATACAGAGAGGCAAAGAAATTTTATTAGTATTTCCTTAGAGTCTTCATAATGCTGACAAACCATGTTTTCAGGGACAAAAATACTTTTAATATTAATATGGAATTTAACAGACTTGAGCAGTATTTTGCCATGGAAATAGGGCCATGGTTTGCAAAGGTTAAAACAATTTCGTAAAAGCACACGGAAAATCACTGAAAGACTTATAAATGAAACTTGTCATACAGACTCCACATAGTGTACAATCAGAAATATATTTGCGAGAAATCTTCATGAGAGAGGTACATTCTTAAAATATTCAACAGAGCTGAGCTCTGGGTAATTGTAAACCATCCACTGCAGGTCAATATGATAGCTGAAGTTCTACAGCAGTATTTTCCCCAAAATACACAGGAAAGGTTTGGCTCACCTAATGGGTACCCTTTGGACTGCAGGGTATGTGAGGCATGCAAAGGTGAAGCTAAAACATAAAATGTTGACGTATGTAGCTTTTGCAGGAGATGGATTGGTTACAGTGTGTCAAAAACATGTCAAATACTAAATCTAATTCTGGGACAATTCATGTAGAAAGTCAGTGAAATGCTAAAGATTGATTCCAGCATGTCTTTACCAGCACAAGGAAGCTGACAACAGAATATAAAATTCAGTTGACAGAATTCAATTGTACTGTCACAGAGGCATCGAAAAAATGCTGGCAATAAAAATTTTAATGACAAATTTGATTGATTAAAAAGGATAAAAAAAGAAAAAGGGAAGAAACTGCGGGACTGATCAACATCCTTTTTACTGTCAAAAGTGGAATTACTCATAGAGCTCCCAATGCACTAAAAAATTATGGAAGAAAACTCTTTCACATACACGCCACTTAAGTCAAGGTGAGTTCACTGACCCTTTCTAAAGCTTTAAAGCAAGGGTTGTTGAAGCAGATGCATTAGAGAACTTATAATACCAAGAACTACATTCTATTCACTGTAGCTGATAGTTTATAGAAGAGAGATCAGGGAAGATCAGATTAAAAATTTCTGATATAAACAGCCTGCAGTGGTAGTCACAGTTTCAGATTCTTGGATTGAATAGTTATTGAAAAATATTAATTCTTAATAGTTACAGCCACTGTCCAAAAATAGCACTGCTGGAGCATAGGAGCTGCAGTGCTCAGAGACAGTGGTTCGTAATTAGTAAGAAGCTCAAATGTTTTGCAAAATTTATGATTTTAAACACATTGCTGTCAATCCTGTATTTGACTAAATAACCACAGGGTTTTAAAAAGGGCTGGTTTAAGTCCCTCCTATAAAAGAAAGGATTTAACCCCCCAAACAAACACAAACAAAACCTCCAAAGAACAATCAAAAATGAAAAGCATTTATAACCATAAGACAGTATCCACAGAGATAATCAGGAAACAGGCAGCTGTGATAGATATTTCTTGCAAGATTCATTTTACAAGTGATAATTTAGGACCAAGACTTCAGCCTTCCACTTATTCTATAGGAAAAGAAATAGAGAAAATAGGCTTAGACTTTAAATTCCAGAAACTCAAAAAGGGTGAGTTGATCAATGGAAAAAAAAATGCAAAACAATATTGAATTTAATCCACAAAAGTTTTCAGAGATTTACAAGGTAAAGAAAGCCAGTTGAGAAATTGCCTGTACATATGCACACTTCTAGAAGACCAAAGAATGAATCCAAACATAGGGCTCCTGACTGTTCCTTAATTAACAGCTTGCTCCCTAGCTGTGTTCTGAATCTCACCAACAGGGATTGTACATAACAGGGCATGATTCAATAAGCAGAATTAATGAGTCTACATAAATTTTGATTCTTTTTAACCTGTACAGTCCTCCAGCTCTGCCACCCTTGTGCCTTCAAACCTTCTGCATGCCACATCTGAGGTTTATAGCACGCCAGCAATGTGTTTTGTGGAGAGCAATGCGGTGGGCAATAACACAAGTCTCATATTTATTCAGACACAATTAACTCACACAAACGTACCAAAATACCAGTTTTAGGGCCACAGGAGAACTTCTTGACACTCTTGTGTTGTGCAATGTGGACATGGGCAGTCTTTTCTAGGGACAGCAAGCCCCAGGCAGCATGGATATGATCCAGTCTGGGCTACTCAATTCTAGAATCAGGGACCAATTACTTGTACTTTCTGTTTAGCAGGGTGTAGAGAGACTGGCCCTGTACACTGGTGTATATGTTTAACTTCATATTTTTCCACTTGGAAGTGAAATATGGAAGAATAATTATTTTCATGTCTTGAACTGAAACATAGTATCTTTAGAATGTTTTGGTAGTAAACCAAAAAAGAAAGAGTCAACTAATGTCAGTGAATCAGGGATGAGTGAGTGATGGGAGTTAAGGAAATGTTATATTCAAATAAATTACAGAGAAATATGCAACTTTTCTCTCCTTACTCTTCCACCTTTGTAATCTAATGTTTAAAGATTACTTTTTATTCCATCAAGGATTCATTCACAAAAGTTGGCAAACACTTCTCACTACACATCACTCAAGAATTACATGTATGACAATCAATGGGCAATGGAACATTAACAATGGCAATAAGACTGTGGAAATCCTATATGCTGTAAATGTGAGCATTCTGTGCAACAACCTTCCTAAGTTAACTATCCACAATGATACACAATTTTGTTAAAAGTATAATGGTTTTTCCATATATCCTAAATGTTTCCTGAGAATTCTTCTGCAGAAATTGACTATATCGGTGATATGGCCCAGTGTAAAATTCACCTATGAAATTTAAGCTTTTAATTAATGTACTGTGTGGTCATATTGTGCTGCAAAATGCGCACACCTGTCCTCTGTAGATAAAGCCAATGGCTTCGTAGGTTTGCCTCCATCAAAAAATTACCTAACCTCCAAAATAACGAGAATTACAAAAAGCAGTAAATGTACCTATTAAAAATAAAAGGAGACATTTCTAGGACAAGCCAAAGAGTTTCAGCCACAAATGACAAGCCACTTTAACAGCTTTTTAGCAAGTATCATCACATACTTGCAAAAGTATGGTATGTAGAAATAAGACCATGGACCTAGTTAACTTGATCAGTCTCAGTTGTACCAAAAATGTGTTCCAGGATGGCTTCTTTTTTATAGGACAGCAGAATTTTCTCACAGACGTTTATGCGTGTAGCTCTGTTTGGTGCTTCTTATTCGAAGTTTTACATACACCTATCCAAAAAACATTCATCACAAAATCATATACCCTTAATCCTCATTCAATCTTCACTCTCATTATAAAAGCCTTCTCTAAGTATGTGCTTTTGCCAGTGCAGAATTTCCACCCTTTAATTTTCATACTTTACAAAATTTTCTTTGGAAAACTAATTAGCCAAAGCATCAAGGATAATTTAACCTTGGACTTACCAGCACTCTCTCTGACTCTCAGGAGTTTTGGCAGTAGGTAGCTGTCTGATTACACCTTCTGGGAGCAATACCTTGAGTCCCTGTGAAGCAAACTCAGACTCAAGGCTTCCATGACCCGATACTGATACTCTGTCTTTGCTTCCTGACTCAGTTTTTTTTTTTTTTTCTTATTTTGTCTTCAGGCAATTTGAATATTTTATCAGTATAAACAACAACAACAACTTCAAGCTGTAGGATTCTATATCCTCAGTTGTCAACTCCTTAACACAGAGACCTAGGAGATTAAAAGTGTACAATCAAAGTAAGATACAGACACCTTGACCAAAAACTATCACTAGTCTATAAACATTAGCAGTTAACAGCACAACTCACTGCATATTAGGTTTATTTTTATTCTACTTTGAATTAGACTCATCCAGAGCAAACTGTTAAACGTATTAACAAATCCTTGCTTTCATACAAAAAAAATTCTCTAAAATACACCTCATTTTGCTTTCCAATCCCAACCTGTGTGCTGTACAATGGGGAAGTAACACAGCACAGAGCTGAGGAAGAAAGCAATAGCTGGTGGAATCTTCATGATTTCAGGCTTCTCAACTGGGTTTTCCCTGCCCAGGTGCCGGTGGCTGAGCTGGGGCTGCCCCGCCCGGCCCCGGGAGGGGACAGTGGGAGCAGGGATGGGGGCAGGAGAGTCTCGGCAGGGATGGCCCTGCGGTCTGGGAGAGACCCCGGCGGGGCAGGGAAGGGGTTTCCCTGCGGCTCCTGGGAATGTTCCCTGCTGGAACAGGAAGCGCATGGAAAAAGGATCGGCAAAGAGGAGCTCCTACGGGGTGACTGCACTCTCATTCCCATTCCTGTGTGCCCCTCAGTGAAGGAGAAGATTTTTGGGAATGAAGGACTGACGGTGAGCCTGGAAATAAGGGGGAATGGAGGGCAGATGGCTTACTTCTTTCTTTTTTTCTCACCATCCAGGTCTTTTTAACTGTCAAGAAATGAAACTAATTTTCCCTAAGTTGGGTCCATTTTGTCAATGTAATTACTGTCAGCAATCTCCCTGTCCTTATCTCAATTTTTGATAATTTCCATCTTATTTCCCCGTATGTCCTGTTGACAAGAAGAATTGAGAGTGGCTAGCAGACAATCAATGTCAACCCACTACATCCTCATTCTACTCAAGAAAAAAAAAAAAAAACATTTCATCATACTCTACAGTCCAATAAACTTAGAGGACAGCTAAAAAGAGATTTGATCCTTTGTAAATCTGTAAAATTATAATAGGGGTCCATAACATGACAAGCAGAGAAATAACATGAGCATTCGGTACATAAGAGAGTTGGGATGAAAAACTGAGATAAAATTCAGGCTGTGACCTAGAGCTGTTCCACTTACATAACTCACATTGATGCTAACCAGTGGCAGCTTCAAGCCACTGTTCTGAGAAATAAATGTCTCTAAAGCAAAATGGTTTGACTTTTTTATAGAGCTGAAGAATAAACAGGAAGCAATATCTATGATAAGATGATTTATAAACAATAAGTAAGAACTTTTAGCTATTTCTTTGTGTTTTACTGGAGATGGGGAGAAGTGGATGGAGACACAAATAAGAGACTGAAGTGGCTAAGTATCTTCTGTTTGTTTGGACAATTTAAAAAGTAGAATAAGTATTTTGCTGAAAAACCCCAGTAACTGTTTGAATACATTAATTCCTTGTGGTGTGTGGATTCTGGTGAAAATATCCAGAGGATCATAGAATCACAGTTTGGGTTGGAACGGACCTTAAAGGTCATTTAGTTCCAATCCCCCTGCCATAGACAGAGACAATTTTCACTGGACCAAATTGCCCAGAGCCCCGTTCAGCCTGGCCTTGAACACTCCCAGGGATGAGGCATCCATGACTGCTTTGGACAAACAGTTCCAGTACCCTACTACCTTAGAAATTTTTTTTCTAATATCTAATCTAAATCTGCTCTCTCACAGTTCTCATCTTAGTGGCCTCCTCTGGACTCACTCTAACAGGTCCATGTCCTTCCTGTGCTGGGACCCCAGAGCTGGATGCAGCACTGCAGGTGAGGTCTCACCAGAGCAGAGCAGAGGGGCAGAATCCCCTCCCTCCCTCACCCTGCTGGCCACGATGCTTTGGATGCAGCCCAGGACACGTTTGGCTTTCTGGGATGTGAGTGCACGTTGCTGGGTCGTGTCCAGCCTCTCACTCACCAGCACCCTGAAGTCCTTCTCAGCAGGGTTGCTCTCAACCTCTTCATCCCCCAGCATGTGTTGATAGCAGGGTTTGTCCTGACCCAGGAGCAGCACCTGGCATGTGGCCTTGTTGAACCTCATGAGGTCCAAGTGTTCCCACTTCTTGAGCCTGTTCAGGTTCCTCAGGATGGCATCCCATCCTTCAGGTGTGTCAGCTGCACTACTCAGCTTGGTGTCATCTGCCAATTTTTAGATGAGGATGCACACGTGTGTCAGAGAAAAAACAACATCAGAATTTGATCAGTCAAAGATTCAAGAACTCTATGAGCTTTTTCTCATGACTTACAGAACTAACATTCTCAGCAGTGTCTGGCAAAAACCTTTTGAGGCTGACTGTAATCAACAATATTTTAGCTGTCAATTACATTTTATATTCAAACATTGCCATCACAAAGTGAGGGATACAAGGAGATAAATCTATTTATCTTATAAAATCCATGAAAGGCTAATTTAAGTACTGATCAAGGTCTCTAAACACTGATACAAGAAACAGACAAAAAATTTTAGAGAGACCTTCTATCTGTTTAGCCAGAATATAATAGCAAAAGTGAATCAGAAACACATTTTTATAGTTAACTAAAGAAAAAAAATGCAATGGAACATTGTGACTTTGCCATCACTTTATGTTTTTAAGTTAAGACTAGATAAATTTATGAATTTGCATGACCACAAATGATGGAATGTGATCAAAGAATTTCCAATTATATAATTTAGACTAGATGGTCATTTGTTTGTTCTAGCCCTAGCACTCATACAAGATTGCAATAAAGCATGATAAATTTTATAAAGTTGACTAAAATATTCTCTTGCATAAAAGTATTCATTTAATTCACTAACTTTTATTTTATTTTCATGTATATTTAATATTTTCTTAATTTTTTTGTCTATATATATTGTAAGAAGTTAACAGGAAATATTTGAATGACATAGCTAAGAGATTTATTGGAATGAATTCTTCCTAAACAGTGAGCTCTAAGCTGTTATCTGTTTCTCTTGACATTTCATGATATTTTTTTTAATCTGCTGTATGCTTTGTATTGAAACTTTTTAATTATGACTATTAATTTTCACGTATTTATTTTTACAGTTTGGAGCTATTTGTAGTGTCTTAATGGGAAACAGTTTCTGCTAAATGAATTAATTCTGTGAGAGATTTGGCCCCAGTTTAGTGGGGAAATTAATGGACTTTGCTTGGTCTATATTTTACCTTCTGGGTACATCAGATTCTGCTTAGAGACGTAACATTTGTTTCCAGTATTCATGCCTGGACATCATAAAATATTTCAAGCTTCTCTTGTTATAAAGACAATCACCATTGCCTACACGTGGCATTTTTTTCAGCGAAGTGGTATTTTGTGTTATAAAAAATTTCAAAGTAGTGCCCTTGTAAAGAATCCCATCATATGCAACAGCTCCACCTATGCAGTCACAATATAATTTTATTCTTGGAAGAATCTCTGCTGCCTCTGTTTGCCATCCATGAAGAATTACTCTCAATCTGTTCTAAGCCTGGATCATTTTATCTGTTTGTTTGAGCATGACATATTTTGCTGAAGAGGTGGACAGTACCAGCATCATTTACTCTAGATACTTCTTCATGCAACTCCCTTCTGAATTCATAGGTTATTTTGAAAGCATAAACTTAATTTAATAAATATTCTTCAATTTAATGCTAATTGTTTGAAGCTGATATGATGGTTCGAAACTTCCTTCCACAAGATATGTCTGTCAGAATTTACCTCAAATTATTTCAATTCCAAATCACTGACAATTAGAACATATGTTCTTGCTTTTTTTCCTTCAATGTAAATATATTGTGACTCAACTGGAAATCCTAATCAGGATGTAACTATTCTAGCCTGATAAGAACTAATTGGAGAAAAGACAATTTTCCTTGGTCTATTCAATATAAATACTTGCATGTATAAAATCTTCATCAGACAGTATCCAATATGAAAGAACAGTATGTTAAAAGGTAAATATAATAAAATTATATGCCTAAGAAACAGTACTCCAACACCTGCTACACAAGAAGTTGAAGCACTATCAGGCAGAGAGCTTGAGGCTCATAATTGGGAACATTGTGAATTTAATGTTCATTATGCAAATTTCACTGCCTGAAGCCCTTCTTTTCCTGGTGAGGAACTACTGAACTTACTCTCAGCTTCCTGTGCATTGGTAACTGCAATACTTCTTTTGGGTCAATGTCAAGGAATGCCAGTAGGACATGGAATGGGAAATTTTTTGTTGCATCTCTTGTGTTTGCTTCCCAACATGACAGCTTTTCATAGTATTTCTGCTAGTCAAGAAGGTCTACAATCCAAAAAGTCACCCTGGACTGGTCTACCAAGAGAACACTAAAGCGTGGCTCATATAGATCAGTTCATCAACAGTTCAATCAATCAAAAGTAATATTGGATATTCTGTGGTATTATGTTACCATCTCAGCAGTTCCATGGCATACCATATAAGTATGTCAGTGCACTTGTGACTATAGTGCAAAAGCATGTTAAAAGACAAATAAAATATTTTAGTGAGGCCAAGCCTCCCCCACTATGCTAACAATTTTTCTAGCCAAATTTACCAAAGTGGAAAGAAAGGAAGAGGTGAAAGTTCTGTCTGTGAATTAGTGGGTAACAGTTCAGCAGCTGCCCAAATTATTCTCAAGTACTTCGTCACATCTCTAGATAAAAATTTACATGGTTCAGAGGATTTGATGTAGACAGGAACATTTGTCAAATGATAACCAAACTTTTTCAACTTACATTAGTGAAGTTAGGAAGCTGAACTATGGCAGCCTTTTTCACTAATCCATTAGTTAAAGAAAAAAGCCACAAGGCATGACATGCCTTCAAATCTATCTATATCTGTAAGCAAATGTGTATATTCAGGAATGCATTATAAGCATCATTAATACCGATACAGAAAGATACTGCAGTCATCTTTCATAGCCATAGGTTTCACACATGCATTCTGCCTGAACATCCTTCCTCAGTTCAGAGTGTTCGTCTGTCTTGTAGAAATGGTTCAGTATTTTCATTCATCATTTGAATGAGATGAGGTAAAACCTCTACTTTTTTTTTTCAGGCTTGAACTAGTGTATTTTCATGGACTGTGCTTTCTGAGCCCATTAATAGTAATGATATTATATGGTTCACTGTAGTCCTTTTCATGGGCTGCTGCTCATATCAGAGCAAGTAATAAAGAGGCAAAGCCCTCCTGGATGGAAATGCATGGCCTTACTGGAGGGGGGTGAGTGAAGAGCAGTTAAAAGCATCAACTAACAGAATACACTATTTTGCCTCAAGAAAGAAACAAGTAAGCAAGCACAAAGAGAAAAGAGACCCTTCAGAAATAGAAATTAACTCTAGTTTTTTCTTGTCCATTTTTAATGGAATTTCATGCTTAGACACATTCACAGGAGTAAAAAGTGAGTTTTTCTATATGGTTTATACAGGATATTATTTTGAACTGCTTGTTCATTACACTTTTATAGATATGTGAATAAAAGTGAAATCTCACAACCCTTCCTATTCCCCAGGAAACTATCAGCTGTGCCAAATTACCATCACATGCTGAAGTGTGCTGCATCCTTCATCTCCCCAGTCTGAAATGATTTTATGGCATCCAGAATCATGATAATTATTGTACCTTGAAGTGGCCTTCAAATGTATGAAGTGTGAAAAAAAGGAATTGATCAATTTATTCAGAATTTTCTCATCTTCCTTCCTCTACTCCAAGAGCTGGGTTGCTGGCATCCATATGTAATTTCTCCCTTCTCTTTTTTCTTTTCAAAGATCAGTTGTCCAAATAAGCTGTACATTTTGGGACTGGTAAATATCTGCCTTAGACACCTAGCGGTGTCTAAATGTTCTTTATGACAGTGTGTGAGAATGAGGCCTACAGCCATAATATATGTCATGAGATACATGGTAAAGGGATTTTCATGAGATATGTGGTGATGGGATTTCCGTGGGTATGATGGGATTTCTGTGGACATGATGGCCTGCTGAGGTGGTGACAGGTTGTGAGGGAGAAGCCACACAGCCCCTCTTTCTGCAATTGGCCAGGTGGAAGTGTGGGACTCTAACGTGTCCCAGTTCTATGTCCTTGTGCAAGACCCACAGTCCTTGCAATTTTTCTTTGTAAATCTTGATATCCTTCATTTACACATAAATTGCCTGCCCCCTGCATTTATGATGGCAGTAACAGAATATTTGATTAGTCTCTCACCTCCACTTATCCCAAAAGTATAAACTGGCATTTGAAATCTTCAGCAAGTGAGGATGAGAATATGATGACCTTGCATGCAAGTGGATGAGGCTTGATCTTTTTTGCTCCCCAAAGTGAGGACATCTCTGTGATCAGATTTGCACATCCAAATGCATTGGAATATACCCAGGAACTCCTGTTCACCATGCTATACACTTACATTTTGTGTGTGCAGTAAATTTATCACCAGCAAACTGAAAGAATCTATAACCTGTTGCTCCAAAAAACTGCACTCTTGGTGAACCTGTGTTCCTGAAAGTTCCTTTTTAATTCATCCAGACTTTTAGTGTTTAATTGGTTAAAACTCACTATTTGTGACTCTAATTGTGAATCAGACCAGATTAGAGTGTAGCCCACATTATTTATGCATCTGGGGTCTTACTAAACACAACTAGACTCATATTTCCAAACTGGTTCTAATCAGAAATTAAGCCCAGCTGCACCCAGTCCCTCTGATTCCTTAGGACCCACTGGAGCAACGGGGTTTATTTTCTCCCAAACCTCTATGCTCTTATCACACTGGTCTAAGCTGACAGTCACAGCACAGAAAGCATTGCTCAAAGGAGACAAAACTGATACTCTCAATTCAGGACTGCTGTGACCAAGAATGGGTGAGAACACGTAAGACTGTCAACCACAGCAATCTGCATTGCTACCCCAGCACACTCCACTGAGTTAGCTTCTCGAGTGCCTACACAGTCCAAACAAAATATCACAATGTCACAGCAGAAAAACTGTCTTTCTCTACAATGAACTTAACTATAGTACAACAGGATAAATGAGAGTAAAAAAGACCCCAAAAAGCCAGGTAAAAGTAACCATCACACTACTTTGCCAATCCATGTAAGACGTGAAATCAGTAAATTCAAATAATGTTGTCATGCAATCAAAGCATGCTAAAAAACAAAAGAAAACCAAACCAAACCATACAAACCAAACCAAACAAAAAAAAAATCAATTAAAAAACTCCAACAAAGCAAAACAAACAAAGAACCAACCAACCAACCAAAGAAACATCTTTCCCCCCCCCAGAAAAAAACCCTAATGCTTCCCCCCAAAATCAAAAACCACTACCAAACCCTCTAGGCATTCTCTACAAAGTTCCACAAAGCAATGAACATAAAAAAAACCCCACAATATCAATTTCCTACTGCACACAAGGAAGGAAACAATGGAAATATTCTGGGTATGCACTCCAGATGTTGACACTGAATCTTCTTCAGAAGAAGTTAAGCAAGGGAACAGAGGTGCCCTCAAAACCCTGAGGAAAACTCATAGATAGTCTAACATCATGGTCATTCAGCATTGTACAGCATTGAACAGCAGCTGATAGTCAGGAGTGTAAAGGACCCATTTTCACATAATCAACAGAAGTATGAAGAGGACAAAAAAATCACTATCACCTCTTTAAAAAATGTTTTTCAATTATTCTCATTTTCATCTGTTCACTTACTTTCACACCATAGGCATATATTTCCTTTGCTCATGGAACACAGACATTTTTCAGATAGATCAGACACAAAAGACCATAGATCAGCAATGATGCCTGCATACCTAGATGACATTAATTAGAACCTTTGTTTGGCATAAGAAAGCCATAGCTGTTGTCTTGGAGACCAAATGAATTAATTCAGACTGTTTTTTTGAGAGGGATGGCATTATGAATAACCTCTACATACATCTCTTTTAAATGCAAAATCGTCCTTAAGCTTGAATATAAACTTTCTCTGAAGCTGAAAGAAAAAGTGGCATCATTTCTGTTTTAAGAATGTAATCTTAATTTCATATCTACAGAATTTTAAGAACAAAATTGTTCAATATTCACAAATCTTAATTGGTGGGGCTTTCAGAACAGACACCATAGATGCTACACAACTTGCAAATGTGCACTTTGTAAAAGAAGCTGAACAGGAGCTATGAAAGCATATTTTTCTTAAAAAGTATGTTAATTTAACAGATGGTTTAAAATACTGAAGTGTTTGTGCCTAGAGGATGATGAAGAAAGCATCAGTGAAAACATTAAGCAACAAGTAAATCTGTAATATTGCTGCATAGCAGGATATGTTTAACTTCCTTTTGCAAGGCTGAGGAGACACTGAGAGGAATTTTATGGTGAAGAAACTGTGGAATGGCATCCAGGCTCTGATCCAATCAGTGGAAACCTGCTCTGGCAGGTCTATTTACTCTGAATCCCAAGCTCCATTGTCTGACAGAGCAGCACTACTAGAGAGTTGATCAGAAAGATGCATAATGTAGAGGGGTCAGAATTAATAAGGATCTGCTTCTGACACTTTAGAGCTAAAACATCACACTTCATGCTGCGGTTCCTTTAACTAAAAATATCTTCCTGATTGCAGGCCACCTCTTATTTTGCCAGAAGTCACTGAGACTCAGAGAGCACTCACTGCCAAATGTATTATTTATTTATTAGCATTCCAAGTGGGGGACAACAGTAATGCAATTTCTTTCCTGTGTATTTCAGCAGAATACAAGCAATGCTATGACAAAATGCCTGTTTTGTTAAAATTATGGTTGAAAAGTCCTTACTGTTTAAAGATCTTATTCCTAAAAATCCACCTACTTAGGAAGACCTGTTGTACTGGATCAGAACAAAGACCCATTTAGCCCAGCATTTTATCTATAACAGTGGACAAAAGTAAACATTCAGGAAAAAGTATATAATAAATAATAGTCAATAGCAATACCTTCCAGTTATAGCCTCCACCTTTCTAAACATCTGATTCAGGAAATTCCTGAATTGTAGCTAGAACCCTGTACATGGATTCTATATACATAGAATTATCACTTCAAGTAGCAGCAACTAGAATACTTGCTTTAACACCTTTCCCTTCCAAAAATTTTAACACTTCTTTCATCATTTCACCAGTTCATTTTAAGTAATGAGCAATTATAGAGGATGCTTGGAAGAATTACTAAGGTTCTTCAGTCAAGAAACCTAGAGGGATAGTCTGCTCTAGAGCTCTTCAGTCTTCAAGGATTTAATGAGTTTTCCAAAACTGTCTGTATTCCCAGAGAAAATAATATCCTAGTTCTGTAGCATATATAGTGAGGGTCAAATCTTTTAGGGACCTAATACTTTCAGAACTATCTAAAAAGGCAGGAAATCTTTTTTTTTTAGGTAGCCTTGGATGTGTCAACCTTAATAATTACTTCACCTGTTAACAGTCATTAACTGTCATTTCAACCTCATTGTTTCTAATCAGTTCTTCCTCTAAAACCACAAATTGATTCAACAGCTCTGTGTCCACATCAGTCATGAAGCAGGCAGTAAGTAATGAAGCATTCATAATGAAAGCTCACAAAATGTTTCATTTTATTTCTTTTCTGGGTTTCGGTGTTTTTTAGCAAGTTTTTTAGCTTGGATTCTCATTTCTTAAGTATTATATAATTTTGTTTCTGTAGAAGCAATAGTCTTGATTTTTTAGGAAACATTTCAGCATTGGGGAAGGAGGTATCTGAGTAAACTGTTCAAGGTTATAAAATATTTTTATGCTTATCTTTACATTAAATGCAAAGAAAACATGACTTTTCAACCCTTGCATTTTTTTTCTAGATCCTACTCTTATAGGCTTTCAAAAGAAATATAAACTGTAAGACTGAGAAGGTCTTTGTGATAATTTAGAATAATCTACTGTATGGAGGGAGTTTCTGTATGAAAATGCATCACTTAAATTTTTTGACTTACTGCCTTTTGTTAAAATAAAATCTCAAATGAGAAATATTTTGGGATTGTGCGAGGCTTTTTGGCTGTTGTTTCCCCCACAACCTGCTGAGAACCTACCTCCACGGCCCTTGGAGGAGGTTCCCTTCCGTGAGTTCTTTGCCAGGGTTGACAAACGAGCGAGACTCACTGATTCTTGGTCTTCAGGTTATTGTTTATTCTTTTCTTATCTTGAGGTTGATATACTGTCCACACCAGACTCAGCACCGCAGAAGCAAGGCACAAAATGGATCCTCGAGTTCCCAAAATCAAGGCCTTTTAAAGATATTGAATCCAATTACCTTTTAACACGTATATTGTTTTTACTTTACTACCAATGACTCCTACTGATTTACACACGTAACAATTATGCTGCTACCATCTCTAACCAATGACTTTGTGCTACCAATGCTACAGAAAATGAAGAAGAAGGACAAGAAGGAAAGGAAACCACACCCCAAATCCTCCATTTTGTCTCCCATTCACTCTCATACAAAATCCTAAAATCCTAAATTCTTCACCCTGTGATAGATTCCTACTACTACTGCTACGTACCTAGTTCACACCTGTGTTCTCCAACTCATCCCAAAGCCTTAGCAATTTTTTCCCTGGGACAAAGGTTAAAAACAGTGTCTGACTGGGGGTCAGGGCTCCCTAATACAGGCAGGGAAATATTCCCTGTGCCCTGGATTCCAACAGGGATACTGATAAAGATCTTCAGTATTTTTTTGCATCTGATAGTTAAAAACTATAATTAGTTTGTAAATAAAGATGACTTCCTCATACTTTCATACAGGGTGAAGGTATTTTTTGCTTATAATAATTGAAAGTATAACATTGTGAGTAAATTTCAATATGGTTTTGTTTCTAATGACAGAACAGAGCTGAAAGGGATGACAGAGTTTTCTGTGTTGTGTCATTCTGGCTACATCAAATGGTGCCGTATAAAATAGTTTCATGAACTGTGGAGAGGAATGCAAAGGTTTATGAAAGCAAAAAATGGGAGAGAGAACTGAAGAAAATAGTGCCACAAGAGCAAGATGTTAAAGGTAGAGAGAGTGGCGAAAGTGGAATGCCACTGTGATGGTCTTTTCTGCATGATGACCACTGTATTCAGTAATTATCATTAGATAACTCTAGTGATAATTAACCTCTAGAGGCTATCTATTCCAACACCCCCTGCTCCATGCCTGATGCTACCAGAGACCTCAAAACTTAAAATTGTCCTTTCAAAAATCTATATAATTTATGACATGTAAATTTATTTTTAAGCCTCTGAGGAGATCTTTTTTTTACGCTGATGCCAGATATCTTGTGCCCTTACAGAGGATCAACTTCACCAAAATGCAAGCTTTTGAAAACTTATGTAGAATTAAGGTACAGGTTGATACAACTTGTAGTTTGTCCCTTCCAGAGGCAGAAACTGGACTCTTGAATTACCTGCATATGGTCTACTAGTTTTAATTAGGTTTTGTATCTATAGTCTCATTTTTGTTTTGATAAAAGGAAAGAAAGATATATATTGGTGTCAGGGAAAGGCGAAGTTCTTATTGCAGAGAAAACAGAGATAAAAAGGGCAGAGAGAGCAAGCAAAATTATGTAAATTCCTGAAAATTGGTGTTCACAATCAACTTTGACCATTCCTATTAACAGCTAAGAACTTAACATGCATTTGGTCGTCAGGGGTGCAATTCAGGTGCCTACACCATTAGTACTTACAACCATTCAGGCAGCCCCAGAGTATAGCTCTGTCTCCACTTGCTCTTCCACACAGTTTCCTTTAAGTCCTAAGTCTCACCTGCTCGATCTAAGCAGAAGTTCTAGAACATCCTATGCAAGAAGAGATGCAAATAGCACAACATGGGAAAATGTCTGACCTGGAACAGAAACTGAAAAAAATTATGCTATCTATAAGAATAACCTGCTATCACTCTGGAAGTAATTTTAAGATTTTTAATATAATTGTCTGTGTGTCTCTAGTAAAGGGTTAGGGATTGTATTCTGTTGTTTTACATAGACAAAACAGACAATCTGAAGTAAATATATGAATGCTTTTTGCCTTAGCAATGATAAGACAACATGCATACTTCACATTTCATTTACTGATTTTCATTTTTGGCTGTGCACCAAAATCAAACCTCTTCTAGAAACTGATAGTCCTGGCCTCACTTTGCAGTGCAGACAGGTACCTACCTTATCAATGTTGGGATTATTTTCCTTTTTATTGTGGGACATTTATACAAAAGGCAGAACAAACCACAAAGCTGCGTAATGAAATCAAAGCATACTTTCCAGCAGTAAGTCAGAAAATCAACTCTTGGGAACAGATAATTTTCTGTACTTTTCACGGAGTCACTAACTATCTGACAAAGGAAAACTATTCTTTGTTCAAGCAGTTGACACAACAGTAATAAGTAAGTTTGTCTTCTCCTAAGGTTTAAAATAACTTTGTGTACTAAGAGAAAAGGAGGTGAAGAAGAAACTATCATTTTAGAGTGATGGAGAAAACACAGGTTTTGAGGTATTCATTAAGCACCAGATAAAAATAGCGTGTCCTCATGAAAATCCTAGATGTGGCTAGAAGGTTTTGAAACTAAAATATTTGTTTACTAGAGAAGTTCTGATGGAGTGATTTCCACAGACATGATTTGAAACAAGCCAGCTTTGTTGGTCTTTGTCATCACATTTATATTCATTCCTTCCTGTTCTGCTAGCAGAAGTCCCCTGATGAACGAAGGTATTACTCTGTCTTAGTTTCTACAAGTTTTTCTCCCCTCTCTGATAAGCCTTCATTTTGTCTCTCCTTGACACCTCATACATTTTTGTGGTTTTGTGTGTGTGTGTTTTCTCCCCACTTTACAATATGTGCTGGTTTCAGGCAAATAAATCAAATTAAAACCAAAACCAGTGTTTGTAAAACAAAAACAGAGCAAAGCACATTCTGTTTAAGGATTAAGAAAGTGATTATAAAAACTAATTATCAAAAAAATTTTTGAGAAAAACATTTTTGTAAGCTAAAAATAAATCCATATTTACCATGCACAGATGCTCAGTGATGATAAATATTTTAAACAACATATTTTTTAAAAAGTTTGATCTCACATTCAGTTTAATAAAAAAAAATAAGCAGATGGCAGCACAGTATGTGCCTTTTGGATATTATGATAAGATCTCCATTGCTGAATTGTGAAAATTACCTTGTGGCTACTTCGTCAGTATAGTAAACTATGCTGTTTGAAATGCAGAAACAAACATTTAGAATTATGAGTTCACTCAGCGTGCAGGAAAGTTTTCAAAGCAAATTACAGCTCAAGTTCTGAACAGATTTTTTACTTCAATAATTTTTGTAATACTATAGTTAAAAGATCCCCTTAATGCAGCTATTAGTTAGGCTTCCTGCCTTCTTTTAATATGCCAATAATAAATTTTATAGCTACATTAAACTACACAATACCTGAAAATTGCTGTTGTGAGATCTTCTGCCACTCAGAAGTTAATTAAGAAATGTTATACCATTAAATGCAGTATGACATAGTATGTTCCACAGCACTTAAATAGTTTAAATTATAGCCCTAGAATGCCTAGAAGCCTAAACATATTTTTGAGTTTTAATATTAATTTTTCAAGTGATATATATCAAGGGTACATTTTTTCACCTGAATCCAAATGACTAGAGAAAAACAGTTACAACATTGAACAAGAAGGACAGTGAGAGATAAGTGTTCTTGAAGAAACAGCTGGGGTTATTTATCAATGTTATATTTATCAAAGCATACTCCCTACTTGGCTCCAGACATTTTAAGAGCCACTTCCTTAGAGGAATAAGCCTCTAAGCACAAGGCTTCTAGTACATATTTGCAGTTTTATTTTAAAGAGAGTTTAGGGAAAGGGAGGCTGACTGCTGTGTGGCGAAACATAGGTTGCAACTACCTGGCGTTTACAGGCAGTCGTGACTGGATTTGTCTGCACTCCAGGCTGGCTGAATGTAAGCCAGCAGCAGAGCAGAAGATGCTGAGGTACAATTAACGTGGCACTGAGTTTGAGCTAATAAGCCTTGCTGGGAGACAGGGATTTCAGGCTCGTGTGACACTCCGGCTCAGCGCCGTGCTAACACAGCTACATGCCTTCCAGTTTAGACCTGGCTTGCATCCAGCTGGTTCAGAGTGGTGCAGGCAAGGACAGCTGGTATTTGCTCTGAGCAGGGACTAGATTTACTAGTTACTGCTACTGCCTGCAGAAAATTCACACAGCAGAAACTGTGCTGGGAGCAGCACCTTCCACTTCTGTTAGCTGGAAATCCAAGAGATAATAAAGAGACTCATAAGGCAAGTTGAAGATATAAGCAAAGAGATTTTTATCCAAGACACATTTTTTAAATGTATTTCTTCTGTCAGTCTTCAATGACTAAATCAATTATGCTGCCCTTCTATTACACTGCAAATGTAGCTGCCCCATGATCATAGAAGAAAACAACACAAAAATTCTTCAGCCTGACACAGACAGTGCACAGAAAGTCACATCTCTCTGCAACAACATTCAGACATAACCAAAAATTCCCAATCTGCTTGTACCACTATGCTCTGAGTACACAAAACATTCAAATTATATCTCTAGCCTAGTCTGAGGGCTGCAGGAAGCCTGGAATTTAAAACAGCGAAGTGCATGAACCCTGTCTACCAACTTAAGCACTCCATTTGAGGGAAAGGAAAGTCTAATGCAGAATCACTTTATAAGCTTAACAGTATACACATAAGGAGGTTAACTCAGAAACAGTATGTAGGTAATCACAGATAATCACAGAATATTCTGAGATGGAAAGGACCCACAAGGATTATCAATTAGGAATGGCCTATATCGAACCCACAACCTTGTTCTTAGCACAATGCTCTAACATGAGCTAAATGGTTTGTGTTCCTCTTAGTCTAGCAGGTTAGGAGGCAGAATAAAGTTCTTTACTGAAAGGATGTCTGAAAACCAGAAGTCAGCTTCCCAGGGAAGCAGTGGTGGTGCAAGGTTTTTCAGTGTTCGAGAAGCATTTGAACAACACTCTTACATGGTTTAACTTTTAAGTTGCCCTGTGTGAAGTTAGGAGTTGGACTCAATGGTCATCATAGGTCCCTTCCAACTCAGGGCAGTCAATATAGTAGTCATTTGAATGCAAAAAAAGTTATTAAGAGCAGGAGGTGAAAACAATTTTTAGAAGAAGCTTCTTCAAAATAAAAATGCTATTACATGTAAGGATGCAAAATGTAAATAAATCAGCCCTTAATGTAAATTGAATATCAAAAGTGGGCTATACTGAATGCAGTGTGCTTAAGTCAAAGTACAGAAAAGACAACCACTTGTTCAGGTGATATATCTATTTACCAAGTGCAATCAGCTTGTAACCCTCAAAGATGAATTGCTGCAGCTTAAGACCAGTTCTAACCAACAAGAGAGGTCTCACCTCCCTCTCTTGCATACTGTCTCAACCAAGGAGACAGTATGCAAGAGAGGGAGGGGAGAGCATATGTGGGAAGGTGTGGAACAGAGCTACCTCTGAACTAGTTGTTGCTAGTGTAAGGTAGGTAAGAGTAAAGATTTCTTCCTGACAGGATGAAAAAAGATGAGGTGAGGAGCTGGTGCTTCTCTGAACCTGACTTCTGAGAGATAATTCTTGAGAATTCTTCCCCAGCCAAGAAATGAGCCATGCAGTGAGATCTCCATACTGGAGAACCCACACAGGTTTGTTTTTTTTTTTTTTCTGCAACACATCACTGAACACCAGGTACAGGTAGAACTTTGAAACTGAGGATTTTTTTCCCTTTGAATGAACAGGTATCACGTCTTCCCTAGAGGCTGAGGTTGGCTGTGCATCTGGATCTCCAAACAAGGTCAGCCTTGTCCCAGCTGCTAATAATTACATATATTTATTCTTGAATCCCATGAAATTATGAGACCTCACACTCCCAGGGCAAGTCAATGAAGAAAACAAGGGTCCTGTACCACTCAGGCTTAAATGTTAAATCGAGTATTTTTAATGCTTAAAATCTGAATAACAGTCATATGAGAGAAAAAATGAGAAAGAAAATGAAAAAGAGACAAAAAGAAAAAAGAAGGATAAGGAATAGGGTTATATAGTAGCAGTGAAGATATATTTCTGAATGAAGTAATTTATTTGAAAAAATAAGTGTCTTTTCAGTTCTTAAAATACATCATTACTTGACTCAAATCTAAACTCAAGTTCCTTTAAAGGTTGAGATGATTTTGAAAGCTGAAGGGTCATGATTTTGGGGGCTTAGGTTTTAGAAACGCTTCTCAACCTGCCAGGGATCATGAAGCAAGATGTGAAAGCTCAAGCCTGTAGAAATGTCAAAACATAAAAGTCCAGCAGCCACAACTTCATCTTCTTAGCTCTATAACTTTCAAGGTGACTAAGAGAAGTCTTACTTTTAACAAATTTGTATGAATTTTTAAAAGAAATCAAATTAAAACAAAAATCTCTAATGAAACTAAAATGAAACCCAAACTGAATTAAGTCAAATTGAAAACCATATTTTTAAAATTTGTAGGGGGAGCATATTAGATCATACTACTGCAGTGCTTTAATATGAAGCATAACCACTAACAGTTTCTGACTTCTAGTTTAAGAGGTTGTACAAAGCATGGATCTTGACCAAATTTAAACTATGTGAAAAATGCATATTATATGACTGGCTCTTCGCAAATATTAGAATATTACTACATGTGTTATGTTAGAGAGTTATGTTGTATTTATTTTTTGTAATGTTGTATTAATCTTTTAAATGTAGGTTTTGTTAAGACATAATATTAAAATAGAAACCATGTAAGATACTTTTTACACAATGTAAGATACTTTTTACTAAAAATATGTACAAGATAACCAAAAAATTCTTCCCCTAAAGAAGACAACACAAAGACACCAGGAACGAATAATTGCTTCCTTATCTTTACCTTAGTAGACACTCTGGAGCCGAGATGGGATGAGGCAAAGACCAGAGATTAAACAGAAGACACCCTTTGTTTGAGAGGAATGTTTGAATCATGTATGAATAAANGGTAGCTTGGCTGCAAGCTGCTGATTGAGATGCAGATTGAAATGCAGGTTGAACTCTGGGTGTGATCCCCAGAAAAGGGTCTGTTAGCTGCCAGCCTTTAGGATAACAAAGGGCATGAAGATGGGTGACATCTTCCAGGTGGATGGACACTGAGACATAGCAGGATCTGGGAATTGCAGACCTTTTGGATAACAAAGGAGATGAAGACCTGTGACCAGCGATGTGGATGGACACAGAGAAGGGGCAGGACCCAAAGACTCTGGAAGAAGGCCANTATCCTAATTTGTATTATCTTAATTTTTTATTATTAAACTATTAAAATTTTAAAAAAAAAGAAGTAAGTGTGAAGTGTTTTTCACAAACTACATTTAAAATTTTCTCTGCTGGTTTTGACTTCTTTCTTCATTTGTACTTAGCATTTCTTTAAAACATAGTTAGAACAGCTTCTCCTTTGAGATATTCTTCTATCCTCCCCCCCCCCCCCCCCAAACAAACACATATTTTTTTAGAAGAA
>VXAX01003642.1:314773-365629 GCA_013399835.1 Leptocoma aspasia
TGTGATCCCCAGAAAAGGGTCTGTTAGCTGCCAGCCTTTAGGATAACAAAGGGCATGAAGATGGGTGACATCTTCCAGGTGGATGGACACTGAGACATAGCAGGATCTGGGAATTGCAGACCTTTTGGATAACAAAGGAGATGAAGACCTGTGACCAGCGATGTGGATGGACACAGAGAAGGGGCAGGACCCAAAGACTCTGGAAGAAGGCCAAGACTTAGAGGGCTTTTGAGAGGATAAAAGCCCAGGGCTTCCTTTGTTGGGTGTGCTCTTCAGAGGCACAGGCTTTGGCTCTTCCTGTGTTACTGCACCATGAATAAATGGCTTTATGCAACCAGACATCTGAGACTCTGCCATGGGAAACAGGGGGTCGAAATCAGTTGGGAAACCTGGTCTGACTGTGTGGGAGTGGGGTGTGCAGGGAGTCAAGTGGGCCACCCACTGGATCACTGGAGCTGCCCCCGCCCCCCCCCATAAAGGGTCTTCTGTCCCAGCACTGAAAGTCTCTGGTCTTGGGAGTCTGCCAGAGTTTTGTGAATGGTCACTCTGAGAAGATTTCTTAACAACGTCCTTAAAACTTAAGCAGCATTTGCTTTCCCTACAGCCTATGTCTTATGTATTTTTTAATTCTGGTTCTAACTGGCAGATTTTGGAAACCCACCCATTTTGTAATAGCCATGCAACAAAAAAATATAATTTTTATATTAAACAGCCTTATAAAATACAAGCATCTCAGTATTGCTTGGATTAAAGAAAGGATTATATTGACCATTATTATTTCAGTATGTGTAGGTAAAATTAAATAACCTTCATCTATCCTGTGAGCACTCTAGATCTGACAGCAAAGTCTTTGAAGCTGACATTCTCTTTGACATTACTCTGACTCCAGCAGAATAAAAATACTACTTAGCACTTACATAGCACTTTTTATCTTCAAAGCACTTTGCAAACATTATAATTAATGCTGACAACAACCTGGTGAGGCTTGTAAGAGTCATCCTCCCCAGGTGGTAACATAGGAGAAATACAGAGAAGTTGCTTATCTAAAAAGAGAGGTGAGGAATAAAAGTTTGGAGTTTCCAGTACCTTGTTCTGTACTTTGATCACATCTCTATACAGCATTTTGAATCATGTTTATTGCTACTATTGCCCCATTACAACACATTTTAATCTTAACTCATGAAAGGTAAAAGAAACAAATGGAAATTCACATGCTGAATATGATAGAACCCCCCACATTAGTACTGTGGGTGTATTTTGAAATGTGAATTTATTACTTATGGTACATACACAGAAATGCAAACAAGACCAAGAGACCTGAGATCACTGTGAACTAGTCAAATTTCAAGACATCAAAAATTACTACAATTTCCATTTATTTTGTAGGCAAGATTTTCTCCTCTTTGAAACACTGCTATCATTTCCCTATTGTGCAAATCTGACATTTTGTTTCCTGACTACACAAGTAATATTTGCAAAATCCAACAGCACAAAAGGTGCAGGGAAGGCAGCTGAACATCCTTTTCACATTAGTTTAATCCCTGAGTGACATAGGGGTGACATGTCTGTCGCAATTGCTACTCTTGAAGGCAAACAGGGAATCTTCTGCAGTAGGAAGTCATTTTAGGTCTCAAACAGCAGCAGCCCTCATTCTTCCCCTGCCTGCATTTCAAGACCAGGGCCAGGGAAGGAAGTGTGCTTTCCCCTTCTTCAGAAGGCGTTGCTGTAACCATTACTGAGCACACCCACATCCACATAGGACAGAACAGATTGCAGCATGAGAGCCTACAATCCAAATATTGAATTATCTTGAAGATGGCCCATAGCTGGGAAAGCATTACACTAATACCGTGCCTATTTTGTGGGAATAGAGATTTCTCATCATTTTTTTCCTCATCCCCTTGATGCCCATATAACTATACGTATCAAAAAAAATCACATACAACTTCAGCAATGCAGTGGAAATGCATGAACAGTAGTTGTCGCTGAGAATAAGTTTGACTGTAAATGACAATAGAGTAATCTTTCAGGTGTTTGTAGGAATTATATTGTTGTTTAAAACTTCTGTTGATTGTGGTTTAGGATCCTACAATCAAAATCATAGAATTATAGAATAGTTTGAGTTGGAAGGAACATTTGAAGATCAGCTTCTCCAAAGCCTCTGCCATGAGTAGGAGCATAATTCTCTAGGTCAGGTTGCTCTTGCTCAAAGCCCTGTCCAAACTGGCTTTGGATGCTTCCAGTGATGGGATATCCACAATTTCTGTGGACATCCTCTCTCAGCTGCTATATTCACCAGAAAAAAAATGTCTGCCTTACTTCCAATCTAAATCTGCCTTTTCTTTCAGTTAGAAATTTTTCCCCTTCTCCTGACAGACAAGGTGTTGGTAAAGAATGTCTGTCGTTCTTATAACTCCCTCTAAGTATTGAAAGATCTCCATGGAGCCTTCTCTTCTTCAGACTGTACAAGCCCAACACTCCCAGACTGTCTTCATAGGAGAGGGGTTCCCAACATCTGATTACTTTTATGGACCTTCTCTGGAACCAATCTAACAGGCCCACGTCTTTCTTCTACTGTGTGCCTCATTTTTCTTAGCATCCCTTGCCAAATTCAACTCCAACCATGCCTTAGATTTCCTAATCCCATCCCCATTCAGGCACTGTCTCAGTATTCCTCACAGGATAAATATCCTTGGTTCCACTGCCTGTACAGAAAGAACAACCATAAAAGGCAGAGGAAAAAGTAAAATTTACTAAATTTCCATGGTTTCAATACATTAAGGATTTCAGTCCTTGGCTTTTAATGTATTTCTTCTAAAGTTATTGGTATTACCCACATCTATGAGCCACAGAATTTGCATGAATAAGTTAATTTCACATGTAATCTGAGTCTATATCCCCCAAGTGACAGGATTTCGGACACAATGTAAGTCACAGCTTTTCTCCTAGTTCCTTATATAAAATGCAGAGAAGGAGGAATGCAATTTTCAAAAGCTGATGGGTAGAGAGAGAACTACCCAAGATAACACAAAACATCCATGACAGGGCTTTTAAACCTCTGCCTTTCAGGAGCAAGTAGATCCTTTACGCTGGTCTGGTTGCCCTTCACTTGGGAGTCACAGCTCTGAGTAATCACCCAGAGTTCAGTACCTTTTAAAAAACATTAAAGAATTATTCTTTCCTATGAAAGGACAGCCAAAGGAGGAGGAGCAGATGCTGGCACAATTTCATCTAACAGAGCATGGGTAGTCACCCTAAATTCAATTAATTTCTGTCCTTTGCCAGAGAATATTTGAAACACTGCCATTTTACCTGCTGTACAGTAACATCTTGGCCGCCAGTGGGAGATGGTTTATGACCTCATTGCTGCTCGTTTGTTTTTTTAAGATATTTAAGTATCATTTGGGACAAATAGAAGAATGGTGACAATGGCTTTTGGTAGCTAGACTACCTTCCTGGGAGAGGGAATACACTTTAAACTATGATACTACAAGTTCTTAATAGAA
Organism: Leptocoma aspasia; assembly: GCA_013399835.1. Classification (NCBI taxonomy): domain Eukaryota; kingdom Metazoa; phylum Chordata; class Aves; order Passeriformes; family Nectariniidae; genus Leptocoma; species Leptocoma aspasia. The sequence goes on from VXAX01003642.1 coordinate 318,280, forward strand.
AATTGCAAAGTACTGGTTATATAATTAATAGATCACTCTGTAATGGATGTGTTTATTTTGCTGAATATTGCAACCAGACTAGGGTACAAATGGGGTGGTGGGACACTAACAGCCTCTTCTCAAATCTAATTGGCTTAAATAAAGGACTACTCCAATGCAGATACATATTTGGTTTTATTATGAGGTAACTATTAGGTTACCTATTATTCTATTAAGTAACTCTATGAAGCAATTATGTTTGATTAATGAGAGAAGATAATGAAAAGGGTAGCAAAAATCTGATCAAGAAAAAACTCTGTTGTCCTAGGGTTTTTGCCTCTTATTGGATTAAGAGGCAAAAAAACATTAAGATTGTGGATTATTAGGCATTAAGATTGTGGATTATTAGGTGTTCAATATTAGGATATGTGAAATTTTTCAAGTCTTAGAGGTTAATATTCCCTGCCCCTTGCCCTTTTATTTTTTTCTTAATTACACAGGCTTGCAAGCCCACCACCTGGAACTGAAAAAGAAACCACAAAGAGTCAAAACCTGAAGTTTTTGACAAGCCTAGGTGGCAATACATTTCCTTTCCTTAAAAACCCCTGAAACTAATCAAACTCAAAATATAATGTGTTTCCCTAAATTAAATACCCTTATACCCAGCCACAGACACTCATCTGAAAATCAGTTATTGGAATAAAATCGTGTTAAGGTGGTTGTTTGACTCTCACAGCTCAGACTACCTTGCATAAAGCCTAACTGATATCTAAAGAGAGGGATACCAGATATTTATTTGTTCTGCATTTTTGTAATATTATATTTTTATCTTCAAGCCTGTGTTTAACCTTGTCCAGTGTTGTAAATAAAACTTTACATATAAATAAAAGAAGGGTTTTTACTTCACTGGAATAAATGAATCAAAACCAGTAGTAGTAGCCTGAAATTGAAAGAGAAGGTGGGGACTCTGAAAGCAGTTTTTGTTTCTGTAGCATCAGTGTTATACATGTACCATTATCTAATTCTATAATGTAGATAATACTATGATGTAGTTATTAATATAATGCATAGCTTTGTGATAAGGTATTATCAATGTATTATATAATGTTTACAATGATATTTACATCAAGTGTTTTGCATATTAGGACTTTGTAGCTGCTAAGCTGCTAATTCTTTTTTGGAAGTTAGCTTCCTGGAATTTTTTTACTATACTCAAAATATTTCTTCAAGGTACTGCGTATTTGGTTACTTTTCTGTATGCAGCACATATCTGATGATCCTCTTTGCTTTATATTTTGTACATAAATGACAGATTTTTCAGACAGTGTGTGGAATTTGCACCAAAAAAGTAAAGAAACTACATTTACATCACATATTGCTTGCTTCTGCTTTTGTAAGTTCTTACAAACTCATAAAAACCCATCCATGCTTAGACAGAAGCCCACAAAAAGGCATGTACACTTTCACACCATAGGCACACAGTGAAATAGAAGTAGGCAAATACAACAGAAGCAGAATCTGTTACATAGAAAGATGAAGACCCATTGTGTGGTGGAAAACTAGTAGCACAGATCTAGTTGTAAGTAGCTAGATTTCCGTGTTCTCATTTCAACTATTTGCATGCAAAAGTAGAACAGCATTAGCATAGCTACTCTGCAATATGGCATAATTGCTGGAGCAATACAAAACTCATATATTCTGAAAATGTTTGTGTACACAATTTCTGCAATAATGTCAAAGGGAAAAAGAGCACAAAACCAACAACGAAAGATTTAAAACATTTTCTGAAGGAGGAGGGTTAAAAATTTCATATCAGCAAAGTTTTATTCTCTAGCTACCTCTTATTTTCATCAACATACTCTATGCACAGAAGAAACTGTTAAAGAGCTGAATACTGTAGGAACAATTTCAAAGTAGGAGTGTATATCATATTAACTATTGTTATTTATCTACCTCAGAAACTATTTCAGTAAATGCAGAGATTTTCCTGTGATGAAAAAAAATATAAAAGATCATAATTTTTCAAAATACCTAGCTATTTCTCCAGCATCAGGGGATACTAGCACATACAAAGCCTTTGGGTCTATATTGTATTCCTTTTAGAACAGACAGCTGGGAGTAAAGAAAGGAGCCATGCTGCCATAATTCTTCAAAAATCCCTAGCTCTAGGCCTTTAAGGGGAAGTCAGATATAATTTAGAAGTCTTCAGGTTACTTTCAAGAATATTGAAAGCAAACTAGCTGCTGGCCTGTCTCAAAGCAAAGTAAAAAATTCATTTTTGCCTTACTGATGTTCTTCAACATCAGAAAGCTGGAAAGATTCAGTTACAGTTTTCTATAACTGATAGACCAGAGCAAAACTGAAGTTTATTGTCTTTTTTCTGTATTCAGACATCTCTCATGTCTCAAGTGTTTTACCAACTCTTCTACCAGTCCGCTTCTGGAAAGTTGTTTATTCCTGAAAATAAAGTATCAGTGAAGGTTTTAAAGGAATAAATGTAATGGACCACTCAGTATATTAATGCAGAAGTAGAGTAAATGTTGCCAAGACCTCTCTTAGATTCTTGTGGGTGAGTCTGTATTTCTTAATAAATCTGCCAGTCTCCCTTCACCTTTTTGGGTATTAATGCTATTTCGTATTTGAAGATATCAGCTTATAAAGTAGCACAATACTTACAAGGATGAAGGAGCTGTGCAGCATAGGTAGAGTTGATAATTCCCCATTACACTGAGCCTGTATCATACAAGCACACATATAAGTTGACTGAACAGGTGAAGCATCAACATGAAGCAAATTTAGTCAGGTCCATCACTTTCTCCCTCTGGATTCTATGAATGTCAGAGAAGAAATCTCCCTTCCTGCACCAAAACAACAGTCATACCAATAATAACCTAAAGGAAAAAAATTGCACAATAAAACAAAGCTATTAAAATAAACAACTTGTTCTGTTAGAATTGGGGAATCTAAGGCTACTTCAAACTGATGAAAGGCTGCAGTTAGTAAAAGCTGAACTTCAGATAAAGAGCATAATAATGCAATGAATCAACAAGATAGTGCTCCTACAGCATTATCCAGTCCAACATGAGTACATATAATCAGCAGTTCAGACAGTACCTAGTTAAGGTGATGCAAATCACACTAGCATAAAAATTGAGATGCTGTTATAGCACTTGTTTAAATGGTAAATTCCATTTGAAAGTGAATGTGTGCTGGCTGTGCTTCCTGCTGACAAGCAGGAAGAGAGCTATTCTAGCCGAATGCTGTGATAGAACCAACCAGCTTAGCTGAAACATTCTGCAGCTAAATTATGAGTTTTCTTCTGGCATATGGGAAGGTCTAATGCTTCAAGGAATGACACCCACACTGACATGGTTTTACTATGAGTTGGTTTTATTTATATCATATGTTGCAGGGACAGTCAACTCAGTATTAAAGAAGAAATCATGGCATTTTACTGTGCAGAAGCACTTATTAGAAGGCACATGAAGCATTTTTGAAATGTGTTGCACTTTGTTTCTACAGCAGTACTGCAATGGCAGCACTGCCTTCTGCAGGCACAGCCTTGCTACAAGGTCCTCATTGCAAGGGAACAGCAATTAATTTACTTCTATAAACCCAAAGAAAATGCAGCTGGCCATGGTTTAAAAAGCACAGAAGAGTCAGGGCCTTAGGTGTTTCCCACTTCTCCAGCCATTTTGTATGTGCACATACCAGGCTGTATTTTAGCTGATACAAACAGGCAGAACCCCTTGCAAGCACAGGTCACATCGCACAGAGGTGGCTGTATATGTGTCCCACTCACACCCTTCACCTCAGACACTGCAGGTTTGCAGCCTGCAGCAGCAGCCCAGGGTGTCTGGATTTTCATTTCAACTGGTCAGTACACATCAGCACAGCTCAGAGTAGACTGGGTCACAGGTGCTGCACAGGAGAACTTGTCTACTTTGCAGTATGGTTTGAGCCAAAATGCTTGGCTGAATCCCATTTAGGGATTTGATAAACATGGCTTAAATTACAGCACCCATTGCCTGCTTTAGAATGGCTTCAAGTCCTTATAGGAGGCTAGATGTCCAAGAACTGGGCACATTTCCTAGCCTCAAAGCAGCCTGTTTTCTCTCCCATTTTGACTGGAAGTTTGAATCTATACTTAGTGAGAGACCAGTGATGAAAAATTAGGCACATCTTTTTCTTAGTGTAGCTACTATTCTTTTTCTAGCAATAAACTAAACTGATATCATCCATCTGAACGATATAGATTGTTGTGCATTATATATAGCAAGATAAACTCTCTGTAAAGTCTATCTGCTGACAGCCATAAATACTACAAAGTTTTTCACCCATACGAGGTATGACCTCTTCAAAAAAAAACTTTTCTGAGAACTTATAAACCACAAAACTACATTACTTCCCTACATGAGCATGTGGGCAGGCCATGTCACTTATCCTGTCCATAAGAAATTCCTCAGGGTGCCCTTTGAAGCAACCTCCAGGACCAGCTTAAATTTGGTCTTTATGTTTCAAGGTACTCCAAGCAAATATCCTTAACCATTGCTTTTAAATATAGCCGAATCAGCTTTCAATGAATGACTTATCCGTTTAATAGCACAGGGCTCCCATGAAAACATTGTTAAATTATTCATATGTGGGGAATTAATTAATGTATGAGGAATAGCAAATAATCACAAGTAATATGTCTTTTAAAAAATATAAAAAATTACATGCCATAAAACATTTTCTGTGGTATGATTTTAAGCATCTTTGTATATGTGCAAATTTAAAAGGGACAAGGAAGACAGTATCAAATCCATCAATTTAATTGCAGTAATATAAGTCCTACATAAAGACCCAATAACCCCCCTGGATTTTTGACATTTTGGGTCTTACCATCTCAAAATGCACAAAAAGAAGATATAATGATTCTAAAATAGCATTTGCCATATTTGAAACATCTGTTCCAGTCTGCACTTATAATTCTCCTGTGTTTTCATAATTTCCTTCTATCTTATCACATATTACTCGAAACAATATATAAACAGAAGTTGTCTGAGTTTTCAGGGCAATGGGAAGGAGGAAGAGACCTGCACATATCTCCATGCCCATGCATAGAAATTAAAACATGCTACAGAGAGCAATCTTTATCACTTCAGCAATTTTTTGTATCGTCTCCGCTCTCAAATAATTTCAGTCCTTCCACTCCATCCAAAAACATTTCTTACAATCCTGCTGAGAATTCACATGAAAGTTAGACTTAAATCACAACAACAGGAAACAAAAAATTAATCAAAAAGCACACCTTCAGATGATACCATTGTGTTTCAAAGTACTTTTCTGTAACAAAAGGTATTAAATTTCCATAATAACATATTTGACTCTGGCCATGATTAAGGGAGGGAAGATGATATTTTTTAAAAGGTATTTGAAAGACATTTGTGGGCTCATTTTGGGATTATTTCTTTATAGGAAACTAATAGATATCCTGCAATAGTTTTAGCTGTAAGGTAAATGATTGGATTCTTCTGTGAAGATACTGGTCTTCTTTATACAAGAACACTGTATAATCCAAAGCAGAAAATATGACAGAAGAAAAAAAGCAATTGGAATTGCAATTAGAAATTGTACAAGCAGAAAGAGTGCTATAAGCAAAATAGCTAACTCAGAAAATCCTTTGACTTCAACTCAACTGTGCTATTTTATACAACTGTTGTTAAAGTTGTGTATCTAATTATACCCTGATATACAATGGTGGATCAGGAACTTTAGGCAGCTATCCTATTCCAGGCATGACAGGAGACAGGTGCAGTAGTCACAGTGCTGGGTGCATTATAATATTCCTTTATATAACTGATTTGGTGATATCCTTTAAAGCGAATCCCCCAATATCGTTACACTTGTTCAGGATATATCCTCTCAAAGGTACTAATTCCCTAATTTATGACGGTTGAGCATATAAATTGGCAACCCCTGTCAGTGTACCAGACACTTCCATTGCAGATAGTAGTTGCATTCTTATTTTATAATCTAAGAGCCTGATTTCAAAGAAAGAAGCAAGGTAAAATCATTGGCAGCACAACAGACTTACCAGATAACAAATAAATTAAACTGAAATATTACTTGAAGCTGTACCAAAAATCCCCAATCAGTATTACAGTATTTTTATACAAGTTTCTTTTACATTAAGGATGAATTAAATTTTTTCATGTCCATTTTTGTATGTGTGTGTGTTTGCATGTGTGACACATTTTAGCCAACCTGGATAGCTGAGATCATTGTCTAGATACTGCAACCTGTATTCTGGTAAACTCAGCCATGACACCAGCTACATGTGTCTTTAGTGGCTTAGTAGTTTGGAAGCTTTTATGTAAAAAGATACCTCAGTCACTCACTTAGAGCAAGTGAAAAGCATTAATTCTTTTACTCAGAGATTTTGCAATGGCATTGTAAAATATTTATAGCAGTATTTTTTCTGTATTCTAGAATAAAGGTAAATCCCGGTGTGACTTGTTTGACCAATCAAGACTAGAGTACAATCAGAACCAGATGAAAGGTAGCTTTAACTATTAGTCACAAAAGAGAAATGCTTCCTCGGACAATGAACCACTCAAAAAACAAACAGAAGTCAATTTACTTTGAGATGTTCCTAAGAGACAAAATAGAGGCATTTGTATGATAAATTATTCATCATAGCTTATTCACACAATTTTAATTATTATATTCTTTCCATAATAATCTAAACATAGAGAAACTCAGGGGACTCAAAGGCTCAAGACCATTAACTGTAGGATACAGAGCTTTCACCTTTATATTGACTGTAGGTGTGGATTCAATGGGTAAAAGATGGTATCACCTGTAATCTTTACGGTTCATGGAAAAAGAGCAGGTGATGATGAAAAGGAAATAGCAAGCCAGGGATATGTCCCCAAGAACAGCCGGGTGAATTCAGAGGCAATTAAAAGTATTCAGCCCTTTAGGAGGTATAGCCCCAAGGGCTGTAACCGGAGCAGTGACAAATGGCTGCTTCAGAGAGCAGGACTGAGGAGAGGAGGACATGCCCAGGCTTCTGCACGCTGCAGTGTGCCCTGCTGGTTAGAGAGTGAAACATGGAGGCAGTGACTACTCTGCCATTGTCATGCTGTCTTTGTGAGGTGAAAAAAGCTGAGTTTTCAAGAGCTAAAGGGGCAATGCTCTTCACAGGAAATGCATGAAGATCCTTTCCTTCTAAAGAGAAGAAAAACCTCAGCACCAGCCTCATAACCTTTGCAATCCATCTTGCAAATTTTGGCACAAGGCACTAGTGTTAACTGAGTTAAAAATAGTAATAAAAACACCACAGGAAAAGTGCAAACTGTTAAACCACCATACCCAGATCACTGCATCCCTTTTATATTTTCTTTAATGAGATTTTTCTCCCTTGCTTTAAAGAGTGATCCAAAACTTGAGCATCAGAACAGCTGACAGGAAGTAAGAGAAGAGAGAGAGCACAGTCAAATTCCTTTTTATTCTTTTATGCATTAGGATGCAGATTAGAAAAATGATGGTGTGAGACCATATTCTGAGAACAACAACAAAATTGGTTTTGCACCTATTTTCAAGTGCTTGCTTTTCTTGCAGAAACTTATCTTTCACTTTTGTGAAAATAGCTGGCTATTCTGGGAGCAAGATTACTTGACCAAAAAATCCCATCTCCCTCCAAAAACCCCCAAACCAACAACCATCACTAACAAAACCCACACTATTCCAGAAAAAAAGAAGTAAACAAAACCAACCTACATTACAAAAGCAGCAGTACTTTCTGTGTGATTTGTATATATATATGTGTGTGTGTGTACATTTATATATGTATACATATATGTATATTCTGACCCTACCTGCACCATACAACCACACTCAGAGAAAAATTCACTTTTCCACCTTCCGTAAGAGGCTCAGGCAATAACAAACCCTCATCCCTGAAATTTTAAGATACGTTTCTTTTTCTTGTTCTGTACTTCAAAGGAGCTCCTCTTTCCCAGAGCATTGCCATGGAGTACTTATGTGGAACACAGGTTAGACAGATTCAAATGCGGTGCAAATTAGAATAGGATGAACAAGAAAGTATTGCAGAAGCATCTGAGCCCTGTAAGTTTTGGAAGATATAGGATACAATCCAAATTCAAAGAGGGAAGGAGATTGGTTTATCCAACCAATTACCATTTTCTTCTTAAAGGAAGTTCTCACAAATAAACGTTTTCCGTTTTAATTAGGTTTTGGCAAGACATCAATGCTAACTCAGAATCAAATAAGATATGACCCTCAGAAAATACTGAAGAAAACAGATAGAATGAAGTCTCCTCTGTCTTAAAGATCTTTTGTTGAAGAGCTCTTCTCCACATATATTCAATTTGATGAAGGCCACTGGCACTGTGTGGCAGGAGAGGTCACAGAGTGCCATGGCCATACCCTGTCCTGCCCCAAGTGTTCTGTAACCCAGTAATGTCTCTGTGTCAGAAGAGACACGAGATGGCTGTGGTGGGTACCGTGGTACCTCATCCTGAGCAATGCTAGGGGCCTGCTATTTGCAGCACTGCACCTTTCCACCCAAGATGTGCTGGCAACGCCTCCCAGAGTCTGTGTTACACAGCTGCCAGGCTGCCAAAACAGCCTTTGAAATCCCCCAAAACCTTCAGACATTTCAAGCAGATTTTGTTGTCATATAATTCCTTCTGCTCCGCCTCAAAAACCCAACCCTCCACCTTAGAATTTCCATGCCATTATTTGCTGTTGAGTTCCTCTTTACCCACTATTATATGCAAAGCCCTTGTGAAATGGGGGGAAGGAGAGCTTCAAAAGGAAATGTAAATAGTGTCAGTCCTTCAGGATGAGATAGGATCAACCAGTACAAACATCTTCCAATTGTACATCCAGCATATTCTTTGCAGAATATGTTTTGTTCCAAATCTTCTGGAAGTAGTCTTTCAGATGGAAAAGTCTTTTCAAAATAGGAATCTCATCTCACCTTTCACCATACTAAATTGCTGCCTTTTCAGCTCAGCTCCAGACAATTACGCTGTTACTGCCCCAAGCACAACAATTTTTGTTTGTGTAATTGGGTGGCTTATATAACCTGGACTAGAGGCATGTTAAAAACCTTTAGCAGCTCTTCTCTTTCTGCTCTAGTGAAACAGTTAAATTATGATTTGCATTTGGAGGTGACCTGCCTGGGTTACAGAATGCTGCCATCATACAGACAATATGTTGATCCTGCTCTTGGCTCTTCTCTTGCCTCTTCAGCAAAGGCACAATTTGATTCCTGAAAGGCCAGCTGCAGTAGCACTATCCTGTTGATGAGGGCTCTCAGGCGAGATCAGGATGCTCCTGAAGGTGAAATATCTACCTCCTGCAGTCAAGGAAGCAGAAGCACCAATTTTTGAGGTCATCGTTAACTGCCTACTGCTTGCAAGGGCACATTATTCCCTGAGTAGTGTACAATTACAACAACTCTAGGGACAATTCTTTTCATTCTCCCGTGCACCTTGGAGTAACTGTCTCCTGCTGTGTCAACTTCTGCCCAAGTGCTGGTGAACAGGCCAGTGCATGTAGGAGCTGAAGACAAATAATGCACTTAGAAGACAGAAAGGGAAAATATCTTAAACTGTTCTTCAGCACTGCAGGGTGGCACAGAGGCTCCAATACAAGTTTACAAAGACCCAAGCTATTTTTTATGCAATTCAAAAGCAGGCATAGAGGAGCTAAAAAAAAAGAATAAAAACGGAAAAGTCTATTGTTGAGTCTATCACTGCCCTGCAGAAAAGCTAAGCTCTCTAATATTCTGATTTACTACCTTACTTTAACACTTCTTGTGAGGGACTTTGTAGTACAAAGGAAGATGAATGTGTAGCACATTAAGATCTTAAAATCACTGCAACATTGAGTTGTTTGTATCTGATTTCTTTGTTTCTCTTCTCTTTTTTCCAGACCTCTGACTTTGGCACACATAAAAGTTCTTTTGGTATAAATAAAAACCCAATCAGAAGGCACTTGTTATACTTTAATTACCCTCTGATCTCTGCTGATTAAGACATGGCTAATGAACTTAGAAGCAACTGAATGAGTACTAGCACCTCAATTGCTAGGGGTCTCTACTGAACTGCATGGAAGGCAAGATGTATATAATAAATTTTACAAACATAATTTGTGTCTTAAACTTTCTGTAATTGTATTATCATTGATACAATACAATTTGTGTTTCAAATGTTGTGTCAAATGTAGTGCTCTTCCATGGGCAATTGCTACATGACTGCATGCCCACATAGAAACAAATAATCTGTTTTCAGCCTTCTTGAGGAGAAACAAGTACTTCTGCAGAGTGAATTATATGAATGAAGCAATTGCACAGACTTCTGCTAAACTTGTTTACAAGAACTCAGTCTTAAATGACAAGTCAGGCTTGAGACCAAACCCGTCACTGCTTTTGAAAGCTGCTATTAAAGTCTGTGAAGTTCAGTGCAGTCACATTAAAGCCTTTAAAGTATTACTAAAGTCATTGAACTGACAGTAGACTAAGTCAAACACATCTGCTCCCAGGTTTACCAATGAGATGCGAGTAATTCCTGAAGCAAAAACATATCCTTCACCAGGAAAATAAACCAAACCATTTCCTTAGATTTCTAGGGGTTTCACATTCATTGCATGTTTTGTATAAATGCAAAATTCCTTTTTCCATTTACACTCACTTTCTCCACATGGATAAGGCTAAAACCTCCAATATATTAGATTTTTTTTTAACAGGGATTGGTGTACAGACTTTTTTCTTTTCCTTTTCAGCACCGTTTACAAGATAATAATAGACTGTGGATTTTATATGTATGTGGATGTAGACAGACATTTCAACACTGCACTGACAATTATTTCATGGTGCAAGGCAGGGAGAGGTATGTTTTAGAGATATTGGGAAAGTTGGCCTATGGAATAGCAATGAAATAGCATCACATATTGGCATTATTAAGCTGCAAAGTTTGTCTGCCACAGATGTTTATGGATCTGTGGATGCAAAAGTGAAAGAAATGTTTTCAGGCTTAGATTTTTTTTTTTCCAGAAGTAACCCTTTCTTACAGAAAGAACAAATTCTTTATGAACAAATAATCTTTGGGGAAAATTTGTTTTTCCATCAAAAGCTGTTCTTTTTAAATTGTGACAGGGGATCACCTTCAAAAAGGCCCATAAATTTAAAAAATCTCATAATATAATGCAAAATAGGTCTCTATACATAATAGCACTAAATAAGCAAGATGCATAGTGATTTTGGACAGCAGAAACATCTGAGGATCAAAGACCATTGTTGTACAGTGGTCGCAGAGAACTGACTGCTTGGCCAGTCCTTGGAAGGTAAGCCTTACTGAACTCGACCTTGAAGTCACAATTAAATCACATTTTTTTCATGAAACTAGGTAGATCTTTACATCATAACAAGAAAACAATACTGCTTCTATTGTATTTTTTCATTCAGCTGCCAGCAGTCCTTTTTCTTCATTCACAAAACACTGTATTTCAGAAGTATTATTGCTTTTAGGGCTCATTATTTACAGTAGGTTTTCTTTTTTTAAAAAAGTAATTTTTTTCCAATTAAGCCTAACAGTCATACATTTTCCTCCCAACTTTCTGACAATACTTTTTGACTATGTAATCAGCCTTTCAGAGTAACAGTAAATTCCATATTCTCTTAGAGAAAAAAAATGTGTAGGGTATGCAAAGCAGCTAGAAAATAAATTTATCTTTTATCACTGCAAAATTTCATAGAAAGCACAGCTGAAGATATACTCCACTTGTCTGGATATACTGATTTCTCTCACCTTCATTTTTTAAAATGTTAACATACTGGCGCAACTTTTCACTCAGTCTGATGACAGCGGAGTTTCAGACATAAAATTTGTTTCTGGCTTCAGACATAAATTTCAGTAATACTGAAATACCACCTTGTTTTAAAGGCATGATCAGAGCTGGTGTTCAGCATAGGCAAGGAATAGAGTTATTCTGTGGATTTGCCCCCCCTGTAGGCCCTCAATGATCAGTCATAGATTGATTTGGGTTGAAAATGACCCTTAAAGGTCATCTAGTCCAACCCCCCTGCAAAGAGCAGGGACATCTCCAAGCAAATCAGGTTACTTAAAGCTCCATCCAACGTGACCTTGAATATTTTCAAGGACATCCACCACCTTTCTGGGCAGTGTTTCACTACCCTTATTGTAAAAAATGTCTTACTTCTATGTATTCTGTATGCACACTCTTTTAATTTAAAACAATTACCCCTTGCCCTATCAGAACAGACCCTGCTAAAAAGTCTCTCCCATCTTTCTTGTATGTCCCTTTTAGGTACTGGAAAGCCTCCCTGTAGTCTCTTCTTCTCCAGGCTGAACAATCCCAACTCTCTCAGCCTGTCTTCATAGAAGAAATGTCCCACCCTCCTCTAGAACACAGTTCTATGATCTTCCTCTAACGGGGACTTCAGAGCTGGATGCAGCACTCCAGGTGGGCTCTCACCAGAGTGATGCAAAGGGGCAGAATCTTCTCCCTCACTCTGCTGGCCATGCTGCTTTGGATGCGGCCAGGATGCAGCAGGATTTCTGGACTGCGAGTGCACACTGACAGATCAGATCCACCAGCACCCCCAAGTTCTTCTTTGCAGGGCAGCTCTCAACTTCTTCATCCCCCAGCCTGTGTTGATACTGGAGGTTCCCTTGATCTAGGTGCAGCCCCTTATACCTTGTTGAACCTCATGAGGTTCACGTGTGCTGATTGCTTGAGCCTTTCCAGGTCCCTGTGGATGGCATCCCATCCTTCAGGTCTGTCAGCTGCACCACTCAGCTTGGAGCCATCTGAAAACTTGCTGAAGGTGTGCTCAACCATACTGCCTACACCACCGATGTTGGTATTAATCAGTAGTGGTCCTAGTATGGACCCCTGCAGAGAACCTCTAGTCGCTGATCATCAGGTCACTAAGGCATTGATTACTGCCCTCTGGTTGCACCATTCAGCCAATCCTTATGATGTCATGTCTCAGCTTCTTCTCCTCTCCTTCCTTAACCCAACATTCTCCTCATCCTCCCTTTCTGGCTCATCTCTGTGGTGTGGTTCATCGGTGTGTGCAACCACAATCCTAATTTCTGCATCCTACTACTGACCTGCTTTGTATTGCTTTTTAGATCCTGCAAAGGACAGGAAACTCTCTCCTCTTGCCTATGCTGAACTCCTCAGTGAACACGTTCCAGAGCCCAACAAGTTTAATTTCCTTGGAGTCTGTGAGGAACTTGAGAGAGAAAGTACATTAAACATCCACCAAGAGCCACCCCAAGCATCACTGATCTTTGCAAACTGATTGCCACTGAGATCTTCCAAACTATTACACTGGGAAGATACAAAGTAGCTGTCAAAAACCTGGGTTTTGCAGAAAAAGGATATGTTACCTCTCAAAATTCAGATCAGTCAACAACTGCCATCTATGGCTTAAGCTATTTCTGTGACCTATGCTTAGAAAATTTATATATTTTATTTTTTTAGAGGGCTTATAGAGGTGTGATCTTAATGATTCAAAACATTTTAACTTTCTCAAGTTTTGAGGTTACATTTAATTCCACATCAAAGTCACTGCAAACATGAATTACTTGAATATGATATCAAATCACAGTTTAGGTTAAGTTCCTGTGGAATTCCAGGAGTGTAAGTCTCACTCAGGAGGAGCTTTGTGCTTTGTAATACTGGACTGCGATTTTTGAAAGGCACAAATACAAGTCAGATGTGGATCTTTTGTTGAATTTCAATGTGATATTAATACTTAATTTTCATTCAATTTTCTAATGGTAGAGATTGGACAAAAATGTTAAATTTTAGCAGTAAGACCAGTAGAAACCACAGGGTAACATTCATCTCTCCTTGGAGAAAGTTTTGCATATCTAAAGGCCCAGAGTCAGGTGGGTACTTGGAAAATCCTAATATGTTTGGTTCATTACTGGTTATTTTGCTGCATCAAGGCACTAACATGAAAGTGGTTTTGCTTTTAGGGATTATAAATAGAAAATGAAAAAACTACTCATTTTGTATACAAAGAGAAAAAAGGCACTTATGCATATTCCTGACACGAGTACAATTTGTTGCTGTACAGAAAGCAGCAATACAAATTCTACAGTAATGGTTTTGTCATGGGAAAAGCAATTTGGAAAACAGGAACTTATCATTACCCTAAGCAGTATAGTTTCTTTTATAGCCACGTATACTCTTAAAAATACAAATATTGATGTTTAAAATGAGAGTAATATTAAAAGGAAATCTACAAATAATTGTGTAGAAACAGTGATTTTGCAATATATACTCAAGCTGAAAACATAAACACAGAAATTTTAAAAGCCATTTAGCAAGATGTGTTAACATAATGGGTCAGAAACAAGAAACATTATTTTAGTTAGATTCATAAGCTTAAATATGTTCAAAATTATGTTTGGAAGGGTGTTTTTATTTGTTTTCAGTCATCAAATAACTACCTGCATTATTTGAGATCACATTTAAAGCACATATTGTCCCTTGAAACTCCTTGGGCCCCTTTAACATGATAGTTTGCCAAGCATATGTGATTTTTTGTTGTGAAAAAATCATTGTGAATATGCATTGTTTAGCTGAGTGCTGTAATGCTATCAATTCAAACTTCTAATAGTCTCTATAGGATCTATCAAAATTCTAGATCTATAACCATATTTTTAATCCAGCATTAAGTAACAGGAGATCTTTAACAATTCCAAATGCTAAAGGTGTCAGCTTTGCTTAAAAGCAACACTGTCTTTTATATGAGATGATACTGTTCTTCCTGTGAACAAACAAAAAAAACCCATCAAACACAATTTTGCCCATATTTAAGCTTATGAATCTAACTAAAATCACGTGTCTTGTTTCTGATACATTATGTTACGGCATCTTGTTAAATTGCTTTTAACATTTTTATGTTTGTGTTTTGAGTCACAGGATGCTTTGAAAACTGTTGACTTGATAATGACTGGGATTGCGTGGGAAGCGTGACAGACAGCTATTATGAATTCAGTAATGGCTCACATGCAGCTCTGGATATTAGAAATGGATTTTCTCATGTCACAGTCCTTCTTCCATTGATCAGATACCTATAAGGGAAAAATGAACGGAAGGCAGCTTGCATAGTTTTCTCAGCTCAGCAATGGGGACCGGCCTCACTCTTTGTCTTCTCAGATATCAGGCAATTTACTGAATCTAGAGAGAAGCTACAGAGCTTCTGTAATCTAGTCAGTGCTGTGGGACAGGTTTTCAGTGGCTTATTCCACAGAGGTTGGATGAGTCCTGTGTGCTTTTGCCACGACCAAATCTCCAAGTTGCCTTTATTTTCCCTGAAAGATAGAGTTCCCCAGCTCCATCTCAGATACCTCTGAGATTGGCCTATTTATTGTTTACTTGAAATAGACAGAACACTGAAGCCAACAGTACAAGTATTGCTTGGTTAGAAAGTATCAAAATAAGCTCCAATAGGGAACAAAAAACATCTTTCAGATCTTGAAAATAGGGAGTTCATGAGATTCACGGAGCTTTGGAAAGGTGGTTAATCATATCAAGGGAGAGAGGAGAGCGGTGAAAGCATTGGGTCACATCTACAGTTCCTTGAAAAGTTTTGAAAGAGAGAGAACCCATCTGCCTTTATTCTGTTTCACATCATCAAGGAAACACATCTACTCCCCACTACAGCATACCCTGACTTTCCTGACCAGCTGAGGCCCGATGGGATAATACGGAGCTTATTTCCAGAAGCTCCTTATCTCTAAAAATAAACCCTGCTATCTATTTCCCAAATGTGAAGGGAGATACTGACTACTATGAGCCCTGCTGCCAGAGATTTCAAGGGAGTGAGAGCGACACTTGAGGAAGGTTTGCTCAATTTGAGCATGTCATGAGGCGAAATGAACTGTGGAAAACACAACAGAGCAGCCACATCACAGCACTGACTTTTTAGCAATAGTTGCAGGGCTTCAGGTCAAATGTCACATACTCACTTGTGCTTTCATGTAGACTTCTGCAGTATTTTACAGTTTATCAGATACAAAACAAGAGCTAAAAAAAGAACTTTTCCCATCTTGAGGGATGGGAAATGTTAAGGTGAACACTTTAAAATACCCAGTATCAGTTTAAAGCTGTTATCTAGGGCCTGACAAAAATTAAATGCTTATGGTGTAGACAATGGTATTTAATAGGAAATGCTAACTTCTTTGGCCATGTAAGAGAGATAACCTGCTGAATTTAGTCTGGGTTTTTTTTTTTTTTTGAAGACTGAAAATATATAGAAAAAGAGAAGATGAAATCAATGGAGAATTCTTCAACAAAATGTGAGAATATAAGCTGAAACAGTTAACATGTCAGTAATCTGTTTTCTCAATAGTGTCCCACCAGACAAGGAAGAACAGCCCAATGACTATACCAGATGTCTCAGAAGTTTCCACTGTTGCCCTATGAAACAGTTCCAGGCCCTGCCATGATGCTCTGGCATCTCATTGCACATCTGGATCTGCTTTAACCGGAAAATTCTTAGCCAATGTAAGAAAACTTAATTATGACCATTTTACTTTTTCATCAATTCATATATTTGTGGGAGGTTTAATGTACAGAATTCTGAATACCATTGTTTGTTTGTGAGACGTATCACAGTGCATTTAGGATCTTTGCACACTTACATGATCTTAGCTTAGGACTTTCTACGGCCTTAGTACTCTAATTTCTTTCAGAGTGCTAAAAATTCTGATTTAAGTCTCAAGAGCTCCTTAACAATTATTAGTGTATTTAGTCACCTAAAACTATTATGATGTGATTTCTGTTTTTTAATGAGTATGCTGTAGTTTCACATTTCAAACATACCTAGTTGATTAAATGATTTATGACACATAAGTTTTGTTTCTCGACTTGGAATTATTATGGTTATATGTGTTACATAATTTAATTTAATTAAACCAGCTATTATGGTCTGGGCAAGTCCATTAAAAAAAAAAAAGAAAAAATACTCTACTATGTTTAGTCCAAAGAATTTTGCCATGTTCTCCATTTTACAGTAGGCTTTTAGTCTAGAAATGTTGCAATGCATCACATGTTTTTAATAAGAATATTACAACAACCTTACCCATGCTTTCATTATAACACTTATTGTTGACTGTAATTTCCTCTCACATCAGCTGGCAAATTCAGCGTGATAAAAATGACAGCAGTAAATTCCACTGCCAGAATTTTTTTTTTTACACCATCTGTATAGTATTTATATGTTGCTATATTCATACATTTTTTTTCATATAAATGAGGTTTAATGGTTCAATGGCTGCAAATCCTTATTATACTTTAAGATAAATATAAGATTTTTTTCATCTGCATTCATGTTTTTTATCAGAAATCTACTTATTTTAAAAGTGGTAATTGGGTATCCCCTTGTTTGTGTACACTCATAGTAGTCATAGAGCATGGATATGTAGAAGCCAGGTGACTCCTGCAAGATGACATTTTTACAGTGAAACAAACATTTAAGAGTGAAACCACCTCTGGTAGAAACATGTATTTTGTCACATAATTTCTTGTCTTTCAGTTATATTCATGTATCTGTATAGTAGGAGAAGTCACCCTTATGCAATATGGGAACTAATCTACATTTAAACAGTATTTTTCCTTTTTAACCCACACTTGTTCTCTCATTCAGATCATATTACAACTCCACAAGCAGGTCCACCTCGGGAATGGAGGACACAGCACAGGGACAGAAATGATCTCCTGGGAAGGAGGGTTAACTGAATATCCATAAACTCTGTATCATGGAGGAACTGGCTTGCTTATGTTCAGTAACAGATAAAAAATTTTACAATGCACAGCTAATCCCACTTCTTCCTTCCAAGAGGGAGATGAAAGAAAGGGAAAACAGATCTGTTAGAAATGGCAGTTATTTCACTTAGGATACCATCTGACAAGTTCAAACACTGAGACAACAGCAGAACAAAAACCTAAAGGAAGTAGTGTTGCAAGCATTCAAGCCCTGTGCTGCTCATTAAGCAACCCGTTTCCCTATGTACTCAGAACTTCAAACATGTCTTTGTTCTTAACATTTGCTTTCAAGATTTATAGGCAAACTCACTGTGCCTGACACAAATGCTTTTGCACACATTATGCTTGCAAAACCTCATAATGGGCATGCAAATTGATATTTATTCACTCAAAGACAGTAACTACAAATAACTACTCCTGCTGCAGTATCCATTGAGACTAGCTGTGATACACAGGTGTATCCATCAAAATCTTCTTTCAAACAAGCCGTTTTCATCAGGTAAGAGCTATAGGGACTTTTTTTCCCCAAGCAGTGGTCAGCAGGGAACAGATATGGGTTGTTTGTGGGGTTTTTTTGCTGCTTTTTTTGGGGTCTTGTGGTTTTGTTTGCTTGGGTTTTTTTAAGCATTAGTAAGAACAGCCACCAAAGAGCTCTAGAGGCCATGGAGCAATAATTGCTGGAGCTGGCTCCCTTGGGAGGGGCTACGTGAAACAGAGAATGGACAGCAACAACCCTTCCAGTACCTTCAGGTGAACTGCTTGCTTGCACTGTCATTAAAATGCAATTATGCACAGTTTTACTTTCACAGAATCTCATTCTAGAGACAATGAGATTCTTGCCCTAGCAACCATGGAAGCTGGATCAAGTGCTCTGCCTCCTCTCTACACCCACAAACCTGCCACAGGAATTGTCATCAGGCTTATGGAGATTAATTTAAGATTGCAAAGCTCTGATAATTAATTCTATAGCAAACAAACACAAAATGCTTTTAAACCACCAGGCCTTTAGCTAAGAACAGTAACAAAAGTCATTATTTCCTCCCACTACCTTAAAAGAAAAAAAAATCCACCGTTTTCAGATGCTGTTACAGCTCTCATTCTAATTTAACACTACCTTTCTCTCATAAGGATAGTATATGAATTTTTTAACTTTATAAACAAGAACAAACACACAAATTATCTGCACTGTTATTACTGTAAGATGAAGAAAACAATAGTGAAATTAATTATCTTATGCTCAAAGAGAAAAATCCCAACGAGAGGTAACATGCAGAGGTTTTCACTTTGGAGGACAAAAGACACATTACCTTCTCATTCACCTTTAACTTACATAAGGTTAAATCACTGCTATTATTTTTCTGCTGAAGGACTCTTGGGATGAAATTTGTGATGCAATACAAACAAAATGGATCAAATATGTTGTTAAGTCCCCAGGATGTATTAAGGAATGACTACTCAGTGTGTTAGCTTTGTGAAAGGAAACTTCAGCTGCATTCTGCTTTGAACCATTTTCATACTTCAGCAGATCAGTCAGTTTAGATTGATGAAATATTTACTTGTAATCAACATGATCAATTAATGCATTTGATTTCAATGTAGTGACTGTTCAGAGACAAAATGAGACAGACCCTATAGTATTCCCATCTGGGATATCACATGCTCCAATGACTAGCACTTGCTGTTTCAAGGACAGTGCACTTCTTTCTCCTGTCATTCAGGGCAAAAATTCTCTTACTTTCCAAAGTACACATTCATTTCAAATTGTACTGTCAATGCATTAATAGAATACAGCCCAAAGTTTGTATTCAGGGTGGAATGGGAGACATTCATTCTACAGAAAAGAGTTATCTGGCTTATATTTTGAAGAGATAAGGCATATTGCTATTCTCTTGTTTAATTAAGAAATAACCAAAATTAATTTAAATTCAAGGTAAAAGGTACTGTTATTAATTTTTTGATACAGTTTAGGAAAAGGACACCAAAAAAAGCTTCAAAGAGTAGTGGAAACCTGAAAAGGAGGTGTTTTATATTGTGCATTTATAATATGTTTTATAATGTGCATTTAGTTTGTATTAAGCTAAGCCTAAGCCATAAACACCATTAATTCTGTGATTTTTAAAGCTGGAATGACTTTGTTAGGGTATAAAATACACATTAATCCTTATTCCAAAATTCTTCGGGAATAATTGTGTCCCTGTTACTGTTCCAAAAATATTTTCTTTTTTATAGACTTAATGGCTAAAGCAGCTGAAACGGTGATGAGTGGTGACTGGTTTTCCTCAGTTCTTATTCTGCTGATGTACTGCTATTGCTATTACTCTGAACTTCCTTACTTGGGTTTTCATTGCTGTCTTGGGGAAGCTCAAGATGCATGAAAATAGACACCATTCTCAGTTAACCTGTATTCAATACAAATTACTTTATTGGTAAAGAGGACACTGCTGCCATATTAGACTGACTCCACATATAAAAAAGATCCAGGACTGAGGCTTCCAGCTTCTGAATTTGCCTCATGATATTCTGCACTATGCCTGAGGCAAGCTTTTAACTTCCAGACTTTATGCCTATTTTCAAAGTGAAAGTGCTATGGCCCTAAGACAATTTTATTAGCTTTCTTTCCTTTTTTTTCTTCTCCTTACATTTTTTATATATAGATCATAAACATGGATTTCATCTTGCTTTGTTTACATAGAACAGATTTAGTTCCCTTATAAATCTGCAAAATGGAAATAAACACTTGTGAATGTTGTCATGTTTAAGCCATTAGTCACAAGCCTCAGAAGACAAATTACCCTAAGCATGGTTCAGGAACAGCAGAAGACTGCTCATTCTAACTCATCTTTATTACAAAAAAAGAAAACAACTAAACTGAATGTTGCCAGTGATGCACTGTCTTTTTATCTGACCATTTAGGTAAGGTTTCATGGAAAAGGCAAAACTAATGGTTGAAAGAAGAATAGTTTTATAGAAACTATTTTTATTTTTTTGTACTGTGAACAGTAAGACATAAACATTTCTGTCCTCAGTTGTCCTACTCAATACTGCATCTTCCCTGTATACCTCAAATGAATCAAGTAAATTCTCCAAGACAACTCCATTAGGCAAAAAGAGAGGAACACTGTGAGTAGACCAAAGATATATACACACACTGATGAGCCTCTCCAGGTATACTGGGAACTAATTTCTGTTTGTTTTTCCTCTCAGCAGAGGTAACTGGTTTTCATCTCTGCTGTACTCAGCTGTTCTTCTCAGAAAACATGTAGGAATCTTTGAAAAAAAAACTTTGAAAATTTTACCGTTTTGAAACCATGTCCAAAATTAACCAGTGTGTTCTAAAATTACTGTAAGGAAATTTAAAATTACTGTAAGGAAACCAGTGTGTTCTAAAATTACTGTAAGGAGTGACAGAGGCAGTTAGTAAAACTGCATAGGTCTTATTACACTCAAATAGAAGAGGGCTAGAACTGTATGGTTGAAGGCTTTGAAAAACAGGCTTCTGGAAATGGAATTGTATTTAGAAGAAGGCATTTGCAATCTCTTGATGTTCAAAACTGAGGAACTCTGAACAGTAGTAGAAGGATATAGATATAAAAATTAATTTAGAGAGGATTTAGACACAGACCATTATTAATTTGCAACACCAGGGGATTAACCCAAGGACCCCTGGTGCCTTTCTTGCTATGCCTTGTAACATCACTCTATTAGATACTCAGTTTCTTCTATAAATGTATCAGTATTCTGACATCAGAGTAATATAAAAATGCCAGATTGTTCATCCTAGTTATTAGCAAACACATCAGTAAAATTCTAGTTCTAGCAATGCTAAATTACTACAAGATGAACCCAAAGTCATCGTGCTTTCTCAGGCTTTGTGACTGCATTACTGCATTGTCATATTTGCGAGAAAAAGCACCACAATATATTAAGTTACTCTAACAGATCCTCAGTCATCTGACAGAGCTCACTGGAGATAATGGCTACAGAACTGCTCATCCAAATTTCACATCAAGCATCGGGTCTTTGAAACTACTCATTATACCATTAAGTCTACCAACAAATGTCATATCACATGCATTTGATTTTTAATTTTAATTCAAAAATTGAGAAATATTTTTATCTAGTTCCACAGTTTAAATAGCACAGGGAAACTTATTAAATGATCTGATTAGTAAATTTCAGAGGAAAATCATGCTTCCTTTCTCCATCTAGATATGAAGCAATAGTGTGGGTTGACTTCAAACATTTTCTAGTGCTGTCTTGTTAGCATGTAGAACACAGAAACACATGGTGTCATGAAAAGTTAGCATCAGTATGGTTATTCTGTCCTTGAAAATGTTATAATGGCTCCCAAGTTTCGTGGGTCTCTATATATCAGGCATGTTTCCGGAGAGATTATACTTCCTAATGCAAGGTAAAAGAAATCTGGTTAAACAGGAATAAAAAAAGTAGACCTGCTGTTTCCTTAGCAAAGCATAAGACCTCTGCCCATATCAAAACTACAGAAATGAATGCATTTATTGCAGACATATTTCAGCTACTCTGATGACTGTTCTCCACAGAAGAGGGAAAACATAAGAAAATGGCCTTTCAGACCTTGCATAAAAAGCTATTGATTTCACTGGCTGCAATTTATGTGGTATCTCATTCTCTTCAGGAAAAAAAAAATTACTCAGCTGGGTCACATAATTATTGACAGCAGCATAAGACGCTTTACAGTGTAAGATCACACTAACACATTAATTGTTTCTTTGACAGCTCTGTGAGAAACAGAGAGGAATCCTGCCTATTTGCCAGGAGATTCATAAGCAGTCTCACACTATGCCTCATCCTGCAGATTCCCTCTACAAAGAATTTATCATCATAATCACTGAGCAAAGTATGTGCTACGTTTAAGAACAGGTTGCCAAAGCCTAATGGAAATTCAAACATATTGTGGAACTGAGAGACAAAGTAAGATAAATTGTTATGCCTCACTGGTAAGTTTGAATTTGGAGAACAGTACACAAATGCAACACAGAATCTTAGAATGGGTCAGGTTGGAAGCAGCCCCAGTGGATCATCTGGTCCAACCTCCCTGCTCAAGTAGAGTCATCCTAGAGCACATGGCACAGGATTGTTTCCAGATAGTTCTTCAGTATCTCAGGGAGACTCCACCCCCTCTCTGAGCAATCTGTTCCAGTGCACAGGCACCCATACAGTAAAGACCTTTGTCCTCATATTCAGGTGGAACTTCCTGTGCATCCGTTTCTGCAGTTCAGTCTCTTGTCCTATTGCTTGGCACCACTGAGAAGAGTCTGGCTCCATCCTCTTGATGCTCTCCCTTCAAATACTTATATCAGTGATTAAGTCCTCTTTCAGTTGCCTCTTCTGAAGCCTGGAGAAACTCAACTTCCTTAGCCTTTCTTTGTGAGAGCAATGCTCCTGTCCCTTAATCATCTTTTTTTACCCCCCACTGGACTTGCTCCCGGAGCTCCATGTCTCTCTGGCACTGAGGAGCCCAGAACTGGACACAGCTCACCAGATGTGCCTCACCAGGGCTGAGCAGAGGGGCAGGATCACCTTCCTCTACCTGCTGGCAATGCACCCCAGGATCCCATTGGCCTTCTTGGCCACAAGGACACACTGCTGGCTCATTCACAGCTTGTTGTACTCCAGGACTGTTTGCTGCATTCTGTGTGGTTTATGGTCCCTAGAGCCATTTAAATCTGGCGTGGTGGCTCTGGTAACACCCTCATGTCAGCCTCACCAGCTCAGTGAGGGTCCTGTCAGGGTCCTGCACATCTCTCAGCTGTTGTTAAATACATCTTTATTCAAAAGAGTGTGAGCTAAGTGGTTTTATTTCTCTCAACTCCATTCATCTGCAATCTTCTGACAGTGACAGAGTTACTCAGCAAGATATTGTACATTAAATAGAAAGAAATCTTGAGAAACAGCACAGCAGATTTCTATTCCTTGGTTGCTGTTTGAAGAGCCTGGGGATAAAATGATGCCTGAAGATTTCGTATTCTTACAAGATTTGCTTTCTATTTCATAGAGCAGGTTTATTCCATATTCTCAGCCACAAGCCTGTGTTTGCTCCCCTTATATTTTTCCTTAATCTCTCATCCTTGAGTATTCCTAAACAAGTAGTTATGGTACGTCCTGACAGAAATGTCTTAGAAAAAGGTGTTCACTTCAATAAAAAGATCCAAATCCAAATGTAAGGGTTCCCTACAGAAAATATTTATTTTTCTGAAAAACTGTCAAAGGAAGAGTTTATTAATAAAGTTAAGAATCATAATTACTACAGAAAAGTAAGCAAGATGAATGTGAAAGATAGATATATTCTGCACATGCACTAGCAAAGTATTTAAGCATAAGCTTAATTATAAGAATGTGAGTAATCCCAGTGGCCTGTATAACTGCTATAAGGAAATCATATTACCAGGATATAGAAGCTGGTTTTGCCTCTCAGGGAATTGCTGGATTTTTGGGATTCCAGAATACCTTTGAAAGGTCACTCTGAGCTGTTTAATTAACTAAGAAAAGAGACTGACTGAATGATTGCATTGCAATTTATATTGAAATGCATAAAATGTCATTTAAACTGAGTAAATTATGGACTAAATATTAAAGGCATTTAAAGTCAGCTCTACAGATCAAACAACAAACAAATGAAAAGCTATAAAGAAAATAGCAGCAATAACTTTAGTCACAGCACTTTCAGGAAAATAATTTTCTATTACTGAAGATATTTTATTATTTTCTACTTTATGCATAGGGGAAAGCCATATGTTCTGTAAACCAGTCTTATATACACGACAGCTCTTCAAGTTCTTGTAGGACTGTTCTACGTGTTTCAAAACATCCAATGGGGCCAACAGATATCTGTAGGCTGGTGGGTTGTGTCCTCCCTTCCTTCCTTACTCGTGAAGAAATGGGGATAGGGCTGGAGATAGGTACTGAGATGGGCTGAGAGATCAAGACAGGGTGGTCCGGGATGCTCTGGTGGCTCCTTAAGCATAGGGTAGACTCCTGCCAGGGACTCTCCCAGCTCCCCCTGCTCCCAATCCCCTGGCACCCACAGCCTGAATTCCACCATGGTGTGCATTTGGGATAAGCAGAGTGCACAGGCCCCAGGCAGGGGCTGGCTGCAGGAACTGCTGGTACTGGCTGCACCTCCCGTGGTGTCCCTAGGTTTGTAAGCAAACCTCTGAACTGTCCAGGAGGACAGGATAAATCTCTAAATAGGATCTGCACCTCTTTCTCCATTCATAGTTCAACCAAAAGGGCTGGGAGGAGCAACCCAAGGAGGGAGCAAGCTAGGCACAGGTAGGAGCACCCTAGAGCTGATATAAATGAAAAACCTCACAGGCAGATTGAGGCTCTTGCACCATCCCACCTCACAGGTTTGGACTCCTATGTTCTGTGGTAAATATTGCCCATTTCAGTCATCTGCTGTAAAGCAATAACATTAGTATTGCTTCACGCCTATTTCTCAAAGAAGCTTGGATTAAAATGAAATTATTTGGGAGCAGAGTTGACTTACTTGTTTGCTTTGAAATTCCTTGGAAATCGTCTAAACCACAGGCATTTCAGTGCAATAAAGCAAATTCAGAATACTCTATTCTAGCTGTTGAAGAATACCCTTAAACATCAATGAATGATCTGCTTTTATTATGCAAGAAGATATACTCCCAAGTGATGAAAAATTAACTTACTTCATGCCAAGGGAAAGTCGTACTGAGCTTTGTTAAATGTACCTTTATGTTTAAAGCATATTTTCAACGTTAACACTTCAAATTGCTCAGTAAAGGATAAAACATTATAGTTAGAAATACAGACTAAGTACATGGTTTTAAAAAAGCAAACGGTATACTCTAAAAAGCAAGAGTAGATGGTATTGCTCTCTTCCCTCCTACTGGTGTAAAGGAAGAGCAGTTCCTTTGATATTTTCAGCGTTACGCCGCTTAAAAGTTAATGCAACTGAAATAAAATATCAGTTTTGTAATTGGTATAAGAGGCCAAATGTAGAAGTTGATCAGCATTTGGACTTACATTCAGTAAAATGAGTCAGACCCATATTATCATTGGACAGATTTGCTGGTTAGAGTCTGCACAGTTCAAGAGAACAATGTAATTCAGAGAGGTGATCACAAAAATACCGATTTTGGATGACTGCAGCAGAGCTGGATTTCAGCATTAGGAACTATTACCACTTCTGGTTAGGTGTAGAAAATTACAGGATACCACCAGAGTTTCAGTGATTAACCAGTAAAATTGAGAATAACAATATTGCACTCCCAATACACCAAAGCATCTTAAAACAGTATTGCTGGTGGGCAGGATCATTATTGCTGTCTACTAAGAGGACAGGGGCTCCAAAAAGTCAGTTCAATGGTCTCTGATCTTAGTGTCATGGATTACTACCATATGAGTAAAAGAAAAATTGTAGGTACCTTACTAAATCCAAGTATCACCAAAGCAAAGAAGATAAAAATGTTCTGGATTGAATATACGGATGTTGTATTATTAGTGCTGACCCCGCTAGGGATCAGCAATACAAACCTTAAGTTGGTAATTTACATTATGTTAATGGCATTTTTCATTTCTGCAGTGAAAAATGTATTCTACAGAAGATTACTGCCCCATTCTCGAAGTACTACATCTTCAGTACCATGAATAGGAATGGATTTTATAAGTTGTTTCCTTATACTAATCAGAAAATCCCTGAAGTGAGAAGTATCATAAGAAAAAAAGAGATTACTTAATGTGCCAGGATCTGCTTTCACCAGCAAAAATTTGATTAGTTTGTTATAATGTTAGTCTGCTGTTCATGCTCTATTTTACATATGAATACAGCAAAACTTAATGGAGGAGAAATGTTAGCCTCTCATTCAGCTGCCCTAAAACAACCACTTGTTTCACTGTAAGTCCAAGGCTAGGCTTTTTGATCTTTTTCCTTCCTCTTGTAACTCATCTACTACTTTTCAGTTCATTATCAGCCAATGAACATAAGCTTGTGATGCCTCACATTTTTAAAAAGAAAAAGGAAATTTTTATAGTACAGCATCAAATTCATTTTTTTCTCATTTGCATTGCCAATTTACTGTTGCTGGAAATGCTTTTGCACTGTATCCAAATGCTCAAATGCTGGCAGAAATAGCGTGAAGCTTTTATTTTTCCCTTGGAAACTGAAGGCAGTAAGTTCCACTCTAGTTACGTAGGTTCCTTGTTTTCTGCATTCACACTGTTGTATTTAATCCATTGTCTCATGGCAGATAGGATCAAATGAATTTCTTGCCTTCCCATTTTTCTAATGTGATACTATTCAACTCTATTAAAAGGAAATTTTTTTCTCTTACAAAGCTGTACATTTGGGGGGAATTTATTGCAACTTAATTTGCCTTATCTTCTAGGAAAATATACTGCTGAGTGTCCCATTTCCTCTGTGCATTGCTTATTTATAACTCTATATAATCTGTTTCCTGTTTACAACTGTATTTTCTTTTGTTAGTGCATTCCATTATTAGTTTTTCTTTCTAAAAGTAAATATTTGTATTTCATTTGACGAATTAAGTTTTCTTTCTTTGTGTTATTGTTAGTTTTGCAGTCCTTATCCATATTGAAGGATCTCCACATACTAGACAACCTACAGACCTATTTTCTCAGGTAAATAAAAGCTACAGAGTCTAAGCAAGAGCAACCATTGGTTCTCCTGCTTGTTGTATTCTGACATTTTATTGCATTTTATTCCACTTGGTTTCTTTGTAGGCTGCATTAGGCAAAAATTCTTTTCTCCAAAATTTGATATGAATGCACACAATCCCATTCCATTTGATCACACATTACTGAAGTAATACGTAGTAATACATAGAGCACAACTGATGTAACCAATGTAAGAAAACACGTATTGTAAGCAACAAGAGTTAAAAGCAAAACAAGTGGATTTTATTTTCTAGATTATTTCAAAATGCCTACCAATAAGGAACTAAAAAAGACTGAGGCAACCCCAGAGAGTGCTTGATTCAGCCTTTATTCTTCATCCTCAGTTATTTTTAACTATATTTTAATAACGGACTATAGCTTTTTTTTTCCTTTTCTGTATTGTATCATAAATTAGGTGGTGATAAACCTAAGTGCAGTTGCTTATTAAAAGCATCCAACCATGTTTTACTGCTTGAGACTTGAGTCCGGGTGGTACTCAGCATTGGTAGCCAAGGCCAAGATGTTCCGGACCATTATGTGTCACCATGTTCCAGTAATAAAGAGCCAGGGCCAGCACTTTGATGGAAACATTTCTGTGACAATGTCTTTCTGTCTCTCTGACTACCAGGAAGCACAGGTACTCTGAACAGTCAGGAGGAATGAGTGTATTTTTTACCTGTCTGTCCTTGCTATACAATGTGGCACCACATTTGGATTATCCTAAAACAAGGGGATAGAGGATAGGAAAGCTGGCTGTAGAGACCTATTTTAGAGCAGTTCATAGCTTTTAAGTAAACACCACCTTTTGGTTAGGCAAATATTCAGGTGATAACACTGATGACTCTCCAGACAGGGCCTTCCTCTTCTCACCTTTATTCCCCCTATGCCCTGGCAAACACTTTTGAATTGCATTCACACTGCAAAAGCTCTGGCTGAGGACACTGCTGAAAATGTGGCTGCACCCTACAGAGCAGCCAGCCTCTGCACCGCATCTGAAAATGCAAAAATTGCCACTGTGAAACAGAGGGACCCCCAAGAAATCCTGTCCATTGATCCACCAATGCACTTCTCTGTGCTTGGTTCACAGCATTTAGACCTCGAGGCACCATTATGGTAATTCCATTTCACCTTCTGCATAAAATGAGAGTTTGCAGGTTTTATTTCACTGCAGCAGATACTAGTGAGTTGGAAGCTAACGATTATTATGTCTAAATGACCTTATTGTATCAAAATGAAAACCCCATAAAAATTGATTGTTAGGAGCAAGGGATTATACTGTTCTTCTAAGGGAAAATAGCTTGATTTTTCTTTTTCATTTCCCATTTATATCTATGCACTTAATTTATTTATAGTGATAAATACACATTCAAACTAAGTCACCTCAGTAAAAGACATGGAGCTGATACGAATTTATACCAAACCCGCCTCTCATAAATGTATTTATTGAATTCACACAGGCTGAGATTTAACATACAGATCCACACCAGTAAGTAAGAAGGGAGGAGAGATGTTTTAAAAACTCATAGCATATGTGAAAGTAACAAAAGGTGGAATTTGTTTTGACAGATATTTATCAAGTTGATTTCTGAGAAGACATTCAAACACTACCATGATTGTGCATTCAGCTACTCTACAGTGGCACAGGTGTTATGTATTCAAGCATTCTCTACTGTTCTAGTCCCAAAGCCCATTAACAAGACAGAAGCCCAAGCTATTGTCTCTTTAACTAAAATATGGCTTCCCAGTACTAGCTGAGGGTGGATAGGATTTGGGATTATGAGGTAGTACAAGGGAATTCCAGGTTTACAACCAGGATTAAGATCTGTGGGTATGGACAACCTGAAAAGTATGGCATGTTGTCGGTTGATTTAATTTTTCTGCCTCTCCTGTGAGTTTATGTGAGGCTTTAGGTTTCTGTAGAATTCCTGATTGCTTCACAAGTAAAGGTCGTGGAGGGGTTGATACATAATTGATGTAGAAGGGCAAAGAGCTCTGTGCCTAGAGGAAGGCACACAGTTTCTAAGAAAAGAATATCACCTGGAGTGCTGTAGAATAAGGCCTCAGAAAACTGCTGATTCAATGGATTTTTAAGCAGTCCCTACTTAAGGGGCCTTCCTTCCCCTTGACAAAACCAGTAGCCATCTCTAAATACTGATACATAAACTTTCAGCTGTGAAATCAAAGTTAATTTCAGTATGTTTTACAAAAACATATTTCAAATGGAACCCATGCAAATGTACATAAACTTGTTTGCCATATTTGTGGAATATTTTCCCACCTTTTAAAAATACATTTTGTAGCAATGAAATCAAAGCAGAGTCAACCAGGGACAAGTTTTGAGATGTTTCAAAAATGCTTCTTATAACAAGCTTGATAAGAAGCAAAAAGGATAATGATGTAAAGATTTTAAACACAAAGGAAACAAGACAGCTCCACCTCTATCCACCCCCATGAAAAAGAAAATTGGCCCAACCCTTCCCAAAATTCCCCTAGGCTACCAATAAACTTTTCAAGAATACAGCTGAAGAAAAAACATTATTGAAACAGAAATTTCAAGATGATAAGAATGTTTAGCAAAGCAAAAAATCTAATGAATCAAAAACACTAGGAGGCAGCTTTATAAAGTCTTTTTTTTATCAGCTAAGAAATAAGAGTTTCATAAAGGTCTAGCATTTCTTGAAAACACTGTGTATGGAAGATGGATCTTTGCTTGAGCCATATTCTATGTAACAGACAGAAACTCAAAATCAAATGCAAACTGAGTATTAGCAATTTTTTAAAAAATAGTCTTAAAAGTATTTAAGTCTGTTAAGTCTGTTAAATTGCTTAATAATTCTCACTGGAAGAAACAGAAACCACATTATTTGAATTGATTAAAGCTGAAGTGTACAAAACTCTATTCCCTTTGGGAACAATCCTACACCTACAAGGTATTGGCCAAGATGACCTCAGAGGTGTTTCCATCCTTTATTTCCTTGACTTAATGAATAAACATGAACCTAATCAGAATAGCTGTGCTGTTTATCTAAGCAATAGCATTCAGTTAACTGGAGCACACAAGGGAATTGTCTACTCTTATGCTGCTGATTAAACAAGATCAGAAAGCTTTAAAAAAGGCTTTGGAGTTTTAATTTGCAGACCTCGGTAGGCATCTGTATTTTAGTAACTTGTATATAACCTTGGACCTATGAAAGAAATCTTAAATAAGAGACTTTTTATAGGAAAATACTTTGTAAAACACAAAGGCTATAGACTTCAACTCTAAGACCACATGTAAAAAAATGTGCTATAGTTCTTCAGACACGCAGGCTTGAAGAAAGTAATTTCACAGAGAAAGAAAGAAAATGCAAAGAGCATCTTATATCAAGAGTGGCTTAGATACCGGGTGTTGCTGGATATTTTTTCCAGATGACTTGAATTTGCCTATGAACTTAAAGCCAAGTATCATTTGCATCACTATTAGTTTTGACCTTTTCTTACTTGAATGTGACAGCTGATTTCATGTCCCACATAGTCCTTTCTTCCTCATCCAAGTACTCAAGTGTTAAAAGTTAATCAAACAAATTTCAACAAGGTTATGATATTACCATTATTAGTTACTATATTTACAGTTTTGAAAAGCATATCATTTCCCATAAAAACTGTTCTGATACAAGGTAGCACATAGGATGTTTTGACAGCAAAGCAAACAGAAGATGATGGGTCTGGTCAGTGTGACTGTACTCCATGCAAATCAAGGTTTACTGGTGTTATTAGTTCTGTACCAAGTTGGATTTTAAAACCCTAGAGATAAGCTCCTTTTCAATTGTGGTCTTTGTTTTTCTCTTCTCACTATATATTAAAAAAAGCCACATCACTAGAGCTTGAGGTATAAAGTGAAGTCTCCTTGAGCAGGAAAGAAGAAAATTGCTGACTGCTGATGGTGGACAAATGGGAAAGAAAACAACTTAGTCTCTTGGGCTGTCAGCCAAGTGTGTGTTGTAGAGAGTCTTTGCAATAAAATGCTATCATGCATTCCTAGTCTATTATTTAGACATCTTTCAGGTCATGATTGCATTTGCTATTCCAATATAATGGCACTGCTTAAAATTTTAAAATGTATTTGACAGAAATTCACACTGTGCTACTTGAGACAGCTCAAATGGCATCATCCAGGTGGGAGAACGCTTTTTAGAACATTATGATCTGGCCTTTGGGATTGAAAGGCTTTTGACAAGTTAATTTTTATTGAAACAACAGCTATTTTATTTAGAAGGCACTTGGTTTTGGATCAACAGATTCTCAACAATCAGATTACTTTGAGTATTTTTTAATATAATACTTTCCCTTTGGAAAAATAAACTTTTTTTAGGCATGACATTAGGGTTTTTTTCTTATTAGTGAACTATGAACTGAACAACTTGTTCTTACTTTATTAAATTTTCCACATTATTATTATTTTTCCATATCTTCCCTTAGGTCTGCCTTTCCCCTTTCACCACAGTCATACAGATCTCCACTTTTTTTACCACCTTATTTTTGTTTCACCCTTTATTTTTTTTTTCAAAGAAAAAATGTAACTACATTTGAGTAAAATTAGTATAAAACTAATGTATTAAATTAAAAGTCTTAGCAAAGATGATTACAAAGACAACAAAGTTATAGTTGAAGATTTAAAGGGGAAGAAAATTAATCTTTAACTGCAATACAATATCACATTTTTTCAAAAATCGTAGATCAAGAGACTAGAAAAGAATGGAACTCCTAAAAAGACATAAGATTTTTAAAAACTTAACTTTAAAATATGTGACTCAAAGTTAAGTAAGTTGGTGCATAAGTTGCATCCCCCCTACATTTTATGCTATAAGACAACACATACGAAGAAGAAATATGTGAAAGTTTAATCAAGAAAAAGATGTTATGCAAGGAAAAAAAAGTGAAAATTACTTTAGTAAAGATCTTTCAGACAGATTGGCTAATGAAGACAAAAAAAACCCCACAACAACACTTTATCAGCTGTTGTTTCAAATTGTCAACACGCTGACAATTTGTGGTGCTAAACAACAAGATGTTCCACCCCAATCTCTCCTATACTAACCTAGATTTACCTGAGAGAAAATCCAAATATAACCTACTCAACATTTTGCAAATTATTTTATTAATCAGTTAGAATTATACATCAGGTGAGGTCACATATTCTGTATATAAAACCTTTTTTTTTAACTTATAATTATCCAATTATATTGTCTTTAAAGTGTTCTAGTTTATAGCTATAGACTTTAGCTGTAAGGTTAGGAGAGCAATATAAGTATTTACTAATCTCAACAAAGGAGCCAGGGGACCTTAAAATAAGGTCACAACTCTTAAGTTTCACCATAAAGGTCTTGAAATGCTGTTACTGTAAACATCTGATTCCAAAACAAAGCAGGAAACTGTTGTGTACTTAAACTCATGTTGCTTCTGGAATGGATTTTGTTATATTCCTAGATGCTTTTGCAAATAAAATATCCTGACACTTAAAAGGCAGAGTGATTTCAATATCTGAGGATTGCTCATAAAATGTTTTTCTGGTACAGTCTAAAGACTACAAGATAACAAGTTATTCTATCTATTGTGAAAACGCATGTGAATATGTAATTTAAAAAAACTTGTAAATAGTGGAAATTTAATTTTTGGGACTAGCTCACTGCAGAAGCAGAAACTTCTGACTTTAAAATTGATTGCTTTTAGATGTAAAGTGTCTACTTTTAGTACTAACTAACTCTAGAGTTACTTGTATACTTGAATAAAAATTAAATAGAAGACAAACCATAAAGCACAAAGAATCAAAGTATCACAGAATATTCTGGGATGGAAGAGACCCAAAAAGATTATCCAAGTCCAGTTCCTGTGTGTCCTGACACAGGACACATCAAGAGTCACACCATGGGCCCAAGAGTATTGTCCAAGTGCTTCTTGAACTCTGTTGGGCTGGTGCTGTGACCATTTCCTTGGGGAGTCTGTTCCAGTGCTCAACCACCCCTAGGTGAAAAATCTTCTTGCAATATCAACCTAAACCTCCGCTGAAACAACTTCAGGCCATTCCCTCAGGTCCCGTCACTGGACACCAGAGAGAAGAGATTAGTTTCTGCCCCTCCCCTTCCTCCCACTCTTGAGAGGAATTGTAGATTGCACTGAAGTCTCCCCTCAGTCTCCTCTTCTCCAGGCTGAACAGACCAAGTGACCTCAGCTGCTCCTCATATGGCTTCCCCTCAAGGCACTTCACCCTCTCTGCCCTCCCTTGGGCACTCTCTAACAGCTCAATGTCTTTTTTTTAATAGTGTGTCACCCAAAACTGCCCCAGCACTTGAGGTGAGGCTGCCCCAGCTCAGAGCAGAGCAGGACAATCCCCTCCCTTGCCCAGCTGGCCATGCTGTGCCTGATGCCCCCCAGGACAGGGTTGGCCTTCTGGCTGCCAGGGCACTGCTGGCTCATGTTCAACTTGCCATGGACCAGGACCCCCAGGTCCCTTTCTGTGGCACTGCTCTCCAGCCTCTCATTCCCCAGTCTGTCTGTACATCCAGGGTTGTCCCATCTCAGGTGCAGAATCTGGCACTTGTCTTTGTTAAAGCTCCTGTGGCTGGTGATTGCCCAGCCCTTCAGTTTGTCCAGGTCTCTCTGCAAGGCCTCCCTGCCTTGAAGGGAGTCAACAGCTCCTCCCAATTTTGTATCATCTGCAACCTTATTTATTATACCGAACCTATTAGTTGTTTTTTTTTTTGTGCTGAACATTTTCATAGAACAAACTATTTTGAAACAAAATAACATGTTACCCATATATATGAAAATTTTCACGCTAATGGATATGTACAGTATTCCCTTACCTTCAGTTTAGCCACTGTACAGATTATAATTTTGTGGTGGTAAGGAAAATTGCAATATTTGCTTTAAGTATAGGGATATTTATTAGGAGAAAAGTAAAGAATTTAGGCAATAAGCAGTAAAAATGAAGAAAGAATTTTGGAGGTGAATGAGCCTGCGATAATTACTCTGGAACATTCCATTCATTTATCATATTTCTTCCCGTGCTCAGTTAGCTATTTAGATAAATCAACTATGCATTGTGAACTCAATTCAACTTCTGATTTACTTAGTGAATTACGCAAACAATGATCAGCTACACTGTTTCTTTGAGGCTTTTCAGACCATTAGAATTTACCCATTCAACTGATAAGACAATGCTATAACAAGTTATGATTCTTTGTAGAAATCAACTGTTGATGGGAAGGGGTGGGAGGAGGCACAATTAGGTCTCATTAGGATGATGTCACACTATTGATGATTAGTGTTCGTATAAAACTACAGCTCCTGGCACTGACTGTGGAAATTGACTTTTCCTGGTAGTATAAAGCAGACCATGGGACATTTCTGTACCAAACAGCCATATTTTAAAGGCATGACTAAGACAAATGTTGAATGAGAGGACATTAAAACCTTGTATTTTCCAATGTTAGCAGTATTTTGTCACTGCTGAGTTTGCCTGAGCATGGTAATCTATTTTTACTGCTGTCCTGTTGTCTGTCAGTTTGTGGTAGCTGTCTCTCATGGTCTCCCCTCAGGGCACATGGCACTAAAAGCTTTTGCTGGTAGTCAGATTGGTGGCAAAATAGAATGTATGAAACCAAAGCTTTTAAAGTTGCATTGTGAGTCAACCCAAAATCTAAACAACTGTGATAAAATTATAGCAGTCACATATACTTAAATATCTCTCTGATGGACAACCTTAATATCAGCTGCAGAACTGAGTGATGATTCAAAGCAACAAAAAATCTCACCTTCCAACCATGATGTGGACAAGTATTCTTAAGCTAACATCCTTTTGTAGACGTCAGAGATCAATATAGACTATTGTATCTGAGCCATAATTTCATCATAAATCAGGTGCTGAAAGCAGGACAGGAATTTTTAATGCTGCTTTGTGCTTATCACCTAAAAAGGAAGGTCAGAAAAATCAGCAGCTATAGGTACTTCTAGTTGAGGTAAATACATTGACAGTAATTTTTATCTTGAGAAACACAGACTCATTTTCCTGCTTGTTTTTGCAACAAATTTAATCCCAATCCCTTCACTTAAAACATTCATTGTAATAAACCCACTGTAAACTACTTTTTCTAATTAGTATTTTTGCCTTTCTTATTTCTCCAAGGAGGACAGAGGCAGAGCACCAATGGTGGTTTTTTTATGCTGTTTAATACATTCCTCCTTTGTGTTTCATGCATAAATTCTGTTTGCTCTCTTCATCCGTATTTACAGAGAGTTGGAAATATTGCTTGGATAATGTTTGTATTTCTTCCCAGAAATTTCCCCCAAATAGAAAGGCCTAAGTTTTCATTTCTACCCTGTAATTCTTTAGATATAAAAAGTGATAAAATTAGTGTATTTGTGGATGGGGGAGAACAGTGTCTGTAGCAGATCACAGATCTGTCTGTACAGATCACAGAAATCACAGAATATTCTGAGTTGGAAGAGACCTACAAGGATCAGCAAGTCCAACTCCAAAGTGAATGGCCCATGCAGGGATTAAATTAAAAACCTTGGTATTATTAGCACCATGTTCTGAGCAACTGAGCTACTCTCACATGAGCAGTCCCTCACAATATTATTGTAAACAAATTAAGATGTTATAGTCTATAACAGTGAAAAAGCAGATGGGCAAAAGGGCAAAAACCTGTCAGTTACTGATTTCAGAGTTTAGTGGTATAGTGCACTCTATCATAAAGTTATTAAATTAAATCTAGAAAAAAGCCCTAATTATTAAGCAGAGATTAATGTAACTCACCACACAGATGCTCATGAGCACACCTCTTTCCTCAACCTCAAGGAGTATCCTTGAAGAGACATCCCCCCTTCAAGAGAGAAAACTTCATAGACATACTCCAAGAAGGAATATATTAGAGGAACCTATGGAAGTGGACTAGCCTTGTTTAGGATTGACTGCCAGTCATAGGTCTCCACATCACCCTAGCAGCTTATCTGACAAATTTTTGCTTCCCTATCAAAATATTAATTTGGAGCTGATAATCCAGACTGGTTTTAGCATAATTCAACACCAAAAGTAGCACATGAACCCCCCCTCAACCCACTACTGATACCTTGCAAAATAGGGCAATTTTGTGAGTTGTTTCACCACATTCCAAGGCAAAACATCCTACTAAAAGCTGACTTTAAGCAGCAGGTTGTATTAGAGACCTCCTGAGGTCTCTTCCAGCCTGAATGATCTTATATGACCCTGTCATATGATCTTGTCACTCTATTACCATATTCAATTCCTAAAAGTGCTTCCATTTTCCCATACGAAACACTGCCAAAAACATAACCTTGGAAACATCAGTCATACCACCAAAACTCAAATCACCTTCCAGAGGTGTCAGACTCTGAAGAATGATTTCTGGTGTGTTACTGTTTCAATACCACCCTCTTGAGATGTAAATGTTTTCCTAAAATATCTTCTCATCAATTCTCAAAACAGACAGAGTATATCACCAGCAACCTTCTCCAGGTTTATATTCCATTTCTTCAAAGGTCAGCAAAGTATTTCAGATATGACCCGGTGTTATTCTTACACGGATATCTATTTCCTACTGCTGACTCATATTCAGATTCTTGAAAAGTACTGAAGACATCACAGTTTTGTGCTGCACCCACTCATCCATAAAATAAAGAAACTTTGAGTTATTTCCTTTTTTTTTTATTTTGCAGTTAGCAAAAAATTTCACAAAGCTTAGCTATTGTAGTCATGCATTGCTAAGCATTAAATAATTCTAGGTTTTTAATTTCAGAACTGACTCTCACAGTATTTATAACAACTAACTTCCTATGGGAATTGTACCATCTCATTCCTTGGGAAAAACAAGTATTTTGAAGGGAAATGAGACTTGAGGAAGCTGAACACTAATTTAAACAGTGGTAGGTGTATGAGACTTCTGAAGAATTTGTAATGTTAAATTTCTGACAGGAATGGATTAATAGAGGAGCAAATGGTGAAAGGAGTATGATTAATAGTTTCACATGACTAATTCATTACATTGTGTATGATGCTGTTACATATTGCCTTGCAGGTTCTTTTGGAACATAGGCACATTTTTAATTCTGAAGAAAATGCTGTGCCAGGCAGTTTTCTGCTGCAATTGCTGTGCATACCAGCTGAGACAAGTCGTGTCTTGAACTTGAGAACTTTTACTTTTTCCCAGCCTGCTAAAGTGATGATACTGGAGACACAATTACTTCCCAGGAATATTCTATTGAAACTTAAGATTACATCCACATACCATATGCTGACCTCTTTCACACAGGAGCTAACACACGTGCAATAGAGGAGCAGGATGATCTAGCCAATTAAATCAGTTTGAAATTTGAAGTATAAGAAACCAAGCAATACAAAGAATTTAAAATACAAATCCAAAATACCTTACCAATTCTCATGTTAGGAGTTCCATCTTTGTATTACTTTTCCACCAGTCCAAACTGGCTGTAGCAATTTCTCATGCCAACAGTATCAAATGCTGATTTTACACACACGCGCACACACACACACACACACACACAGACACACACACACACACACACTCATACACACACACAGAGTGTAAAGACAGCTGGAAACAAGACTGGTTGGAGCTGGAATGCATAGAAACATTGTAATCAGAATATTCCCATTTCCTGAGACCAGGACAAACAAGTAATTTTTTGGGAAATTTGCTTAGAATTTACCAGATAAAATTTGAAAGATAGAGACATGAGCCTATATTGAATGAAACTTTCTAAATAACTCACAATGCACTAATTCAAATGCACTCCAGGAACTACAGTTTACATCGTGCAAGTCATGGTGAATGTTAACTGTATACTCTGCATATCTTTGCAGAACTATTTGTGTAAAACCAGCAGCTGTGTAGCTGCCATTGCTGATCAGATTCTCCATACAGCATACCTTGCACAGTATCTTATTTCTAACAGTCAGTATCAAACTATTTGCCAGTTTCTGCAATCCATTTCCATAGCAATGTTTGTCTAAATCCTCAGTTTTATTGATGACAGGCCATTATTTGTTATTAATATACAGTCAGTTTACTTTGAAGTACAGAGTCTAAATCACAGACAAATAGGTTCCTTAAGGCCTACAGAGAAGTAAAATTCTCTCTACAGAGAAGTAAAATATCTAGAAGATATATTCTTGCTACTATCTCAGAAGTCATACTTCTTTGGGATATTAAAATCAGATTAATGTAATGGCAAAATGTCATACATTTGTTGTGTATACCGTCTGTACATCTGTAACTTCTTTGTCCTTCTTGAGAATATTTGTTTTTTGCATGGGCTACAGCACAGACAAAAGAAGCCACAATACTCACCAGCACCATAAATCTGCTCTGATTAAATTAAAAAGACCAGCTCAATACATCACCCTTTCCCACCACCAGATTTCCCCATGAAGGACATGATCATAAAAAGTCTGGTGAAATGTGACTAATGTTCAACCATTTCTCCCCTACCATGTCTAGGACAGAATGAATAGGAAGCAATGAGAACCCACACACTTAATGATTCCTCAGGATATTCTATCAATTCTAGTAGTTTGTGGCTCAGACTTCAAGGAACAAAGGGATATCTACAAGCACTTGTTCTTTGTTTTCCTAATCATTTTTTGAGCCCCTGAGGCAGGACATTTCTCTCTAAAAAATCATATTTTCTCTAGTTTATTCTATTAATCTATATTTACTAATTTTACTTTTTGGAAGAGTTTCCAACAATTAGCTCTGTAAAGACAGCAGAATCACTAATCTGTAGCCACCTTGATCACCTTTGAAACCTTAAAAAAACTCCACTAGTGCTACTTCTGCCACTTGCTGGCCTGTAATAACACAGCAGTTTTATGTTGGAGATAGCTGAAAGATAGCTGAACTATTACTTGCGTTAAGAAGTTTAGGCTTAAATTAGAACTCTGTGGTGAATATCATCTGATCATCACAATCTCTATTTGTTAGTTTTCTCATTTGTTCATGTTCCATACTTTTTCTACCAAACAATTTAACAGATTCCCTAACAGACTAAACCCAAGATTTCTATGCAGGAAAGTCCCCTGTCTTTTCAGTGATGAACAGCAATGCAAAAAACCAAACCAACCAACTAAAAAACTCACCTCACATAATTTCTCAGCTGTGGTTTCAACCTTTAAGTCCTCTTTTTAAGCCTTCATCCTCAATTAGCTTTACACACTCTTTGCTAAATCTTCATTCTGAGATTTTTGGAAAAGATTTATGACGGCATTTTATATTTAAAAGAAATTATTCCTTAGACAATTTGGGATTTGCCTCAATATATATTTTGCACATAACTTCCTAGGGTTTCTGATCCTTTTTATTTTCTCTTTGCTTTGATTTACATGCACAAATTTAAAGACAAATTACACATCCAAGCCTAGGACTTCAAACAAGTATTTCAAGATCCTTAGTATTTCCTACTGCATTGACACTTTCTTAAAATTATTCCCAAAGACTTCATTTGCACTTCACTTGAAAAAAACAAAACCAAAGCATTCAAAAAGCCCAGAATTATATTTGCTTTCCTTTATTCAGTGAATAAAGTTAGCAGTTGTGGGCATTTTGTTATAAGAACATACTTAAGACAAATGAATAGGTCATTAATTGTGATCAAAACAGACAAAGAAATTATGACTGCTTTGATGTGGGATGTTGTGATTCTAAACAAGACTGCTTAGATTTTTTCATGGTTTTTTCTTGGCTTAAAGGATAAATACTCTAGATATCACAGCTTCATAACAATCTCATGATATATGCACATTACCTAAGCTGTGTGAATTGGGCAACTTATAAAGATTTTTAAAAGGGTTCCCAGATTACCTCAAATTTCAGTATAAAGCTTCATCTGTGTAACATTTCTGTGGGGTTAAAACCAGATGGAAATATCCCAGGCATGGAACAATGGTTTGTTTTTTTTTTTTTATACCCCTTCATATGCCTTATTTTTATACCCCTTCCATATCTCAGTTTTCCTTCATTACACAACATAAAGCCACAGAGATGTATTGGTTTAGTTGCAGTTACCTGAAGTATCTCTACAGGCAGCACAGACACTCTTGCGCATGCTGCCAGTGGCTCGCCTGTGCTGTAACAGCATCACAGAACAATTGTATGCTCACACACCGTGGCCCCAGTGTAAAACAAAGGGGATTTCCAACTGGAAATGCCATCAATTCATTCTGAGGATAGAAAATACCTCTTGCCACAGGTGTCAGGGCACGAGCTGACAGATCAGTCTGCCACGTCTGCTCTCAGCGAGGTTGTTGTGCTTGCCAGTGCTGTTAAATTTCAGCCGTACAGTCAGTGTTGGGTAAAGAGGAAGCGATGCAGCTGCTTAACAGAAGCACTTCATGTAACACAGGAGCTGTTTATCCCTTCAGGCAATGCCAGCAGGAAAGTTCTTGCCTCCTATCTACCTTCTTCCCAATTAAGCTGTCCTTATTGCTTGGCAAACACCAACGTGCCAAGAGAAGCAAAAGAAACTGCAGTAGGAGGGAAGCATCTTTAGGGTAACAGAACTTCCTGGAAGCCAAGCATTGGTGAGAGGACTGAGATTTGGGCAAGACATAGAACACTGAACATATATATTTTATTTCAGGATTGCACTGTACACATTATTTTACACAGAGCATACTTGAGATTGTACAGTATGGATTTGTCTTACATTTGAAAACTTATCTAAAATGTCTTAAGGTACGAACCTGCCTTTATCAGAGGATGAGTTAAAATAGAGGTGTTATACTAACATCTTTATATTAAAAATTCACTCTTTTATTTTCGTTTAAGTTTACAGACTGCAAAGGGAAGAAATCCAACAATGAAGAAAACCTACCAAAACCCCACAAAATTTCAAGCTTGTTTCATACCTCTTTAAAAAAAAAACCTGTGAGGTAATAGGTTTCCCCTATTACACCCCAGATAACCCAGCTACTCTGAACAGCATAAAAGTAGCAGGATGGCTCTTGTGGCAGTGTTTGAAACAGAAAAGAGTTTAATAAGAAACAAAATAACAAAACTCTTTACAGAGAAAAACCCTGCCAGGCGCAAGAGGTCCTTGCCCTGCTAAAACACGCCACAAAAGTGATTAAATCTTTTGTTCTGTTCTTTTTCTACTAAATCACCCAGGCAGGACCTCTTGGCCTCAGTCCAATTGGACAGCCCCAAGTTTGAGGTGAAGTCCAAAAGGTCCTATGAGGTGTCTCTGTACCAAATTCGGAGAGAATCTTCTAGGGTCTTTGTCTTACTTGGCAGACAAAGAGTATTTGGAAATTCTCTTGTAATTTGGTCACCCCATCAACAGGGGCACACTCCTACAGTGAGCAGACTATTTTAATCCTTCTAAAAGAACCATAATAAACTTTTTTTATAGTAAAAGCAGGGGGAATGATTTTTTTTTTTTAAAGAAAATTGAACTGTTAGAGACAATCTACAATAAAGCCATCAACCTCTGGACATGCAATTCTGTAAAAACACTCCAGTTCTAAAAGAGGAAGGGTTATATTCTCATTTCTGCTCATGTCAAGTATTTCACATGGGGATTATCATCCAGCACAGTTATCCACAGTTCTGGGTCACTCAATAGCTGGGGAGATGGCAGAGCAGGAACTTTAAGGCTCTTCTGGTTTGTACATTTAGTTCATTGTTTTATGAGCCAGCAATAGAATCCTTTCAGCTTATTGGTTGGGCCACTCTCCATAGATAATCCAGTGATGTCTCATTGGTTCAAGGGAAAGGTAGGGAACTTCCCTGAAGAGAGAAGTAAATTGAATTTCATGTCTTCGGCATTAAAAAAATGCATTTTGGACTACTATTCCTATTTCTTCCACCCATTTGACTATACTGTAGGAAGAGAAGTACTGACAGCAACTCTTTCCTTCCCTTGGTAGTTTAGTTTTTTACAAATATATAGACAGAAAGCTGAAACATACCATAAAAATAAATAAATGAGCCTTTTAAAGGAGTTGCGTTCCTTTTTTATATGTGCACATGTGTTTACTCCATCCCACAATAATTCTGAGTTTACACTTTTGGCAGGATGTTTATCATTATATATTGCTCCTGGAACTAGAGAAAACTAAATGCACAGTAGAAAGCACTAGAGAATTCTGACTTACACATCCTACATTCATCTCAGAAACAGGTAAAATGAGCAAACAAAAAATAGGAACCTCAATTCAAACCATGAAAAAGGATCAATGATAAATCAATAGCAGAGTAACAGTGGTGAACCATCTGTAATTATCATTTAATTTAGTGTTCAAGACAATTCTGTTCTCCCGAAAATAACTATGTATGCTTTTGATGGGTGGGGGTGTAACTAAGCATTGTTGTTCCCCCTTGTTTCATCACTAACTTTAGTGACGAGCAAAATTTTTGGGTTTTGTAGTGGGTGGTCTGACTGCAGCCCAGGGATCCAGATGTTTAATTTCAGGCATATTACTAGCACTCAATGAGGACTATTTGTAGAATTTCAAGAAAAAGTTAGAGATCGATGCTTTGCAGGACAGCTTCATCAAATCATTAGGCCCTTTGGTTCTAATCAGGGTCTCACTAATTAGCTCGTAGCCTTAAATCAGTCTATCACCTAAGACTGCCTTTTATCACTATTAACATGTTCTTTGAAAAATCTGTACAGTTAAGCTGCTTGATTTTAGACTTCCCTGGTGTTCAATAGGTAAAATGTCAAGCTAATTCTTTATTATTTAGGTGTTTTCAAAGTTACATTCATTACTTATATAATTGTATGTACCTAACAGAGGTAAGTATGTTTTAAATGAACAGTATGTACTGAATAGTATTTGGAGCAATATGAGTAGAATTGTTACATTGGTGTATGTACAATAATTATCATTAAGATATATTGATTACAAGGTGTCATACCTGAAAAACCATTCTAGGAACAAAAACATAAGAGAAAATCTGACCTCACCAGAATTTGCCAACAAATTATACCAAAATGAATAGATAAACCTTTCTTTGACAGTTTTTTCAGTTAGTTAACAACAGTCCACAGCTGTGACACCCAAATTCACAGACACTGATACTATGGTCGCATATTTAGTATCTGAGTTATTTATCATTCCAGAAACTACATTTCTACTGTATCTTTAGTTGACACCGGTAAAGGATCTATATTCCCACACAGCTTCTGCACTGATCATCACAGTATGTGTTGCATTACCATTTAAATTGGCCTTCAGTATTTTCTGAGTACTTTAGAGGAAGAAAATCCTAATATTAAATTCTCAGTCAGTTTTTGAGGGAAAGCCCAAGCACAGCTCAAGATTATTTTTGTGTGTTCCTG
Source organism: Leptocoma aspasia (assembly GCA_013399835.1). Classification (NCBI taxonomy): domain Eukaryota; kingdom Metazoa; phylum Chordata; class Aves; order Passeriformes; family Nectariniidae; genus Leptocoma; species Leptocoma aspasia. The sequence goes on from VXAX01003642.1 coordinate 362,137, forward strand.
AAAGAAATTATCAACACCTTGAGTCTTCACCAAGGCATTTATAAAGGCACATTATTCTTTAGCCAGGTAAGTACAATGGCAAGTCTCTTGTTTGATTGTAAACCAGAGCAGGATCTTCTGCCTAGGTTCTGGCAGAGAAAAGCCACCAAGCCTCTCAAGTAATTCAGAACATGGTGCTGTTCTGTGCAACAGATGACCTAGTTCCCCTGGCTTGTAAAGTGGAGGAGAAAGTTATTTATAACCAACAAAAAAGATATTTTTATAAGAAGCCAAAATGCTCATTTTTTGAAAAAGATGGAATCCCACCTATTAAATCTTCAGCAAAGCACACACAGTGAGACAGGCAGCCTATATTCTGACAGCTGTAGGAAAAAACAGATACCAAGGAAATAAATGCCTTTATTTCTATTGTGTCTTTTCTTGCCTTACAAGTCTGTCTGGATTTAAGTTTTCACCTCAAATGATTCTTGGATGTTACTCTTTCTGGTTATTTTCTTGTGTTATCAAATAGCCAGCTATATTAATTTGGTACTATTCAAATGTTGTAATGCTTCCGCAACACTTACTACATCCATCACCTAACCAGTAACACTTGTGAACAAAGTTTTCCTTTCTATGCCTTTTGCTGCAGTGTTCCTCATCCACTCCCAAGCAAAATACACAGTCACAGGAGCAACTCTCCGGGGGCAGTCAGGGCATGCTGTTCTATACATATCATTAAAACACTATTCATTTGTTCAACAATTTTGGGGGGAGCAGAAGTCTTAAAACAGTAAATATTATTTGTAAAGAGCAATACATTAATCATTTTAATACATTAAAGGGGAGATGATTGACAATAGTTTCTACACATAGATATTTCACTCCTACGTCTGTCATGTTACACTATGACTTAGATAGACTGCTATATTTAAGAAAAAAAGATATGTCTACTGAAAATAGTAAAATACAGAACAATGTAAAGATGGTAGGTAAAAAAAAATTAAGGTTCAGAAGAAAAACGTCTCTAGTGAAAGTTGTTCCATAATCGCTTATTGCAGGATTGATTCCTGCCATTGTACTGACTGGTTATTCCTGATATCTGGAGATAAGGCTTAAAGGTTTTCTGGCATGAATTTACCTAGTTGTTAGTTCTTGCTTTGAACAGAAGCACAAACTTGTAAGGAGACCCCCATGAAAGCTGGCTGAGTGACGCTAATCCTACCGATACGGTGCCATAAGGTCCTCTCCTTTATTTGTTTAGAGCATCAGTTTATATACAGTTTAGAAATGTTTACAGTTTCAAGGGTTCCTTCATTGGTGTACAGCAGAGAAAGAATGCAAACAAACACTGTTTTCTTTACACTTAAAACGGCTACTTGTTCAACTTACTTTTATATCTATAGCTACTCAGGTAAACTACTTTCTCTTTTAAGACAATTTCAGACTGCACCACAAACTCTGGCCTTGAGCTTAGGCTTCCAGGCCCTAGCTCAGACTTCAGGCCTCTGCCTAGGCCTCACCTAGGCCCAGGCTGGGTTGTTCAACTGGTTCAGGGGTAGGTCGTGCCCCTGCTCTCTGAGAAATTCGACTACACAAACTTTATTTAGTGTTGGTTTGAGCTGTTAGAAACATGCCACAGCCTCTCAAAATTATAACTTCTGGCAGTCTTCCACTACTAATTGTCTTACCATTCCTACTGACATATAGGTACTTGTATTATCCATGTGAAGAGTAGGTTCTCTGGCTGTAATATTTGTCAGCTATCTAATATAGTTTTACTCTCATGCTACACCTCACTTTCACTATTTCTGGATCTCAGGACATATGCAAGATTAGAATTACATATCAGTGCTTCAGTGCTTTCCATTTAAAAACACTGAGAGGAAATTTTAATTTAAAAAAGCCTGCCTGGACAGAATGCTGAAAAGCACAATGTAGGTAAAAAAAAAAAAAATGTAGGTAAAAACAGAAAAAAAGAAAGCTTGAAAAGTTGAGCCCAAAGGCTGAGACTATAGTGGACAGAGAACAAGACCATGTCTAGCTATTGCCAATGAACTTGCAGTTAAAATAGAACTCACAGCAACCATTTAGGGGTGGGAGGTTTGGCACGTCTATGCTGTATCTTGATGGTTTTGAGAGACCAGGATGTGTTCTTGGAAGAGCAGGGCAAATAATGAACATCATAGCAACCCTTGATCTGTGTGCTCCAAGAGAAGCAAGATATTAAGAAAAAGAAAACTGTGGACTTGCATAGCAAAAGGGCTGTAATAGGGTAATGCAAGTAGCAAGGGAAGCCAGATGAGGTAATCCCTTTGGATTTCAGTAAAGCTTTTGATACCATCTCTCACAGGATCCTTCTGGGCACAATGTCCAGCACACAGCTGGATAAACACATTGTGGTGGGACAGCAACTGGCTCATGGGTCAGGCAGAAAGGGTTGTGAATGGGGTGACATCAGATTTGTGACTTGTCACTAGTGGAGTTCTGCTAGTGGGGTTCCATCCTCAGCCCTGTGCTCTTTTAACACCTTCATAAATTATGTGGATGCAGGACTTGAAGGGATACTGGGCAGGTTCACAGATGATACAAAACTCAGAGGAGCTGTTGACTCCCTCCAAGGCAGAGAGGCCTTGCAGAAAAGCCTGGACAAACTGAAGGGCTGGGTGTCACCAATGAGTCAGGAACGGGAATGAAGGCGACACAACTCCATGCATTTTCAGAAGGCATAGAAGCTGGCTTTATTAGAAAATTACACACCTTTTCTAGACAGGATCATTAACCTAAGACCTGATTGGTCTTCAGGAACGCCACTCACACCATTGGTTAGTTAGGAACAACACCTTCTTGTAAACATCTTACCATAAACACCATGTCCAGCACATACCACATGCTCACAGCTGCAGAGATTAAGGATTGTTTTGATTCTTTCTCTTAGCTTTCTCAGGACGATGCCTAGGAAAGCTATCTGTTTCTCTCTGTGACCAGATAGCCATCACCACAGCTGGGCAATCACCAGCCATATGCTCTTTAACAGACAAGTGCTGGATTCCGCACCTGAGATGGGACAACCCTGGATGTACAGACAGACTGGGGAATGAGAGGCTGAGAGCAGTGCCATGGAAAGGGACCTGGGGGTCCTGGTCCGTGGCAAGTTGAACATGAGTCAGCAGTGCCCTGGCAGCCAGGAGGGCCAACCCTGTTATGGGGTGCATCAGACACAGCATCACCAGCTGGGCAAGGGAGGGGATTTTCCTACTCTGCTCTGAGCTGGGGTGGCCTCACCTCGAGTGCTGGGAGCAGTTTTGGGTGCCACACTATAAGAAAGGCATTAGTCTATTAGCGGTAGTCCCAAGGATGGCCACAAGATTGGTGAACACCTTTGTGGGGAAGCCATATGAGGAGCAGCTGAGGTCACTTGGTCTGTTCAGCCTGGAAAAAAGGAGACTGAGGGGAGACCTCATGGCAGTCTACAACTTTGCTATGAGATGTAGAGGCGGGGGGGGGGCGGGAG